>CM035091.1:68634480-69234480 GCA_020205505.1 Panax japonicus
TTTCCAATTTTATTACTTCAGATTACAGATTTAATTCATTTACTCATAACTAGTTCATTTTTATGAAAAATACCAAATCAGTCCCAAAAATATTTCTGTTCTGGGATTTAGCAGAATATAGTCCCATCTTGAACATATATTTTTCTCAAAATTTTTTAAATTCATTTACTATTTTTCATATGGCGAAAACTGCCGAATATTTAGACATTTATCATAAATTATACTTTTGTCCAAAAATTTTGAAATTTATAGGGTATACTCCTGTTATATACATGTACTCCCAATAAAAATTTCACCAATTTTGGAGTTAACCGCAAGGAGTTATAAGGGTTTACTTTTAAAATAGTCTTTTTTCATAAAATTCATAACTCTTAATCTATAAATCCAAAAATCGCCATTTTTGGACACAATCTAGAAAATTCATCAAATTATCATTTCAATTTTTTCCAAAATTTTTGAAGGTCAGAAAAATTACGAAACTGCCCCTGACAGAAACCCCTTTTTAATGAAAATACTATTCGTATGAATACGAATGATCATTCACCATGCATGTGGTAATCCATATAGACAGGTTATTTTAATAGAATAATAAAGAATGGAATAACAGAAGGACTCACCATGCGTACGATTATTCCCAACAGAATAATAAATAATGAAACCAGCTCCGGCGTAAACGCACAGACATGATATTCCGACAGAATAATAAATAATGGAACCAGGTCCGGCGTAAACACATATACAGGATATTCCAATATAATAATAAATAATGGAACCATGTTCGGCATAAACGCACAGACAGGATATTCCGACAGGATAATAAAGAACGAAATATTAGAAGAATTTCACCATGTATACGGTACTTCGCATAAACAGGTTATTCCAACATAATAATAAAGAATGGAATAACAGAAGAATTTCACCAAGTATAGGGTAGTCCGCGTATACAGGTTATTCCAACAGAATAATAATAAATAATAATAATATCCTTTACGAGTACGACAATTATTTCCCCTACCTTAAAAAGAAAAGTATTCCGACTGGTAGGACGAGAATATACTTTAAGAAAACTTGCACTACGCTCACATCTTTCTTAAACTCTAAAGAAATATGCTTACGATTATAGAAGAAGAACTCTCTATATAGTTTCTCTCTCTAGAGTTTCAGTGAATTCGTAAGAAATAATGAAGGAATGAGCTTCTATTTATAGAAAAATGGACTGCATAGTAACTAACTCATAAACGGTCCAAATTGATTTACTTTAATCCGATGGTCCATATTTAAAGCAAAATCTTTTAAATAAAATATAATATATTCTATTTATAATCTAATAAAACGAATAACTTTATAAAATTTTTTACTATGCAAATACTACGCAGGCACTATACAAATACTTTACATAATAAAATATAATATATTCTAATTATTGTCTAATAAAATAGATAACTTTATAAAACTATTCTGTTTTATATAAAAAGATTTTACTATGCAAAATACTATGCACAATAGAATATAATATATTCTATTTATAGAATAACTTTATAAAAGTATTCTGTTTTATATAAAAAGCTTTTCTGTTTTATTACATTAATAATACTAATAAAACAAAACTGAGTGACTTATCACATAAGCATCAATAATCAATACAATGCTATTTACCAAAATAGAAAAATTTTTGAATACTTTTATTTCATAAAATTCGAGGTCTCACAATCACCCTTACTTATGAAATTTCACCCTCGAAATTTACGTATGTACCTAATATTCAAAAAGATGAAAATACCTTGCTTTCTTTTTGGATTGTACCTTCCCGATTATATCCTCTGTATC
The DNA here is from genome assembly GCA_020205505.1 of Panax japonicus. Taxonomy (NCBI): domain Eukaryota; kingdom Viridiplantae; phylum Streptophyta; class Magnoliopsida; order Apiales; family Araliaceae; genus Panax; species Panax japonicus. The sequence continues at coordinate 68,636,308 of CM035091.1, forward strand.
ATAATTTTTCCATTTCTCATCTCCTGTATTTCAGATATCATTCTAGAATATATCTTAAAAACAAAGGTAAATTGACATATCACAATGTGTCAACTTATCAAGTAAACAATTTCAGTTTAGGTAAGTCACACACTAGCGAAGTATATAACTCGTCTCTCCCCTCCTAGTTCTTGACTCTTATCTCTGCCAGCGACCATATCCCTAAGCTGTGATACCAAATGTGACGCCCCCAAAATTAGGTATACATCACCTATTCTGAGTCGCCAGATACATGGTACAAAATTAAAATACAACTTCATTAATACAATTGTTGAGCTGTCATATAGAATACGACCATAGTTAACTGTGAGATTTAATACAAATGTATGTAACTCTCATGGTGCCTCGACCACAACCTTACAATGGTACTTTACATAAAAGTATAGTCAAAAAGACTGTTTTAGAAATTAAAATCTTTGGAAAGTGCTCAAGGAAACCTTCGTACATGGGAGGCCATGCGTCTAGGTTATAATAGATATCATATGGCCACAGAATTATTCTTGGTTGACCCAATAGACCCCAAAGAAAAATGAGAAGATTACTATCATCTTCTTTCCATTGGTGAATCTTCTCTTGACATATAACTATCTCCACTATCTCCAAGTGAATATTATATTTTAAATCAATTCTAAGATCATATAGGTAGTGCCCGTAGATATACTCAGCAAGTAGATGCGCACAACCCTGTCTTATGATAACACGAGGTTGTATGTCATTAGACATCATGTATGATAGTGGAAAAACACCCTTCCAAAGTTGGGTTCACCTCACCTTACTTGATTCACCAAATTTAACTACTAAATATTGTATAGAATACAACACACTTTTCTATACTGTTTAAGGAGAACCTCCACAGCTAGAGACCACTGTTCTATTCTCCCGTTATCCCCGCTCGACCCGGCAACACTCTTACGGCAACACTCTTATTACCTGAAAGGAATTCTGAAGCAGAAAGGGTGAGCAAAACTAGCCCAGTAAAGAATATCATGACTAAAGATAATTAAATTATCAATAGCTTTCATCAATAATAAATCAGAGATTTAGAACATATGGTAGATGATAAAACTTTTCAACCATAGTTGCAGCGGAACGAGTAATCCATTAGACGAGTAAGATAGACCATAAGGTCTATTATCTTCTCTATGTTAAAGTCCACCAATAATGTTTTATCCATGTAAAATTAATCAACAGTTCCTGTCCATAATCATATGAATAACTTATAATCATAATTTTGGTTCTAAATTCCTCTTCGCAACTAGGACGAAGATAATTCTCATCACCTATCTTCACCTGAAACATCAAAAATCATGGTTATACCAAATCAGAATTCCTGCTCATAATTATACTAATAAATTCATCTTTGCACCACGACCAAAGATATTCATTAATAATTCATCTTTGCACTACATGCCAAAGTTAGAAGAGTCAAGTAGAACATGATATCTATTATCTTCTACGCATTAAAAGTGTATAATAAATATTTTATCCCTGAGACTCAGCTTAATAAATAATCCACATCATCGAATCACCCCTGCACTACGGCCAATGATATTTGTTAATATCACATCCATGAATTTAAATTTCATCGCTGAGACTCAGCTCGATAATCAATCCATATCACTGAATTATCCATGGACTACGGCCAAAGATAATCATTATTATCACATCCATGAATTAATATTTCATCGCTGAGACTCAGCTCAATAATTAATCCACATCATCGAATCATCCCTGCACTACAGGCCAAAGATATTCATTAGTATCACGACCACGAATTATCCATGCACTACGGGCCAAAGATAATCGTGTTTTCATCAACGGTCTTGATCATGCCATAAAATAATTCATCTTTGCACCCTTGGCCGAAGAGAATCCATAGCCATAATCATACCAAAAACTGTCCATCAATGCACTACGGGCCAATGAGGACTTTTTCCACATCATTTGTAACATTACGGTCATGATTATACCGAATAATCCCTGGTCATAATCATACCAAGTCCATCTATGCACTACAGGCCACAGAAGACTTTCAACACAATATAAGCATGAGGATGATAACAATGATATAAGAATCAATCAAATGAGATAAAGGATAAATATTAAACATTTATAATATAATTTATCCATCGTTCAATAATAACCAAATTTTATCAATCACTTAATAATCTCATAATCTAATATCATTAATATTATAATAATATTTTAATCATTTCTTAAACTTATAAACAATTTATTTCAATTATTTACACTTTATCAAATAATGCATTTAATCATTCAAAAATGCCATACTCATAAGATTTCATAATCAATGATCAAATCCCTCATCAAAATCTGCATATACCCTATATATGATTCTCAAGCCATAAAATCCTATTTTACAATTTTATTACTTCACATAACATATTTAATTCATTTACTCATAACTAGTTCATTTTTATGAAAAATACCAAATTAGTCCCAAAAATATTTCTTTTCTGGGATTTAGCAGAATATAGTCCCATCTTGAACATATATTTTTCTCAGAATTTTTAAAATTCATTTACTATTTTTGATATAGCTAAAACTACCGAATATTTAGATATTTATCATAAATTGTACTTTTGTCCAAAAATTCCGAAATTTACAGGGTATACTCCTGTTATATACATGTACTCCCAATAAAAATTTCACCAATTTTGGAGTTAACCACAAGGAGTTATAAGGGTTTACTTTTAAAATAGTCTTTTCCCATAAAATCCATAACTCTTAATTTATACATCCAAAAATCACAATTTTTGGACACAATCTAGAAAACTCATCAAATTATCATTTCAAATTTTTCCAGAATTTTTGAGGGTAAAAAAAATTACGAATCTTCCCTTGGCAGAAACCCCCTTTTAATGAAAATACTATTCGTATGAATACGAATGATCATTCACCATGCATGTGGTAATCCACATAGACATGTTATTCCAACAGAATAATAAAGAATGGAATAACAGAAGGATTCACCATGCGTGCGATAGACTGCACCGACAGGTTATTTCCAACAGAATAATAAATAATGGAACCAGGTCCGGCGTAAACGCACAGATAAGATATTCCGACAGAATAATAAATAATGGAACCAGGTCCGGCGTAAACGCATAGACAGGATATTCTGACAGAATAATAAATAATGGAAACATGTCCGACAAAAACGCACAGACAGGATATTCCGACAGGATAATAAAGAACGAAATATTAAAAGAATTTCACCATGTATGCGGTACTTCGCATAAACAGGTTATTCCAACATAATAATAAAGAATGGAATAGCAGAAGAATTTCACCAAGTATAGGGTAGTCCGCGTATACAGGTTATTCCAACAGAATAATAAATAATAATAATAATATCCTTTACGAGAACGACAATTATATCCCCTACCTTAAAAAGAGAAGTATTTCGACTGGTAGGGCAGGAATATACTTGAATAAAACTTGCACTATGCTCAAAGCTTTCTTAAACTCTAAAGAAATACGCTCAAGATTATAGAAGAAGAACTCTCTCTATAGTTTCTCTCTCTAGAGTTTCAGTGAATTTGTAAGAAATAATGAAGGAATGAACTTCTATTTATAGAAAAATGGTCTACATAGTAACTAACTTATAAACGGTCCAAATTGATTTACTTTAATCAGACGGTTAATATTTAAAGTAAAATCTTTTAAATAAAATATAATATATTCTATTTATAATCTAATAAAACGAATACCTTTATAAAAGATTTTACTATACAAGCACTATGCAAACACTATGCATAATAAAATATAATATATTCTAATTATTGTCTAATAAAACAGATAACGTTATAAAAATATTCTGTTTTATATAAAAAGATTTTACTATGCAAAACACTATGCACAATAGAATATAATATATTCTATTTATAGAATAACTTTATAAAAATATTCTGTTTTATATAAAAAGCTTTTCTATTTTATTACTTTAATAATACCAATAAAACAAAACTGAGTGACTTATCACATAAGCACCAATAATCAATACCATGCTATTTACCAAAATAGAAAAAATTTGAATACTTTTATTTCATAAAATTCGGGGTCTCACATAGGTGATCAGCCTATAGTACTTTATGTTGTACAACACTACTTTCTTTAAACGTATGTACGTTTAAGGTTTGGCATCCTCACATGTCTTTCGTTTGATGACAAAATATTTGTTTATCATACTCAGTCTTTCTTTTGAAATCAATACCAAAACAGTTTGACAAAAGATAACAACATTAATAATAGTTCGATAGATTATAAAGAATCCATCAAAATATATTAAGTCTAGCCGAAAGAATTGGCTTCAACTTCATTATACATTAAGTCATGCGTAAAGTACATGAATTAAAACACTTGTCCAAAAGAATATAGAAAAGGGTCAGAATACTTTCCTTTAGCGTCTTCTGCAATAATTATACTTTTCCTTTGAGTCTTTAAGGATTCTACAATACATGATCACATAATATACCACATTAGGTCATATATAATCAAGTATGGTCATTACTGTATCTTACCTTTCTTCTAAATCTAATCATGCCTTAGATTGTTTATCATTCGTTACGGTTTATCATATTACATTGTTCTTATGTTTATGTAATCTTTCATCAACCTTTAGTTATAATTCTGAAGGTTTTAATAATCTATAAGGATGTTATTTTAGGTTTATTAAGTATACAATTCACCATTCATTTACTTCCTTATTCTTTATGATCATAAGCATTCTTCTCTGAGCTCTAATCTATGTAATGGTTATAAAGAACCTGGGAATGAGAATATTTTTTTGGAATATATAGAAGATATTTTCACTCTTTTGAGGTATTTCAATTGAATAAATGTGTGAACTGTAGCACCGTGTAGCACCATCTGTCGGGTTGGAAGATACCCGAATTTGGGGGCGTCACACTCGAAGTATTACTTCTTCATCGATTCTTGCTTCTGGAATAACACCTTGTACTTTCTTCTTCATATGCATCAGCTTTTGGTCTGTGACTTGAGCAACTTTAACTTTATCGATTAAAATCAGTCCTACTTGTATATTTAGTATCATCACGTGGTTACTTGGAGCCTTTAACTCTATCTCCATCCTTTGTAAGTCGTACAAAATGGGTCTTTGTGTTAACAACATCGCACTTGTACCCACATACGATCTTCTACTCAATGCGTCAGCTACCACGTTAGCTTTTCTAGGATGATATTGAATGGTATGGTCGTAATCTTTCAATAGCTCGAGCCAACGTCATTGCCTCATGTTGAGTTTCTTTTGGGTGAAGAAATATTTGAGGCTTTTATGATTTGTATAGATCTCCACTTTCTCCCCATACAAGTAGTGCCTCCAGATCTTTAGCGTGAAAACGATTGCTGCCAACTCTAGATCATGAGTAGGATAAATCCTCTCATATTCTTTGAGTTGTCTTGAGGCATAAGCTATGACTTTCCCATGTTGCATGAGAACACATTCTAAACCTTTTCCTGAAGCATCGCTGTAAATGACAAATCCCTCCGAACCTGATGGTATTGTCAGAACAGGTGCCGAAATGACTCTCCTCTTGAGTTCTTGGAAGCTCTTCTCACATTTCTCGCTCCATTTGAATTTTGTATCTTTTTGAGTTAGTTGAGTTAATGGAGTAGCGATTCGAGAAAATTCTTCCACGAATATCCGATAATAACCAGCTAAGCCCAGAAAGCTATGTACTTCGATTACTGACTTAGGTTTCTCCCAACTTTGTACTGCTTCAATCTTTGTCGGGTCAACTGATATTCCATACTTCGATACCACGTGCCCAAGGAATGCTACTTCTTCAAGCCAAAACATGAAAGTAGTATGCATACAAGCCAATCATGTTTGATGATAAAGCATATACTTTGTAACAATCTTATTCATTTATTAATAAAAAGTATTAATTTATTAAAGGTTTTTAATTATCTACATGATGATGCTTTATAATATGTGATAAATTCATAGTTTTAAGCAATGGTTTTAGAATAATGATGATGATCATTCTAATGAGATCTAAATTCTTAGAAAGCCTAAAACTAAAATGTATAATAAAGTCGAAGCCCAATCGTTGGATTACTAAATTAGGGATTAGTAAATCTGAATAGATTGGTACATACGTTGCTTGCTCATTGGATGAGGATGATTGATCTCATGATCATTTGTGTGGAGACACTAAAGCAAGTATGTAGGTGCAATTTGATTAATTGTAGGCGTTCATGAATATTATAAACCTAACAGTGGTATCAAAGCCAAACATTTATGAGAATTATTAATTATTTAATTTAATATGTATGTTGATATGTGTTTAGAAAAATTTAATTGGGCATAATTTTGTTATATAAAATTTATTTAATATATATATATATATATATATATATATTTAATATATATATATATATATATATATATATATATATATATATATATATATATCGTTTTCTCTGATTTCGCTGACTAGTCCGTGGTTATTCCATCGGTGAATATATTATAATATATATATTATATGTCTACGGACATGCTGCTCGTTAGTTAAATGATACTCCCTCTGTTCCTAAAAGATTGTCGTTTAAGGTTTTGACATATGAATTAAAGAAGTGTCAGTTACCAAGTAAAATTTGTTTGAAATTCCATCACTACCCCTTTATGGAAAATTGAAAACTATTAATACAAAGGAAAGAATTTATTGGGACAATGAGAGAAGGTATGGGTAATATAGAAAAATAAATAATTTATTCTCCTTGAAAGTTGTAAAAGACAAACTTTTTGGAACAAATTTTTTCTCCTAAAACGACAATCTTTTAGGAACGGAGGGAGTAACAGGGAAGCTTATATATATATATATATATATATAATACTCGCGAACTAATCAGGAGACTTTCTTTGGTTTATATATTATATTAGGGCAAAGGGTCAAAAAAGCCCCTGATGTTTACCCCGATGTCCCACTTACATTTTAAACTATTTTTTTTTCAAAAATACCCTTAACGTTACATTTTTTGGGTCACCCGTGCCCCTGTTTTTAACAAAAGACAAACGGAATTAAAATGTGATGACGTGACATGTTTAAATATAAAATATATTATAAATAAAACAATATATATCATTTAATCAAAACAAAGAATACTAAAATTTAAAATAAAAAAAGCATAACATATTTATATCATTTAATCAAAATAATAAAATTCAAATTATTTAGTTAACTAATCAAAACAACTTTTTATATGGTTTAAAAATATTATTTAGTATTATGATTTTAGTAATTTAAAAATTTTATATCAATTAGTATTTAGTATTATGATTTTAGTATTTTAATGATATAATTTAAATTTTTGTTGTTTTGATTAATTAACAAAATAATTTGAATTTTAGTATTTTTAGTATTTTCTAATTTGATTTTTTTTTAAATTGGTATTTTAATATTTTTTTAATTATTATTTGATGTAAATATGTTATGTTTTGAATTTTAGTATTTTGATTAAATGATATAAATATGTTATATGTGTGCCCCCAAAATAGGTATACATCACCTATTCTGAGTCGCCAAATACATGGTACATAATATAAATACAATATTTAATATACAAAAAGAGAGCTGTGAGTTTTAATACAAATACTGTTTTCTAGATAATATCCACTCTCAGAACAAGTCCTCATTATATTTATTGTCACACTATTTAACAGAATAATGAGGACTACTAATATTATCATCCGGTCCATCACTCTGTTCCCCGACTCGTCCCAGCTATATTCTCATTTCCTGAAGAGAACAATGAAAGAAAGGGTGAGCTCAACTAGCCCAGTAAGAAATATTATGACTAAGATAATGCAGAATAAATTATCATTAGCCTTAAACAGTGTTAAACTGATAAAATATAACAAAAATCAAGTTTAACTGCAGCGGAATAAGCAATCCATTAGAAGAGTCAAGTAGAGAATAAAATCTACTATCTTCTATGATTTAAAAGGTTTTTCATGACTTTTATCGCTGGGCCTCAGCTTAATAAGTAATCCACATCATCGAATCACCCCTGCACTACGGCCAAAGATATTCTTTAGTATCACGACCACAATTATCCATGCACTACGGGCCAAGAATATTTGTGTATTCATTAATGATCATGATCAACCAACAACTATCCATCAATGCACTACGGCCCAATGAGGACTTTTTCCACATCATTTGTAACATTACGCTCATGATTACACCGAATAATTCCGGGTCATAATCATACCAAGTCCATCTATGCACTACAGGCCATATATGACCTTCAACATAATATAAACATGAGGATGATGACAATGATTTAAGAATTCAATAAAACAAGTTCAAGAATTAATTTATCCATGAACCAATAACATCCAAATTGTCAACATGATACTGCTTTGTAGAGTAAAATTCAAGAATGCTCAGAAGAATATTTCCATGAAAAGATACTGGATGAAGCGCAAATATCAAGGATATTCCACTAATTACATGGAGTATAGAAGTCAAAACTTTAACCAACTGAGTATAATAACGAATGGAATAACAAAAGAAATCACCATGCATGCGGTACTTCGCATAGACAGGTTATTCCAACAGATTAATAAGTAACGGAACCAGGTCAGGCGAAATTCGTACCGACAGGATGTTACAACAGAATAATAAAGACGAAACCAGGTCCGGCGTAAATGCATAGACAGGATATTCCAACAGAATAATAATAAAGACGGAACCAGGTCCGACGTAAACGCACAGACATGATATTCTAACAGAATAATAATAAAGACGGAACCAGGTCCGGCGTAAATGCACAGACAGGATGTTCCAACAAAATAATAAATAATGGAACAACAGAAGAATTTCACCAAGTATAGGGTATCCCGCGTATATTGGTTATTCCAACAGAATAATAAAAAATGGAATAACAAAAGAATTTCACCAATAAGAAAGAAGAAATACCCCTAACGAGTACAACAAATAACATCCCTTACCGTAAAAGAAACTGAATATAAGAGTAAGGAAGGAGCAGAATACTTTTCTATAGCTTCTCTATAATTTCTTTCTCTAGAGTTTCAGTGAATTCGTAAGAAATAATGAAGGAGTGAGCTTCTATTTATAGAAAAATGGACTGCATAGTAACTAACTCATGAAGGGTTGAGATTGATTTACTTTAATCTGGCGGTCCATATTTAAAGCAAAATCTTTTAAATAAAATATAATATATTCTATTTATAATCTAATAAAACGAATAACTTTATAAAAGATTTTACTATGCAAATACTATGCAGGCACTATACAAACACTATGCATAATAAAATATAACATATTCTAATTATTATCTAATAAAATAGATAACTTTATAAAAGTATTCTATTTTATATAGAAAGATTTTACTATTAGCCTAATAAAACGAATAACTTTATAAAAATATTCTGTTTTATATAAAAAGCTTTTCTGTTTTATTACATTAATAATACCAATAAAACAAAACTGAGTGACTTATCACATAAGCATCAATAATCAAAACTGTGTGCTACTGTGCAACTATGCGTATTACTGTACTTTTAACACCAGGTGTTTCAACAGTTAACGGTAAAACTTCCGCTGTTATTTTCATAAAGTATTTTTGTCATTTTCTCAATCTGACAATAATTCCGTTGTGGGGTCCACTAATGATTGTGTCGTTGTGCGGATATTCTCTGTTAAAACGAATATTCCCTGACCAATCGAATATTATATAACAATTTACGTACTTTACAAAATTTATAAATATTATCCAAAACTATAACATTATATCAAATTTATTCCATAATATTCAAAAATGATATTTATAGAAAATTTATCTTTTATTCTTAAAAGTTGGGGTCTTACATTATACAACTTATTTTATTTAATTAGTTATTTTGATTAGTTAACAAAATAATTTGAATTTTATTATTTTGATTAAATGATATAAATATGTTATGCTTTTTTTATTTTGCATTTTAGTATTTTTTTTGTTTTGATTAAATGATATATATTGTTTTATTTAGAATATATTTTATATTTAAGTCTGCCACGTTATCACATGTAAACTTCGTTTGTCTTCTGTTAACGGCAGGGGCACGGGCGACCTAAAAATGTAACGTTAAGGGTACTTTTGGGAAAAAATAGTTTAGGGTGCAAATGGGACATTAGGGTAAATATCAGGGACTTTTTGACCCTTTGTCCTATTATATATATATATATATATATATATATATATATATATATATATATATATATATATATATATATATATATATCACCTGAATCAATCATTGCAGGAGTTCAAGGGTTTTATATATATAAGACTCATTTGATTAATGAATAATTACGTGAATCTTTTTAAGGTGATACAGATATGATATATATATATATATATATATATATATTCGGTTTATATCAATCTTAATTATTTATTATTAAAATAAAAAGTTTATTTTAATTTTAAAATTAGATTTCATGCTAACTAATTAGAGTTGGAATTGGATTCTATGATAACTAATTGGAGTTAAAATTGGATTCCATGTTTCCTAAAATAAAGGAGTTTATTTTTGAATAGGAAAGTGAATCCATGTTTCCTTAAATAAAGAGTTTATTTAGATATGAAATAAGATTTCATATTATTCAAAATAAAGGACTTTATTTGTGAATAGGAAAGAGAATCCATATTTCCTTAAATAAAGGAGTTTATTTAGATATGGAATAAGATTACATATTATTCAAAATAAAAGAGTTTATTTGTGAATAGGAAAGAATCCGTGTCTCCTTTAAATAAAGGAGTTTTTTTTTTACTTGGAATTGGATTCCATAATTAATTAAAATAAATGAGTTTATTTTGATGAAAGATTTTGATTAAAATAAAGTAGTTTATTTTATTCAAAATTGGATAAATTAAAATGAAAGAGATTTATTTTGATTTATATTTGGATTAAAATAAAGGAGTTTATTTTGATTCAAAATTAGATTTCATGCTAACTAAATTTGCCCATTAAATGATATCAATATATATATATATATTGAATGTTTATTATTCATGAGATGAATGTTATTTATTGATGCATATGGTGATGTGTATGATAATAAATGTGATTGATTATGGACTATTGACCAATGTGATTGGATTTTATTTTAGTTGGATGTATGAATGTATGAGTTTTATTAAATGGGGTCTGCGTACCTCGTATTCTCTAATTTTTCTTTATGTAAATTCTATCTCCCTCTTATGTACTTCCCCTTGACTGCTGATCAAGGTTTCTATTTATTTTAAATAGTTTTGTAATATGAATAGTTAGAATTTAATTTTGAAGAATTGGGGATCAAGGAGCAAGGAGCGCTTGAAGACCCATTTGTAATGGATCCCGGGTTTAAATGTAATAGTTATATTTAAATATTAATTCTTGCACCCCTAGGGTTTGACCTTTTGGTTCACTTGGTGGCTCTAATGAACTAAACTAGAATAAAATTCCATAATCAATCTGGGTAGATTATAGTATTCTATATGTGCATGCTTATACTATATATATATATATATATATATATATATATATATATATATATATATATATATATATATATATATATATTATACAAACATGCTTCGCATGTTAATTAATATGACGCGTATTTTATATATATATGTGCATGAGCGCTAAACAAGATTAGACAAATTAATAACAAACCCCTCAAATATTTTATATTAAGTTGTAACGTTCAAAGATATTTCGAATATCGAACGTCGCCTTCTAGCATAATAGAAACAATAGAGTATTAAATATTTAATATGAGTTTGTTGTGCACACACAAGGCAAGTATTAAATATTTAAGATGTTGTTTTTATAACATATGATGTTTATAAGGAATTGAACATTACTACTTTGTTGTGCACACACAAGAGATGTAGTTTTCTCTTCACTTATATGGAAATGTTGGGTCTGACTTAACTTAAATTATTTTAGTTTGGATGTGCACACACTTGACCATTATGATTTAAGAGGCAAAATACAAGGAGTTACATAGTTGATGTAATTGACAAGAGTTGTCTACCTATTTATTTATATATAGTTTGTTGTGCACACACAAGGCTATATACATTTGAAATAGGATCCTTATTCTCACTAGCATATCTTTAATTAGATATTGCCGAACTATATATATTGAGGGTAATATAGTTTGAAGAAAATAGTAGGAGATACCAATTTAAAATAAGACCTAATTTATTTTGGTAATTAATAAAAGAATGTTTGTTACAATGTTTTTAATTAAAAATTCATTTATAGAATTTTACAATGTCTAAAATTACTATCACTGCGTAGCATATTAGATGATAAATTAATCGGACCGAATTAAACGGATTGGTTAAGGAATTTGAGAAGAGTTATCATGTCTAAAAAGTTATCTTATGTCCTTAATATGCCTATCCCTGCAATGGTTGCAGACAATGCCTCTGAGGAAGAGATTGCTATTTTTAGAAAGTGGCAAGATGATGCATATTTGGCTCAATGCATCATGCTCGCATTCATGAGTAACGAGTTTCAGCGTCAACATGAAAATATGGATGCTCTTACTATATTCCTGCAAGTCAAGTAGTTGATGGTGAGGAAAGTAAAACTAATAGATATAAGATATCTAAGTAGCTCTTCCGATCTAGAATGACCAACGACACTACAGTACAGACACAAGTCCTTAACATGATCAATTTGATTGATCAATTAGGACAATGGGTTTTGTCATGGATGGAGAGTTGAACCAAGATTCAATCTTGCACTCACTCCTGGATTCCTTTCACAATTGTTGTGATTTTTTCATATGAACAAGCTAGATATCACCCTTGCTGATTTGCTTAACATGTTGAAAATGCTGAGTCACTTTCCACCAAGAAGTAGGGGCCAAAGGATCTTCTGAAAAGAAGAATGATTCTAAGAAGGTAAATGGAAAGACAAAAATAAAGGATAATAAGAATAAAACTGATATGGGTAACAAAGGAGTTTGCTTCCACTGCAATAAACATGGACACTGGAAAGAAACTGCAAGAAGCATTTTAGAGAGGCTAACCAGAAGAAGCTCAGTGAAGTTTCGGTTACAAATACAATTTTGTTCATGATTTAAAATAATTTTTTCTTTAAGTCAAGGTTCTACTTGGGAATTGGATACCGACTTTGGTTATCATAAATATAGATTTATGAAGGGACCAAGCAGAAGTAGAAAGCTAAACAAAGATAAGTAATCTTATGTATGGGAAATGAAGCAAATGTTGCTGCATTAGCCATAGAAACTTATAGTTTAGCATTACCTACGGGCAAATCTATTAAGTCAATAAGTTGTTATTGTATTCTAGTTCGTGTTAGAAACAATATTTCCATTTTATTGTTTGACAATGAAATCTTTGGTATTATAATTAAGAACAATTGTTGTTCTGTTTATAATAATAATATTTTGTATAAAACTAAAATATTACTTAATGGATTTTGTGTACTTGACTAACGTGAAAATATATTTTGCAAATTGAACAAACTAGTATAAGAAAAGGAGATGATCATTCAAAAAGTTGAATGAGTGTATTTGCTGAAATACAAGTGTGAATTATTTGAAAGGTTCAAAGAATTCAGAAGTGAAACAAATTGGAAATGTATTAAGATTCTTTGATTAGATCAAGGAATAAATACTTGTGCAATAAGTTTCTAGATCATCTCAAATGGTTTTCTCATAATGTACGCCTCCTGATACGCAATAATTGATTGATGTATCTGAAAAGAAAAATCGTACCTTGTTGGACATGGTGCAGTCCATAATAATTTTACCGACATTGCAGTATCCTTCTAGGATAATGTCCTAGAAATGGCTGCATATCTACGAAAACGGTAAACTCAAAATTCGGCCATAAGAGTCCATAAAAGTTATGGACAGGAAGGATTCCTAATTTTAAGTAAGTTAAAATAAGGGTTTGTCCAGCTTATGTGAAAAGGTTTCAAAGGATAAACTTGGGATAAGATTTGACAAGTGTCAATTTTTGGGACATCCTAAAGTAAGTTTAGGGTATATGTTCTATAATCCTACTTAGCAAAAGGTGTTTGTTGCGAAACACGCTGTCTTCTAAGATAAAGATGTTTATCATTGAAGGGAATAGTGGGAGGATAATAGATCTTGAAGAGTTCAAGAACCACAAATCACTATAAGTCAAATAAGAGGAACCTGTATATAAACCTATTGTACCACAACTGAATCGTAAATCTAGAACAATACCAAAGATACCTAGGAGGTATGGATTCATCATAGATGATGATGATGATGAGGTACACATCGTAGAAGATGATGACCTAGTTACATACGATGAGGTAAGAGTTGTAGACACTCAGAGAAATGGATTGAAGCAAGCTTCTCAAATATGGAACATTCGTTTTGATGAGACGATCAAAAGAGTTTGATTTTATCTAAAAAAAGAATGAACCTACTGTGTACAAAAGGGTCAGTGGGAGCATCGTGATATTCCTAGTATTATATGTTGATATACTACGGATAAGGAATAACATACCAATGCTATAATCAGTAAAGTTGTCTAAACATTCCTCCATGAATGATTTGGGAAGAGTATCATAATTGGGGATACAAATCTATATAGATAGATTCAAGAGGATGCTCGATTTAACCTAAAAACGTATATTCATTTGATGCTAAAGTCGTTTAGCATGGCAAACTCCAAGAGATGTCTCATGTTGATGAGGCCTGGAGTGTATCTCTCTTAATAGTCCCCATAGACTCCTGAAAAGAGAGATCGCATAAGTGACAATCATGTATGCAATGAAATATACGAGACCTGATGATGATCGGTCATATTCTAGAGAAGATCACTGTGCAGTGAATTGAAAAAGGTTTCAAACAGCAAAGAGTTGCTGATTTAGTGATAAAGACAAAGTATATAGCTATAAATGAAGCTACAAGTTGATTGTTTGGATAAAAAGTTCATTACAGAACTAGGAATAGTTCTTAAGTCTCATCTTGGATCTAAACATGTGTTGTGGAACTTTCATTTGATTATAGGAATCATTGAAAGATGAGAAATCATTATAGAGATAATGGACTCTCAAGAAAAACATTACATATCCATTTACTGAAGCTTATCCAACAACAGAATAATTGTCACTTAGAGAAGAAGGGTATGAGATACCATGACGATTGACTTTAGTGCAAGTGGGAGATTGAAAGTAGTATGCACACAAGCCAATCATGTTTGATGATAAAACATATACTTTGTAACAATCTTATTCATTTATTAATAAAATGTATTAATTTATTAAAGGCTTTTAATTATCTACATGATGCTGCTTTATAATATGTGATAAACCCATAGTTTTAAGCAATGCTTTTAGAATAATGATGATGATCATTCTAATGAGATCTAAATTCTTAGAAAGCCTAAAACTAAAATAGTTCCCAATCGTTGGATTACTAAATTGGGGATTAGTGAATCCGAATAGATTGGTCCATACGTTGCTTGCTCATTGGATGAGGATGATTGATCTCATGATCATTTGTGTGGAGACACTAAAGCAAGTATGTAGGTGCTTATTAGAGAATAAGTTCACTGAACGTGGCTCGGTAAGGAATACCTAATGGAGTCTTACTTTCCCGTCAATAGGAATTCCTGTAGTAATAGTAGTACAAGTTATCATTAGACTTGAAATCATCATAGTATCTTGTGTATGATGAGTTATACTTTGACTTATTCCTTAAGACCCTTAGGGTATATCAAAGGGTATACTTGGGTATTATAAGTTGTATATGGAGATAATGTATGATCAATAAAGAATCTACCACTTCTAGTAAAAGAAGAGAAATGTCTTATGTGATTCGATAAATGACAACCTAGTAGTCCTTGGCCAAGGCAGAATGAAATTGGAAAGGAGTTTCTAATTTGCATTATTTGGTGTTGTGTATTTAAGGATCGAAATACATTTAATTAAATAAAATAAGACTTGATAATAATTCCATGTCTTATATTTAATTGGGACATTGTATGGTGGAAGGATTGAATTGTACGATAACTATTTACTCAAAGGTTCTTTTATGATTAATGTTGAAATCTATATTATCTGAAAAGTCGTATATCGCTTGGGAGGCTTATCCCTATTGTAGAATAAATATTATTCAAATAAATTAATCGTTTAATTTATTTATTTAAATAAGATTTGAATTGTTCTAATTGATTTATTCACAACCGGTTTAATATGGAGAACCTAAAGGGTCACACCATAAAAGGAAGAATAATTATTTAAGAAGTTAATGGCATAATCGTAATAATATGTTAAGTATATTAAATTTAATCTATAGTGATAGAATAAATTAAATAGCTTAATATTTATTATTTAATATTTTAAAAATATTAAATATAAATTAATAAGAGGAGTCTTATTAATATTATTATAATTATTATTATTTTAATTTCTCTAAGAGTTTAGGAATTAATTTAATATAAGTACTCTGATTTATTCCTAATAGGATTAGGAGGGAAAATTAGTTAAAGGAATTTAATTAATTATCCCTAATAAGATTAGGGAGCCCATTTAATTAAAAGAGTTAAATTAAATAAATAATACCTTATTTTTAATTAAATAAGGTTACCTGATATCTTTACAATGAGTGTCTTATATCAGATATCAATATTCGTAATTCCAATAGTTGAGAGATTACGCTCTTTTTCTATGAGAGATAGAAAAACTAGGGTTTTTCCAAACACCCATATTCTTGAATCTTTTTTCTTCCTCGGTGGATCACCTCTAGAGGCCAAACACTTGGGTGGCTAACGTTGATCAAAGGAAGGAACCTAACCCGGTGGATTCAAGTTGAACGCGAAAAAGATTAGAGGTGAACTTGTACCTGAGGAATCTCGAATCTTCAAGGGTATGATTCTTGTTCTTTCTTTTTCGTTTAATTAATAATTGTGCATAAAGGATGATCCGGGTATATGGTTTGTAAAATTTTAAAACTCTGATTTTACATGTTTCTGCTTTTTTTTTTTGCAATTTAATTGCGCTCATGAATATTACAAACCTAACAGAACACACATTTCTTCAACTTGGCATATAACTTATTTTCACGAAGCTTTTAGAGTATCAGCCTCAAGTGTTGCTCATGATATTCATGACTTTTGGAATAGATGAGGATGTCATCAATAAAGATAACCACAAAATGATCCAAATATTCCTTGAACACTCGGTTCATCATATCCATGAAGGCTGCAGGAGCATTAGTCAATCCAAAAGACATGACTAGGAATTCATAATGCCCGTACCGAGTCCAGAAATCAGTCTTTGGAATGTCATCAATTTTAATATTTAACTGATGATATCCGGAACGAAGATCAATTTTTGAGAAGAATTAAGCACCTTGTAGCTGGTCAACCAGGTCATCAATGCGAGGTAGTGGGTACCTATTTTTGATGGTGACATGGTTCAACTCTCGATAGTCAATGAAAAGTTGCATACTCCCATCTTTCTTCTTTACGAATAAAACAAGAGCACCCCAATGAGATGTACTTGGACGAATGAAACCAATATCTAACAACTCCTGTAGTTGGGTTTTTAACTTCTGAAGTTCAATAGGAGCCATTCGATATGGGGTTTTGTAAATGGGTTTTATACCGGGTTCAAGGTCAATACAAAATTCGATATCACGCTCTGGGGATAGGCCAGGAAGTTTTTCAGGAAATACGTTAAGAAATTTACTAATAACATAAATATTATTCAAATCTGACATATATTTTTTCAAGTGCATGACATGGGCTAAGAAAGCTTGACATCCGTTTTTCAATAAACGAATGACTTTATGGCTTGATATGACAGTGATTGACTTTAGTGGTTTGGTTGCTTGAATTTGCATAATAGGTTGGTTAGGAATATGAAAACTAACGACCTTACAAAAATAATCAATTTTAGTATGATGAGTGGTTAACCAATCAATCCCTAAAATCATATCAAATGCAAGTATCTTTAAAGAGATGAGATCGAAAGGTAATGTTATGGTGCCAAATTGAATCAAGCAAGATTTATAAATAGTGGATGTAATGAAAGTTTCTCCTAATGGAGTTTCAACAGATAAGTCAAAGTCTAATTTCTCAGGAGTCAAGTTCAAACGTTGAGCACAAGTAGGAGAGATAAAAGAATGGGTAGAACCGGTATCTAATAAGGTATAAACTTCACAAGAGTTTATGATTAGCTTACCCGTGGTCACCTCGTTCGGGTTCCTCGCGTTTTGGGCAGTCACGACAAACGCTCTTCCAGGAACCATCGACTTTAACTTGTTTGGGACAGCCTTTGGAGTCATCATCCCCGCTGGACTTGGTTTCGCTACAATACAATCTCGAGCTATATGACCTTCCTTTTCACAGTTATTACACACCTTGAATTGTTGTGGGCAGTTTGGGATGATGTGTCCCTCTTTCCCGCATTTATAACATACGACCGATGGTCATTCTCCTCCCCTAGGAACAGTTGATGCTGGTGCTGACGTCTTCACGTTGTCATTGTTGTACCTTCTCTTTTTGAAATCTCCCCCCGACTCGCTTCTTCTGCTATCATGACCACGATAACCACCAGAGTGGTTACCGCTTTTGTCTGGATATTTTTCTCCCCACTAGTTATCATTACTCCAATGACTGCTGCCACCGGTATGACCCTGGTTGTGGTCCCTCGATTAAACAAACGCATTATCTCGCTCTAATAATTGAGCCCTGTTCACAACATCTGAATATAGAGAAATTTATGAGAAATGAGGTATTGACGAATTTCGGGTTTCAAACCTCTTAGTAACATCCGCGTCATACGTTCCTCATTCTCTACCAAATGAGGTGCAAACCTGGATAACTCCGCGAACTTAGTCTCGTACTGGGACACAGTCATATTGTTCTATTCTGGTCTGATAAACATTACTTCTTTCATATGACGAATATTTTCCTGAAAGTACTTGTCGTTGAATAGTTTCTGGAACGCTTCCCAAGACATATTAAGTGCGGCTGGCTGGGTACGCTTCACAGATTCACACCAGTAATCTGCCTCACCACGGAACATAAAGGTGGCGAATGGAACCTTCTTTTCCTTCGTGCATCCCAAGATATCAAATATCTTGGTAATTTGCTTCACCCACGTTTCCGTCTTGATCGGATTCAGCTTTCCCCAAAAACTCTGATGGTCCCAACTCTTTGAACGGCTTGGTTGTGACAAGCCACGCGTTGTCATTGTTTCCACCTACATTTTGAACATGAGTCTCTCTCGTCTAGTTTTGTATGAACTACAAAAAGCTTCTAAGCATCCCATCATTCATCGTTTGATCGGTGTTGTTGTTTACAAGAGGAATATAGCCTTCTTGATGCACATTATACTGTTTTTGATTGCTGGTGTCTAAACAGTCTCATGTGCTCCATTGCTCATCTCAACATTTTTAGATGTCATTCTCAAATACTGCCACAAAACAATGGTTAATTAATGAAATTAACATGCCACATATTATCCCTATATTCTGACCGACCAAACAAATAAGCTTAGGTAGGACACACTAGCGAAGGATTTACTCGTCTCTCCCCTCCGCGAGAGACCATATCCCTAAGCTCTGATACCAACTGTGACGCCCCCAAAATAGGTCCACACAACCCATTCTGAGTCACCGAATATATGATACAGAAAACAACTACAAACTTCTTTATTACAATTTTCGTGCAAAATACGACAACACATATGTTTTGAGTTTTAATACAAATATTGTTTTCTAAACAATATCCAAACTCAAATAAAGTCCTCATTACAATTATTGATACACTATTTTATAAAATAGTGAGGACTGCTATAATAACTATCTTGAACCATCACTACACACCCTGACAAGTCCACGCTATATTCTCGCCTCCTGAGAAGAAAAATGGAATAAAGAGGAAAAGGGTGAGCTCAACCTGCCCAGTAAAGAATATTATGACAAAGATAATAAAATAAATTATCGTTAGCCTTTAATAAATCAGATAAAATATAATGGACAACAAGTTTTAGATTAATATTCACAGCAAAAATAACAATTCATTAGAAGAGTTAATTAGAGAATGCAATCTACTATCTTCTATGATTTAAAAGTCCATCATCAATATTTTATCCCTATAACATCAATCAATATACATCTTGAATCAAATATTTATCTTTGCACTACGGGCCAACGATATTCATTCGTATCATCAGTTGGTCATGTTCATCTCAACACCTGTCCATGTTTGCAGTACGAGCCAAAGATTTTCATCAGGTAATCATTCATCTTTGCACTACAGGCCAAAGATATTCAGTTATATCACCATTTAAGACTGAGGATGATGAAAAATATTTTAAAGAAAATGAATCCAGTGAGATAAAAGAACAAAGATTAGGGATTCGTACTTTAGTTTATCCAAGTTCAAAAATACTCCATAATAATCAATTGTGGAGCAAAATTCAAGAATGATGATCAAAATATGGATACAATCAAAGATAGTAACCATAATAGATAACTTGGACAAAGAAAAGAAAATTTAATTTTTCTGTGAATAGTGCTGTATACGTGAATAGTATCGTATACGTGAATAATAACCTCGACATGAAAAGGTAAAAATTTCACAAGAAAGTTCAGACCAATATTCCAATGAAATGATATTAGATGAGGCGCAAAACTCAAGAAATTTATGATCATTTCAGGAATTATAGAAGCAATATTTATCATAGTAAGTTTAGAGTTAGGAATCTGAAATGAATAATATACGAAACTGCAATTGGATTTTCAATCGTTATGCGGTAGTCTACGTAGACAAATCATTTCCACAATTTAATAACAAATGAATATGAAGGGTTATTCACCAGGCATGTGGTAGTTCGCATAGACAGGTTATTCCCACAGAATAATAAAGAATAGAATAAAAAAAGATTTCACCATGCATGCGGTAGTCCGCGTAGACATGATATTCCAACAGAATAATAAAGAATGGAATAACAACCCTTACGAGTATTGAAAGAAAATAACTCTCTTCATGAATACGAAAGAAATAATTCCCCTTACCTTAATAAAAATTTGGAGACTACACTAGTGTAATAGCAGAATACTCTTCTTCTTTCTCTCTTATTCTCTTTATACTTTCTCTCTCTATAGCTCTAGTGAATTGGTGAGAAATAGTGAAGAAATGAGCTTCTATTTATAGACTTGGCAAAATAAAGGTAAAATAGTATTTTTGCCATAATTTATGATATCATCGCTTACATCATCGATCATATGACATCATTGCTTACTTCATCGTTCTGATGACATCATTGATTACCTCATCGTTCCGATGACATCATTGCTTACATCATAAGAATTCAAATTCAATTTGTTCTCTTCCACCTCATTTTACTTTTATACCATGAATTTATTATAATAATGTTACCACTCAAATTATAAAAATCATACTATTATATAATCACATCATACTAATATAATGTAATATTATAATATATATTTGAATGAATTATTTTATCGAAAAAGATAAAATACCAACTTTCAACAAATGTCATATGCTAAAAATTCCTCCGTTTAAATCCACATTGAATAAATATTTCCTTATCATATATATCAACAATTAATTATTCATAAATAATATTACAGAACTACAATATTGACAACCAGTTCGTTCCCAGAAAAGAGGGAGCTTTCCGATAAAGATTTTCCTTACTAGCACACAATTATGTGACCAAACCCCTTTCCTAGACATAACTTCCTTAGACATTGCCAATAATGCTATCTAATAATATTATTCAAATAATATGAATTATTGATCTGATAATGAGAAATATTGTGCAGTGATAATTATTGAATTAACAATAATATAAAATATCAACGTAGCAATTATTGAATCAATAAAATAAAATATTGAACAATAATTACTGTAACAACTATTGAGTAGTGACTTCTTACGCAAGAATCAATAATCCAAAAATACTGTGCAATACCGTGTGCTACTGTGCAACCACGCGTATTACTGTACTTTTTATCACCGGGTATTTCAACAGTTAACGGTAAAAGTTTTGTCGTTATTTTTAAAAAAAGGTTATTTCTGTCGTTTTCTATATTCGACAATTATTCTGTTTATGGGGCCCACAAATGTCTGCACCGTCGTACGAATATTCCCCGACAAAAAGAATATTCTACGACCAAATGAATATTCCCGACAACAATGAATATTTTATAACCACTTGCTTATTTTGCAAAATTTGAACATTTCACCCATGACTAAAGTATTATATCAAATCAACACCTTATTATTCAAAATAATAATGGAAATTCAATTTTATAAAAAGTTGGGGTCTTACAAATATTCTCCATCATTAATAAATTAGATATTTAGAACATATGGTAGATGATAAAAGTTTTCAACCTTAATTGTAACGGAATCAACAATCCATTAGAAGAGTCAAGTAGAATATAATGTCTACTATCTCCTCCAAATTAAAAGTCTATCATTAATATTAATTTAATTCCTTTAATACCCATCAATAGTTCTTTGTTGTACCCAAGACAAAGAGAACTTTCATCATCTGTCTTCACCTGAACCACCAAATATTATAGTTAAATTCATAATTCATATTTATAATCATGTAAATTACAAAGGCTTAATAAAACTTTCACTCAAGGTCCTTGCCACAAAGGCTAAAGACACTAAATAATCATATCGTCTTTACACCTTACACCAAAGACATTCAAATGTAACAACAATGATCATGATCATACCAATTAATTATCTATCTTTGCACTATGTGCTAAAGATATTCAACTGTAAAATCAATGGTCATGATCATACCAATTAGTAATTTCTTTCCCATAAAAATATGTAACCAGCTCCTTTCCACTTCGAAGTGTGATAACATTGCACTGTTCATGCCCACTTCTAGGATTCTTCTCAATATCACTCTGAAGAGACCCTTGAGGTCTATTGTTTAGAGCACTTATAATCTGTCCCATTTGGTTTTCAAGATTCTTTATTGCAACTACTTGATTTTTCATTGCCACGTCATTACTAGCTATATATTTCATGATCAGCTCTTAATAGTTAGGATGATTCCTTGACCACAAATTATAACTATTCTGATATGGATTTGACAGATGGTCATAAATACCCACAAACTGAACTGCCTTAGGATTAATCGCACACTGCTCCATTGGATGTGAAACCGCACACAACTCACGCACAAATGCCACTTGTTGGATATTTTCCCTTGCAATTACATCCATTTTCCTTGAAAGTGTTGACATTTAAGCTGCTAAAGCTGTTACTGCGTCCACTTCTAACACCTCAGCTACCTTCGGCTATTTCATCCTCACAGTTGGCCACTGATAATTATTAGCTGCCATAGTTTCCAGCAACTGATAACCCTCATCACAATTCTTCGCCATAATCGCCCCACCCACTATAACATCTATACTCGATCTCACCGTACTGAATAGTCCATTGTAAAAAGTATGCACCTGAAGCCATTTGGGAATCCCATGATGTGGAATTTCCTCAATGAGTCTTTGAGCCTTTCTCATGCTTCATATAGTGATTCTGAGTCATGCTGAACGAAAGAGAAGATATTGTTCCACATCTTTGTTGTCTTTGCTGGCGGGAAGAACTTAACAAGGAAATTATGAGCCAAATCGTTCCATGTAATAATTGAGCTCTGTGGTAAAGAATGAAGCCAAATCTTAGACTTATCCCTAAGAGTGAAGGAAAATAACCTCAGTCTAATATCATCCTCTGATACACTATTGTACTTGAAAGTGTCACATATTTCTATGAAACTAACTATGTGATCATTCGGATCATCATTCGGCGAACCACAAAACTGACATGAATTCCCAATCATTTTTATTGTACCATGCTTGATCTCAAAATTTGTGGCATTAATGGCAGGTCTATTAATGTTTGACTGAATTTCTGTAACCGGGGGTGTGGCATAGTCTCGTTGTTCTTTCTGTTCTTCTTCAGCTATCTTAACATGTGTTTCTAGTGTCTCTCAAGTTTCCTTAATCCACTTACTCAACCGCTGAAACCTATTTTCAATGTCGTTCTCGTAAGGTAATAATTCTGGCTTCTTTGATTGAGTTTGCATACACTACTCAAGTATGCCTGAAACAAGAAGTAAAACAAAAACAAAATAAAAGTGTTTAACTAAAAATGATTTAATTAAACTGATATTGAAAGTAATAAACACAATTATAAATCCCCGACAACGACACCAAAAACTTGTTGGGTAAAATTTTATTTAACACAACACGCAAGTGTACGTTGTCAACAAGTAATAAAGTGATAAGTCAAGTATCGTTCCCACAGAGAAAATAACTGCAATTTATCCTAAAAACTACCAATTTTATATTATCTCAATTTTATTAAACAATTGATAAAGTTTATGAAATCTATAAAAATTACTAATCAAACAAAATTAAACTAACTACCTTAAGATTTAATCAGATAATGGAGACTTAAGACTATAATTTCACTTATTGCTTCATTTAGATTGACACACTTCCTATTAAGACAAATCAATTATTCTGGATTGTTAATCAAGAATACATATGTAAATATGATCATCTCTCAATGCGTCAAACTCATATCAACTTAAATCCACAGATGATAGAATTAAGTTGAACACCATAATTAACTAATTCACCATATCTTTATGTGAAATACAATTAAAGAGGATTTTAAGCACAAGTTCTTAATCAGATTACATACGACATATATGTATATCTCTATCCTAGACACAAATCATGAATTTCGTCGCCATGCAAAAATCACAATCATATGTTATTATGATCAGATCTAAACCTATAATCCATCTCTTGAGTTCATATAGATGATCACAGTAATTATTGATTAGACAATTAATATTTAAGTACAAATCATAATAGATGTAAGACCCCAACTTTTTAATGAATAAAAATCAAATTTCCTCTATTTATTACTGTGAATAATAAGGTGTTAATTTGATATAATGCTTTGGTTATGGGTGAAATGTGCAAAATTTTCAAAATACGCAAGTGGTTATAAAATATTCATTTTTGTCGGGGAATATTCGTTTGGTCGTGGAATATTCTTTCTGTCGGGGAATATTCGTACGACGGCGCAACTATTTGTGGGCGCCCATAACATAATAACTGTCGGATGAAAAAAATGACAAAATTGAGTTTTTATAAATAATAACGTAATCGTTACCATTAACACTGTTGGAATACCCGGTTGGTAAAGTAAAGTAATATGCGTTGTTGTACAGTAGCACACAGTATTGCACATAATTTTTTTTAATTATTGATTCTTACGTGAGAAGGCACTACTCAATAATTGTTATAGTAATTACTGTTCAATATTTTATTTTATTGACTCAATAATTTCTGCGTTGATATTTTATATTATTCTTGTTTCAATAATTATCACTGCACAGTATCTCCATTATCAGATCAATAATTCATATTATTTGAATAATATTATTAGATAGCATTATTGGCAATGTCTAGAAAGTTCTGTCAAGGAGAGGTTTGGTCACCTAATTGCGCGCCAGTAAGGAGAAATCCTTATCGGAAAGCCCCCTCTTTCCTGGGAAGTGCATGGTTGTCATTATTGTGATTCTGTAATATTATTTATGAATAATTAATTATTGATTTATATGATAAGAAAATATTTATTTGATATGGATATAAATGATGGATTTATTTATGTGATTATAAATGAAAGAGTTAATGTTGAGGTGTTTTATCAGTATTTTGTCGGACTGGAGGTATTAAAAGATCAAATCGGTGTTCTTACAGATTTATTATGTGAGTTATAATATTTAATCTGACCGTTGGATCGTTGTGATTTTTGAATATGTTATACATATATAAGATGAGTATATGTCCACATATTTTGAACCGTTTAAAATGAATGTATAATTTGTTATAAATTTTAAGAGGTGACTACTTCAGAAATTAGGGGTATAAATGATTTTGGTGAAAAATTCTAGAAATGGGTGGGCCCCACTTTTGGTTGTTGGGGAAGATGGATAATTTTTGGTGGGTAGAATAGTAGCAGGTAAAGCCATTAGGTTACAGGTCAAATCTGCTTCGGCGTGCTAACGTTTTTCTATAAATAGAGGTCTATGTTAGAATTGAAAATCACACTAGAATTCATATGTTTTCTCTCTTTTTCTTTCTAGATTATTGACTATATTTTGTGAGTATTTAGATACTTGGTGAGTTGCTATTCATCAGTGCAAGTTTTCTTCAGCGTCATATCCGATATCCAGTTAGAAGTACTGCTCTTTTGAGGTAAGGGATAGTAAGAGATTTTAAGGGTTGTTATGTTTTTCAGTTTCGTAATTTTTTTGACCTTCAAAAATTCTGGAAAAATTTGAAAAGATAATTTGATGAGTTTTCTAGACTGTATCCAAAAATGGCGATTTTTGGATGTATAGATTATGACTTATGAATTTTATGAGAAAAGACTATTTTAAAAGTAAACCCTTATAACTCCTTGTGGTTAACTCCAAAATTGGTGAAATTTTTATTGGAAGTACATGTATATGATAGAAGTATACTCTGTAAATTTCGGAATTTTTGGATAAAAGTACAATTTTGATAAATATCTAATCATTCGGCTGTTTTGGCCATATGAAAAATAGTAAATGATTTTTAAAAATTTTGAGAAAAATATATGTTCAATATGGGACTATATTCTACTAAATCTCAGAAAAGAAATTTTGTTTGTACTGATTTGGTATTTTTCATGAAAATGGACTAGTTATGAGTAAATGAATTAAATATGTTATTTGAAGTAAGAAAATTGGAAAATAGAATTTTATGGTTTGAAAATCCTATATGAGGTATATGCTGATTTTTGATGAGGGTTTTGGTTATTGGTGATGAAATCTTATGAGTTTGGAATTTTAGGATGATTAAATGCATTATTTAGTAAAGTGTAAACAATTAAAATAAATTGTTTATAAGTTTAAGAAATGTTATTTCAATATCATTATACCGAAATATATGTATGGATTTTATTGTGGAATTTCTATCTTTTTGTGTCGGGTTTACTATTCATGAGTTACTATTCACGAGTTTCTATTCATGAGTTACTATTCACGAAGTAACTATTAATGGGTTACTATTCACGAGTTACTATTCATGACAAAATTGGTTTTTTTTTTCTAACCAAATTTTAGTTGAGTTATGGATATTACTCTTGAGATTAAATCTATATGTTAATTATATTATTTTTTATTATCATATATAACATTTTTATAACCCTAATGATGATATTAATTTCTCTTTGACTTGAGTGTAAAGATGGGTAGATTATTGGTATGATCATGACTATGGGTTCTCTTTGGCCAGTAGTGCAAAGTTGAATTGTTGACTGGTATGATCATGACCATTGAATATATAATTGAATATTTTTAACTTAAGTGCAAAGGTTAAATGATCAACATGTTTATAATGATTGTTTATATAAATTCTGAAATGATTATATATTTCTTTGAGATATTAATATATTTGGCCTGTAGTGCAAATATGAACTATTGATGAATATATTTGGTCTGTAGTACAAATATGAACTGTTGAGGAATATCTTTGGCCTGTAGTGCAAAGATGAATTGTTGATGAATATCTTTGGCCCGTAGTGCAAATATGACCTATTGTTGAATATCTTTGGCTTGTAGTGCAAAGATTGTCTGTTGATGAATATCTTTGGCCCGTAGTGCAAAGATAAAATTATTAGTATGATTATAAATAGGAACTGTGATTTGGTATAACCATGATCTTTGATGTTTCAGGTAAAGACATGTGATGAAAATTATCTTCATCCTGGGTGCGAAGAGGAATTTAAAATCACAATTATGATTATGAGTTATTCATATAATTGTGAAAAGGAACTATTAAGTGATGTTACAGGGATAAAACATTGTTGGTGGACTTTTAATGTGGAGAAGATAGTAGACTTTATGGTCTATTTGACTCTTCTAATGGATTGCTCATTCCGCTGCAACTATGGTTGAAAAATTTTATCATCTACCATATGTTCTAAATCTCTAATTTATTATCGATGAAGGCTATTGATAATTTAATTATCTTTAGTCATGATATTCTTTACTGGGCTAGTTGTATTCACCCTTTTGCTTCACAATTCCTTTTCAGGTAATAAGAGTGTAGCTGGGTCGAGTGAGGGTAACGGGGAAATAGAACGGTGGTCTCTAGCTGTGGAGGTTCTCCCTATGCAATATAGAAAGGTGTTGTATACATCATTTAGTAGTTATATTTGGTGAATCAAATAGGGTGAGTCGAACTCAATGTTGGAAGGGTGTTTTGACACTATCATACAAGAGGTCTAATAACATACAACCTTGTATTATCATAAAACAGGGTTGTACTCATCCACTTGCTGAGTATATCTACGAGCACTACTTATGTAATCTTAGTGTTTGGTTGAAATATGACTCTCAATTAGAGACAGTGGAGATAATGATATGTCAAGAGATGTGATAGCCCCGAATCCGGGCCCCAAATCGCCGCGGATTCGGTACACTAATCATTCTATCACTATTTGCGGAAGATATAAACATTACTGTTCAACTTTATTATCAGAGTTAGGGAACTCTGTGCTTTACACTCGCCATGATTCATCTTTGAATCTTACCGACCAATTAACTCTATGTGAGTTAGATCTTATCCTAATCACTGCGGTTATTGGTCTCAGGTATATCTACCTAAGCTTCATAACCAACAGCTTTGATACCAACTGTAGTAGCCCCGAATCCGGGCCCCAAATCGCTGCGGATTCGGTACAGTAATCATTCTATCACTATTTACGGAAGATATAAACATAAATTGTTTATACATTAAACTTACACATAATCCCCAAGGTCGAGTAACCTTAACTTTTACACAATTCATAAACTAACTAAAATACAACACATTTATCAAAATACGCTATTACAAGATAGCCGCACTTTATATCCCAAGCTGAACTTGGCATTATCTTTTTCCTGTATCCAAACGCATTCGCCTTATCTGCAATGTTTTATCATGATATAGCAAGGGTGAACATGAAAGTTGCCCAGCAAGTTTATATACAACAATATAACGATATATCATGATTGAAGAGTATGAATAATGAGCTTGCTATAATTCATCAATATAATTGAGAACTAGCACGAACAAATTTTTGACTGAACAAGTTTTAAACATGAACAAACATTTCTGAACCAACTGGTAATGAAGGTGATCAGCCTTTCATACCTGACTTATACATGCAAGATGTACAGAGTACAATTTTCATGGCAATTAGCAATGATTAACCATAAGCTTGAAGAAACTACTCTTATTAGAGTTAAGTACAAAGAAACTTGTCTGAACCGTTGATTACCGCAACGCAATTTAATAACGCTTTACCCCGAAGACCTAATATTAGTAATATAAATCTCCAATAATTAGAATAATATCATCACAGTATAATACTGTTATATTTATATCCACAGAATAACCTAAACACATAACACATAAGCCTATCAGTCTATAATTCACATAAGACTTAGTATCAGATCAAACTATTTCAGTCTGAGTTGAACCCGACACAATTCTAACATCCCGACAGTCTAGTCAGACAATACTCGAGTTTAATTTCAATTAAACTCTGCCTAAACACTTAACAATTACTTAGAATCACATTTATATGATTTAACATTCGCTTTTTCATTTCATAAGTTATTCGTTAACACCTAGTAAGTCAAATACTAATCCAGCAACCTGGATTCCATTTTAGCAACCTGAATTCACTATTCTTCTTCACGAAAATTCCAAATCAACTTATTATTTTTCTATCCTTTGGTCAAACATATATACATGTATTTCATACACAAAAATTATTTTTCCATAATTTTTCAACTTCCTTTGATATTTTTCAAAAATTAATTTCTAGTGCGAAGCTTAAGAAAATAGCTACCTCGTGCTTAACTCCAAACATTCCCATCTCTTGGGATAACCTTATATATGTTAACGTGATGCTCCATTTTAAATTTTGTGGCAATCGGAGTTGTAGAACTCCGTTTATATCGATTTCCGTCAGAAAATTACAAAAATTGTAATGGTCATAACTTGGTCGTTTTAACTCGGAATTAACTCATTTTTGGACACGAGCTACATAATACCATATATTTTCATTTCCCAAAAGCCTAGAATTTTTCTCATTAAATAAATGTCCGAAACAGCCCCCGGAAAATTTTAGGCAGCAACTTTTTGCACTTTGACAGTTTTGGAGTCCTTTACCAAAACTTAAATAGAATGAAATCTATAACTCCGATTAATGATCCGCCAATTTTGTTGGGTTCGTATCTTTCCGAAATACAGTTTTTATCTATCATAATCCATATTTGAACATGTTAAGCTCCCAGAATTTAGCCCGAAAATGGCTGTTAAAAACTGTCCTTCTAACATTTTTTCTTATCTTTGAATAGTTTGGGAGAAATCTTATAACTTGTTCAATATTCAACCTAATTAAGTAATTCCAATTGGATTTTATCCCTAACAAATATATCTAGCTCCACAAACTGACCATACTAGAAAATTCAAAGTAGAATGAGAGATAAGATCATTTCCATATCATGCTTGGTTTCTCCAAAAATTTTGTTTTTCGCAGTTTTGATCATGCTTCTTCCGAACGTCATAACTACTTCATCCGGAGTCGGAATTAGTCCGTTCCGGAGTCTATGGAAATCTTATTTAGTGTACTACAACATATCACAAGTCCAAAATTTTTAGAGCACCCTAACAAATCCGTAATTTTCCTTTTAGAGACAGCAGTCCACTAGATTTTTTTTAAGGTTTGAAAACTGTTTTGCTTTTCTTGTTTTGATTAAACTTTTAATACTCAAAATAGTTAAATCTAAGCATAACACACCATTTAACAATTAGATCTATAGTTCTCATGTTCAAGATCATAAACTTCATGGTTCAAAATAACCAAAAATCAAATACATAAACTAGTTAGGATTTTATACCTTTTGTGATAATCCTCTTGATTTTGATTTCTGATCCGCATGATCAGTTATTGATGTGTTTTTACACGATCCTAACTTGGTTTCTCACAATTTCACACTCCAAGATCCGAAATATAGAGAGAGATGGGACTTGGTTATTTTTTTCAAAATAAAATGGAGCTTTTCTCTCTCTTTCTAGTCTTTTAAATTGATACAATGTATCTATACATTGCAAGGTGGTATGCTAGATATAAAAGTCACATGCCAAGGTAGGTTTGGGTTTAGGTTTAGGTTTAGGTTTAGGGTTGGTGAACAACCAAAGGCAATGCAAGATTTGCACTCCAACTTAATTAAATACAAGAGGATCATTTTGGACTTTTCCTTTTATTTCTAGAATTTCCATTTGTTGCAAACCCTTAGGGTTTAAGTTTTGAGCAATCTAGGATTTAGGGTTTGAAAAACTTTTAGGGTTTAGGTTAGGGTTAGGGTTAGTTCACCCACCCAAGATCATGACAAGATCTACACTCAACTTATTAAAAAAATGTGACAAAATGGTATAAATGACATTTCCTTTTATTTCTAGTCTTGCCACATGACCCAATATCTTCCAATATCTCTTAGATTGTTTGAAATCTTGGTGAAATAAGGTGGCTTCTTTATGCATTTGACACCTAGCATTCTTGTACATATCTTTACAAATTGTGGCTGAATTTACTACATGCCGCCCTCTCTTTTCTTCCCTTCCATAACCGGCCATGTAGCATTACTAGATCCCACTAATTCTTTCTCTTTCTCTCCCACACTAACCACTAAAGTTTCGCTTGCAAGAATGTCCATAAGTATTGGCATAATAATAAGATGACACATAAGAGGAGTAGGTGGGAGTTGGTGGATAGTTGGTGGAGAGTTGGTGGAAGAGTTGGTAACCAACTTTCGACAAATAAAATAACAAAATAAATCTGAGTCACATGCTCAATGTTTCCTCTTTTTTCCTTCTCTATCCACCGACCATGTAAATCAATCATAGTCCAACACTTTTACTAATATCAGATGTCCATCATGCCCTTCCTTCAATTCGGCTTATCAATAACAATATTCGAGCTACTCAATTAATGTATTGACTGTGCCTCTAACTAATTTCATTGGCCAACACTTGGGCTATAAAATATTTATAATCCAATACCTTAATTTCTTATCCAACCCAAATAATTTAATTAGGGTTTTTACTTCTTCAATTATAACACAAATCCTTACTCATGCACACTTATTTCCTTAACCCAATTAGACTTGCTATAATTAGGTTATCAAATTAATCATTTGAGATATATAAAATAAATCTCTTAATGATAGTATATAATATAAATAATAATATTCTCCCTTACCATAACCTATTAAGTTATTCAATCCTTCATTCCTAATATATAATTAGGGTTTCACTAATTCCTTTTGTTTGTTTATATAATAAACAAATATAAACCATCACATATTGTTCATATTCCTTACACAAAACTTTTTAACCCTTAGGGTTTAATACTTTGCATTTAGGATTCTCAAATTAGGGTTTAAATTCTCGATACTAAAATTAGGCTTTCTGAACATATCGTTAGGGTTTTCTAACTTAATCACCATATTCATATCATGAATTTAGGGTTTCGGATACCCGGAACTAAAATTAAAGTTTTTGAGCGTACCGTTAGGGTTTCTAACAATTCGTTAGATTTTTCTAACTTAATAAACGTATGATTAACATAACTTTAGGGTTTTCTAAAGTTATAACTTATCTGATCAATCCTTGATCTCAAATCATTACGGTTCACATATGTAACCAAATATACCGACTAGTATTCACTTCGATACTTATCACTGATAATTCTTCAAAAGAATTTTAAATCTACCATAATCTTATACCTCATTACTAGACTATCACTTACAGTTTATCACATAATTCAAGTCTTATCCAAAACTTTTGAAATTCTTGGAATTTCATTACATAACTGCCAATTCCATACACTTATTTCCTGTCTAGGTCCTAATATTGAACCTTAAATCAATCAATTATGATTTTCATAAATTGTCTAATTTCTCGGGTTGTCACATTCACCCCTCCTTCTAAGAATTTCGTCCTCGAAATTCACCTTAAACCTTACACCGTGCACCTTACACCATTCACACATATTTCACATGCTACCCTATACACCACTCACAAGGGTAAAAATTTTAAAACTGTGTTGAGCAATCGTATAGACTGCTTATTTTTCAGTTTCGCAAAGGTTTTATGGAAATTCATCCACAAACCGTCATTACTTACGGACACAAAGGGTGATTAGCCCGATATGCCCTGAACTGGCCAAGTACTGATTTTATCTATTTTCCCATCACTGCCAAAGGCACAAAAATTTTACCTCAGTCTTATTTGATTCCACAGTAAAACAATTTGGTTTGGGAAATTTCTTTCAATAAACATTTTTGAGAATGACGTCATGATGCCGCACTGTATTTAACAGTCTGTTGAGGATTTCGTCATTTTGTGACTTTGTTATACTACATCATACTGTAGTGGGCTGACGATCCTTAGATCACCTCCAACACCAAGTAATTCTGCATTGATAACTCCATCATTTTTTTTATCATCTCTGCACCAGGTCACATGGTACATAAATGATAAATAAAAACAATTTTTTTTAAAAGGCACATAATGTGTATTTAGCTTGATGTCAAAAATTGATGTTTTGCAAAGCTAGGGGTTTAGGAAAACCTAAATCTCCACTAATGATCATATGCTTAACAATCTATCTGTTCCTATAATCCTTAACACTCCATTCACACACAACTATACCCAATTCATAAAACCACACTTATGAGTTCATAACCTGACCACAATTATATGAGTTTAAGAACTTACCCTAGTCTGACCTTTGGCGTCCGTTCGCTGAGGGGCTCATAAACATTTCATATAACTATAAGTCAAGAATGTCACATAAGTATGAGTTCTAAGAACTCATACTTAATCCTATATTCTCTACCTATAACCTATTTATCTGTATATAACAACTAGCGTGACATAACATTTCAATTATTACCAATTCCACCAACTAAGTAGTTTTTACACCAAGCACAATTCCCCGCCCATACAAGGAATCATACAACTCAGTTGCTGACACGAGTACTCATTGAAATCCCCACCTAATCTTAACCACCTTTTTCAATACGAATTCAATTCGTATTCATAATCCATAACTCTTTCATGAGTTTTCATAGTACAATTTTGTAATACAACTTACACACAACATCTTGCTGTAAACTTTTCAATCAAAAGATTGATTCTTTCTAACTGTCATAACCTTATCAGATCACGGGGTGATCTTATCGTATATATTACGATTTATTTCTATGCCTATGATCGTTTCGTTTTACGATCTCCTATTCCTGCACTTTCAGTCTTTTAGACTCGATATATTCACCATTACTGTTCAACTTTATTATCAGAGTTAGGGAACTCTGTGCTTTACACTCGCCAAGATTCATCTTTGAATCATACCGACCAACTAACTCTATGTGAGTTAGATCTTATCCTAATCACTGCGGTTATTGGTCTCAGGTATTCCTACCTAAGCTTCATAACCAACAGCTTTGATACCAACTGTAGTAGCCCCGAATACGGGCCCCAAATTGCCGCGGATTCGGTACACTAATCATTCTATCACTATTTACGGAAGATATAAACAGAAATTGTTTATACATTAAACTTACACATAATCCCCAAGGTCGAGTAACCTTAACTTTTACACAATTCATAAACTATCTAAAATACAACACATTTATCAAAATACGCTATTACAAGATAGCCGCACTTTATATCCCAAGCTGAACTTGGCATTATCTTTTTCCTGTATCCAAACGCATTCGCCTTATCTGCAATGTTTTATCATGATATAGCAAGGGTGAGCATGAAAGTTGCCCAGCAAGTTTATATACAACAATATAACGATATATCATGATTGAAGAGTATGAATAATGAGCTTGCTATAATTCATCAATATAATTGAGAACTAGCACGAACAAATTTTTGACTAAACAAGTTTTAAACATGAACAAACATTTCTGAACCAACTGGTAATGAAGGTGATCAGCCTTTCATACCTGACTTATACATGCAAGATGTACAGAGTACAATTTTCATGGCAATCAGCAATGATTAACCATAAGCTTGAAGAAACTACTCTTATTAGAGTTAAGTACAAAGAAACTTGCCCGAACCGTTGATTACCGCAACGCAATTTAATAACGCTTTACCCCGAAGACCTAATATTAGTAATATAAATCTCCAATAATTAGAATAATATCATCACAGTATAATACTGTTATATTTATATCCACAGAATAACCTAAATACATAACACATAAGCCTATCAGTCTATAATTCACATAAGACTTAGTATCAGATCAAACTATTTCAGTCTGATTTGAACCCGACACAATTCTAACATCCTGACAGTCTAGTCAGACAATACTCGAGTTTAATTTCAATTAAACTCTGCCTAAACACTTAACAATTACTTAGAATCACATTTATATGATTTAACATTCGCTTTTTCATTTCATAAGTTATTCGTTAACACCTAGTAAGTCAAATACTAATCCAGCAACCTGGATTCCATTTCAGCAACTTGAATTCACTATTCTTCTTCACGAAAGATCCAAATCAACTTATTATTTTTCTATCCTTTGGTCAAACATATATACATGTATTTCATACACAAAAATTATTTTTCCATAATTTTCCAACTTCCTTTGATATTTTTCAAAAATTAATTTCTAGTGCGTAGCTTAAGAAAATTGCTACCTCGTGCTTAACTCCAAACATTCCCATCTCTTGGGATAACCTTATATATGTTAACGTGATGCTCCATTTTAAATTTCGTGGCAATCAAAGTTGTAGAACTCCGTTTATAGCGATTTCCGTCAGAAAATCACAAAAATTGTAATGGTCATAACTTGGTCGTTTTAACTCGGAATTAACTCATTTCTGGAAACGAGCTACATAATACCATATATTTTCATTTCCCAAAGGCCTAGAATTTTTCTCATTAAATAAATGTCCAAAACAGCCCCCGGAAAATTTAGGCAGCAACTTTTTGCACTTTGACAGTTTTGGAGTCCTTTACCAAAACTTAAATAAAATGAAATCTATAACTCCGATTAATGATCCGCCAATTTTTTTGGGTTCGTATCTTTTCGAACTACAGTTTTCATCTATCACAATCCATATTTGAACATGTTAAGCTCCCGGAATTTAGCCCGAAAATGGCTGTTAAAAACTGTCCTAACAGTTTTTCTTATCTTTGAATAGTTTGGGAGAAATCCCATAACTTGTTCAATATTCAACCTAATTAAGTAATTCCAAAGGGATTTTATCCCTAACAAATATATCTATCTCCACAAACTGACCATACTCGAAAATTCAAATTAGAATGAGAGATAAGA
The DNA here is from genome assembly GCA_020205505.1 of Panax japonicus. Taxonomy (NCBI): domain Eukaryota; kingdom Viridiplantae; phylum Streptophyta; class Magnoliopsida; order Apiales; family Araliaceae; genus Panax; species Panax japonicus. Next base: position 68,672,879 of record CM035091.1, read on the forward strand.
TCCTTTCCATATCATGCTTGGTTTCTCCAAAAATTTTGTTTTTCGCAGTTTTGATCATGCTTTTTCCGAACGTCATAACTACTTCATCCGGAGTCAGAATTAGTCCGTTCCAGAGTCTATGGAAAGCTTATTTAGTGTACTACAACATATCACAAGTCCAGAATTTTTAGAGCACCCTAACAAATCCGGAATTTTCCTTTTAGAGACAGCAGTCCACTAGATTTTTTTTAAGGTTTGAAAACTGTTTTGCTTTTCTTGTTTTGATTAAACTTTTAATACTCAAAATAGTTAAATCTAAGCATAACACACCATTTAACAATTAGATCTATAGTTCTCATGTTCAAGATCATAAACTTCATGGTTCAAAATAACCAAAAATCAAATACATAAACTAGTTAGGATTTTATACCTTTTGTGATAATCCTCTTGATTTTGATTTCTGATCCGCATGATCAGTTATTGATGTGTTTTTACACGATCCTAACTTGGTTTCTCACAATTTCACACTCCAAGATCCGAAATATAGAGAGAGATGGGAGTTGGTTATTTTTTTCAAAATAAAATGGAGCTTTTTTCTCTCTCTTTCTAGTCTTTTAAATTGATACAATGTATCTATACATTGCAAGGTGGCATGCTAGATATAAAAGTCACATGCCAAGGTAGGTTTAGGTTTAGAGTTGGTGAACAACCAAAGGTAATGCAAGATTTGCACTCCAACTTAATTAAATACAAGAGGGTCATTTTGGACTTTTTCTTTTATTTCTAGAATTTCCATTTGTTGCAAACCCTTAGGGTTTAAGTTTTGAGCAATCTAGGATTTAGGGTTTAAAAAACTTTTAGGGTTTAGGTTAGGGTTAGGGTTAGGGTTAGGGTTAGTTCACCCACCCAAGATCATGACAAGATCTACACTCAACTTATTAAAAAAATGTGACAAAATGGTATAAATGACATTTCCTTTTATTTCTAGTCTTGCCACATGACCCAATATCTTCCAATATCTCTTAGATTGTTTGAAATCTTGGTGAAATAAGGTGGCTTCTTTATGCATTTGACACCTAGCATTCTTGTACATATCTTTACAAATTGTTGCTCTATTTACTACATGCCACCCTCTCTTTTCTTCCCTTCCATAACCAGCCATGTAGCAATACTAGATCCCACTAATTCTTTCTCTTTCTCTCCCACACTAACCACTAAAGCTTTGCTTGCAAGAATGTCCATAAGTATTGGCATAATAATAAGACGACACATAAGAGGAGTATGTGGGAGTTGGTGGATAGTTAGTGGAGAGTTGGTGGAAGAGTTGGTAACCAACTTTAGACAAATAAAATACCAAAATAAATTTTAGTCACATGCTAAATCTTTCCTCCTTTTTCCTTCTCTATCCACCGACCATGTAAATCAATCATAGTCCAACACTTTTACAAATATCAGATGTCCATCATGCCCTTCCTTCAATTCGGCTTATCAATAACAATATTCGAGCTACTCAATTAATGTATTGCTTGTGCCTCTAACTAATTTCATTGGCCAACACTTGGGCTATAAAATATTTATAATCTAATACCTTAAATTCTTATCCAACCCAAATAATTTAATTAGGGTTTTTACTTCCTCAATTATAACACAAATCCTTACTCATGCACACTTATTTCCTTAACACAATTAGACTTGCTATAATTAGGTTATCAAATTAATCATTTGAGATATATAAAATAAATCTCTTAATGATAGTATATAATATAAATAATAATATTCTCCCTTACCATAACCTATTAAGTTATTCAATCCTTCATTCCTAATATATAATTAGGGTTTCACTAATTCCTTTTGTTTGTTTATATAATAAACAAATATAAACCATCACATATTGTTCATATTCCTTACACAAAACTTTTTAACCCTTAGGGTTTAATACTTTGCATTTAGGATTCTCAAATTAGGGTTTAAATTCTCGATACTAAAATTAGGCTTTCTGAACATATCGTTAGGGTTTTCTAACTTAATCACCATATTCATATCATGAATTTAGGGTTTCGGATACCCGGAACTAAAATTAAAGTTTTTGAGCGTACCGTTAGGGTTTCTAACAATTCGTTAGATTTTTCTAACTTAATAAACGTATGATTAACATAACTTTAGGGTTTTCTAAAGTTATAACTTATCTGATCAATCCTTGATCTCAAATCATTACGGTTCACATATGTAACCAAATATACCGACTAGTATTCACTTCGATACTTATCACTGATAATTCTTCAAAAGAATTTTAAATCTACCATAATCTTATACCTCATTACTAGACTATCACTTACAGTTTATCACATAATTCAAGTCTTATCCAAAACTTTTGAAATTCTTGGAATTTCATTACATAACTGCCAATTCCATACACTTATTTCCTGTCTAGGTCCTAATATTGAACCTTAAATCAATCAATTATGATTTTCATAAATTGTCTAATTTCTCGGGTTGTCACATTCACCCCTCCTTCTAAGAATTTCGTCCTCGAAATTCACCTTACACCTTACACCGTGCACCTTACACCATTCACACATATTTCACATGCTACCCTATACACCACTCACAAGGGTAAAAATTTTAAAACTGTGCTGAGGAATCGTATAGACTGTTTGTTTTTCATTTTCGCAAAGGTTTTATGGAAATTCATCCGCAAACCGTCATTACTTACGGACACAAAGGGTGATTAGCCCTATATGCCCTGTACTGGCCAAGTACTGATTTTATCTATTTTCCCATCACTGCCAAAGGCACAAAAATTTTACCTCAGTCTTATTTGATTCCACAGTAAAACAATTTGGTTTGGGAAATTTCTTTCAATAAAAATTTTTGAGAATGACGTCATGATGCCGCACTGTATTTAACAGTCCGTTGAGGATTTTGTCATTTTGTGACTTTGTTATACTACATCATACTGTAGTGGGCTGACGATCCTTAGATCACATCCAACACCAAGTAATTCTGCATTGATAACTGCATCATTTTTTTATCATCTCTGCACCAGGTCACATGGTACATAAATGATAAATAAAAACAATTTTTTTTTAAAAGGCACATAGTGCGTATTTAGGTTGATGTCAAAAATTGAAGTTTAGCAAAGCTAGGGGTTTAGGAAAACCTAAATCTCCACTAATGATCATATGCTTAACAATCTATCTGTTCCTATAATCCTTAACACTCCATTCACACACAACTATACCCAATTCATAAAACCACACTTATGAGTTCATAACCTGACCACAATTATATGAGTTTAAGAATTTACCCTAGTCTGACCTTTGGCGTCCGTTCGCTGAGGGGCTCATAAACATTTTATATAACTATAAGTCAAGAATGTCACATAAGTATGAGTTCTAAGAACTCGTACTTAATCCTATATTCTCTACCTATGACCTATTTATCTGTATATAACAACTAGCGTGACATAACATTTCAATTATTACCAATTCCACCAACTAAGTAGTTTTTACACCAAGCACAATTCCCCGCCCATACAAGGAATCATACAACTCAGTTGCTGGCACGAGTCCTCATTGAAATCCTCACCTAATCTTAACATCCTTTTTCAATACGAATTCAATTCGTATTCATAATCCATAACTCTTTCATGAGTTTTCATAGTACAATTTCGTAGTACAACTTACACACAACATCTTGCTGTAAACTTTTCAATCATAAGATTGATTCTTTCTGACTGTCATAACCTTATCAGATCACGGGGTGATCTTATCGTATATATTATGATTTATTTCTATGCCTATGATCGTTTTGTTTTACGATCTCCTATTCCTGCACTTTCAGTCTTTTAGACTTGATCTATTCACCATTACTGTTCAACTTTATTATCAGAGTTAGGGAACTCTGTGCTTTACACTCGCCAAGATTCATCTTTGAATCTTACCGACCAACTAACTCTATGTGAGTTAGATCTTATCCTAATCACTGCGGTTATTGGTCTCAGGTATTCCTACCTAAGCTTCATAACCAACAGCTTTGATTCCAACTGTAGTAGCCCCAAATCGCCGTGGATTCGGTACACTAATCATTCTATCACTATTTACGGAAGATATAAACAGAAATTGTTTATACATTAAACTTACACATAATCCCCAAGGTCGAGTAACCTTAACTTTTACACAATTCATAAACTATCTAAAATACAACACATTTATCAAAATACGCTATTACAAGATAGCCGCACTTTATATCCCAAGCTGAACTTGGCATTATCTTTTTCTTGTATCCAAACGCATTCGCCTTATCTGCAATGTTTTATCATGATATAGCAAGGGTGAGCATGAAAGTTGCCCAGCAAGTTTATATACAACAATATAACGATATATCATGATTGAAGAGTATGAATAATGAGCTTGCTATAATTCATCAATATAATTGAGAACTAGCACGAACAAATTTTTGACTAAACAAGTTTTAAACATGAACAAACATTTCTGAACCAACTGGTAATGAAGGTGATCAGCCTTTCATACCTGACTTATACATGCAAGATGTACAGAGTACAATTTTCATGGCAATCAGCAATGATTAACCATAAGCTTGAAGAAACTACTCTTATTATAGTTAAGTACAAAGAAACTTGCCTGAACCGTTGATTACCGCAACGCAATTTAATAACGCTTTACCCCGAAGTCCTAATATTAGTAATATAAATCTCCAATAATTAGAATAATATCATCACAGTATAATACTGTTATATTTATATCCACAGAATAACCTAAACACATAACACATAAGCCTATCAGTCTATAATTCACATAAGACTTGGTATCAGATCAAACTATTTCAGTCTGATTTGAACCCGACACAATTCTAACATCCCGACAGTCTAGTCAGACAATACTCGAGTTTAATTTCAATTAAACTCTGCCTAAACACTTAACAATTACTTAGAATCACATTTATATGATTTAACATTCGCTTTTTCATTTCATAAGTTATTCGTTAACACCTAGCAAGTCAAATACTAATCCAGCAACCTGGATTCTATTTCAGCAACCTGAATTCACTATTCTTCTTCACGAAAATTCCAAATCAACTTATTATTTTTCTATCCTTTGGTCAAACATATATACATGTATTTCATACACAAAAATTATTTTTCCATAATTTTCCAACTTCCTTTGATATTTTTCAAAAATTAATTTCTAGTGCGTAGCTTAAGAAAATAGCTACCTCGTGCTTAACTCCAAACATTCCCATCTCTTGGGATAACCTTATATATGTTAACGTGATGCTTCATTTTAAATTTCGTGGCAATCAGAGTTGTAGAACTCCGTTTATAGCGATTTCCGTCAGAAAATCACAAAAATTGTAATGGTCATAACTTGGTCGTTTTAACTCGGAATTAACTCATTTTTGGACACGAGCTACATAATACCAAATATTTTCATTTCGCAAAAGCCTAGAATTTGTCTCATTAAATAAATGTCCGAAACAACCCCCGGAAAATTTTAGGCAGCAACTTTTTGCACTTTGACAGTTTTGGAGTCCTTTACCAAAACTTAAATAGAATGAAATCTATAACTCCGATTAATGATCCGCCAATTTTGTTGGGTTCTTATCTTTCCGAACTAAAGTTTTCATCTATCACAATCCATATTTGAACATGTTAAGCTCCCGAAATTTAGCCCGAAAATGGCTGTTAAAAACTGTCCTAAAAGTTTTTCTTATCTTTGAATAGTTTGGGAGAAATCCCATAATTTGTTCAATATTCATCCTAATTAAGTAATTCCAAAGGGATTTTATCCCTAACAAATATATCTAGCTCCACAAACTGAGCATACTCGAAAATTCAAAGTAGAATGAGAGATAAGATCTTTTCCATATCATACTTGGTTTCTCCAAAAATTTTGTTTTTCGTAGTTTTGATCATGCTTCTTCCGAACGTCATAACTACTTCATCCGGAGTCAGAATTAGTCCGTTTCGGAGTCTATGGAAAGCTTATTTAGTGTACTACAAAATATCACAAGTCCAAAATTTTTAGAGCACCCTAACAAATCCGGAATTTTCCTTTTAGAGACAGCAGTCCACTAGATTTTTTTAAGGTTTGAAAACTGTTTTGCTTTTCTTGTTTTGATTAAACTTTTAATACTCAAAATAGTTAAATCTAAGCATAACACACCATTTAACAATTAGATCTATAGTTCTCATGTTCAAGATCATAAACTTCATGGTTCAAAATAACCAAAAATCAAATACATAAACTAGTTAGGATTTTATACCTTTTGTGATAATCCTCTTGATTTTGATTTCTGATCCGCATGATCAGTTATTGATGTGTTTTTACACGATCCTAACTTGGTTTCTCACAATTTCACACTCCAAGATCCGAAATATAGAGAGAGATGGGACTTGGTTATTTTTTTCAAAATAAAATGGAGCTTTTCTCTCTCTCTTTCTAGTCTTTTAAATTGATACAATGTATCTATACATTGCAAGGTGGCATGCTAGATATAAAAGTCACATGCCAAGGTAGGTTTAGGTTTAGGGTTGGTGAACAACCAAAGGTAATGCAAGATTTGCACTCCAACTTAATTAAATACAAGAGGGTCATTTTAGACTTTTCCTTTTATTTCTAGAATTTCCATTTGTTGCAAACCCTTAGGGTTTAAGTTTTGAGCAATCTAGGATTTAGGGTTTTAAAAACTTTTAGGGTTTAGGTTAGGGTTAGGGTTAGGGTTAGGGTTAGTTCACCCACCCAAGATCATGACAAGATCTACACTCAACTTATTAAAAAAATGTGATAAAATGGTATAAATGACATTTCCTTTTATTTCTAGTCTTGCCACATGACCCAATATCTTCCAATATCTCTTAGATTGTTTGAAATCTTGGTGAAATAAGGTGGCTTCTTTATGCATTTGACACCTATCATTCTTGTACATATCTTTACAAATTGTGGCTCAATTTACTACATTCCACCCTCTCTTTTCTTCCCTTCCATAACCGGCCATATAGCATTACTAGATCTCACTAATTCTTTCTCTTTCTCTCCCACACTAACCACTAAAGCTTTACTTGCAAGAATGTCCATAAGTATTGGCATAATAATAAGATGACACATAAGAGGAGTAGGTGGGAGTTGGTGGAGAGTTGGTGGAAGAGTTGGTAACCAATTTTAGACAAATAAAATACCAAAATAAATCTTAGTCACATGCTCAATCTTTCCTCCTTTTTCCTTCTCTATCCACCAACCATGTAAATAAATCATAGTCCAACACTTTTACTAATATCAGATGTCCATCATTAGACCTGGCAAACGGGCCCAAAGCCCGCGGGCTTTGGGCCGCACTTTTTTGGCCCAAAAAAAAATCGGGCCTTTTTGGCCCGGTCCGTTCACAGCCCGGCCCGGCCCGCCCGCGGGGCTTAGCGGGCTGAAAAAAGTGCAAAAAATAGGCATAAATCATCTTCGGCCCGCGGGCTATGGGCTTACTTTTTTTGGCCCGTGAAAATCCGGGCCTTTTTGGCCCGGCCCGGCCCGCGCCCGCTCGTGCGCCTGTTTGCCAGGTGTATCCATCATGCCCTTCCTTCAATTCGGCTTATCAATAACAATATTCGAGCTACTCAATTAATGTATTGCTTGGGCCTCTAACTAATTTTATTGGCCAACACTTGGGCTATAAAATATATATAATCCAATACCTTAAATTCTTATCCAACCCATATAATTTAATTAGGATTTTTACTTCCTCAATTATAACACAAATCCTTACTCATGCACACTTATTTTCTTAACCCAATTAGACTTGCTATAATTAGGTTATCAAATTAATCATTTGAGATATATAAAATAAATCTCTTAATGATAGTATATAATATAAATAATAATATTCTCCCTTACCATAACCTATTAAGTTATTCAATCCTTCATTCCTAATATATAATTAGGGTTTCACTAATTCCTTTTGTTTGTTTATATAATAAACAAATTTAAACCATCACATAATGTTCATATTCCTTACACACAACTTTTTAACCCTTAGGGTTTAATACTTAGTATTTAGGATTCCCAAATTAGGGTTTAAATTTTCGATACTAAAATTAGGCTTTCTGAATATATCGTTAGGGTTTCGGATACCCGGAACTAAAATTAAAGTTTATGAGCGTACCGTTAGGGTTTCTAACAATTCGTTAGATTTTTCTAACTTAATAAATGTATGATTAACATAACTTTAGGGTTTCTAAAGTTATAACTTATCTGATCAATCCTTGATCTCAAATCATTACGGTTCACATATGTAACCAAATATACCAACTAGTATTCACTTCGATACTTATCACTGATAATTTTTCAAAAGAATTTTAAATCTACCATAATCTTATACCTCATTACTAGACTATCACTTACAGTCTATCACATAATTCAAGTCTTATCCAAAACTTTTGAAATTCTTGGAATTTCATTACATAACTGCCAATTCTATACACTTATTTCCTGTCTAGGTCCTAATATTGAACCTTAAATCAATCAATTATGATTTTCATAAATTGTCTAATTTCTCGGGTTGTTACAAGAGAAGACTCACCATTGGAAAGAATATGATAGTAATCTTCTCGTTTTTCTTTGGGGTCTGTTGGGTCAACCAAGGATAATTTTGTGGCCATATGATATCTATCATAACCTAGACGCATGGCCTCCCATTTACGAAGGTTTCCTTGAGCACTTCCCAAAGATTTTAATTTCTAAAACAGTTTTTGAATATACCTTTATGTAAGATGTCATGGTGACGTGCTACCTAAGTTGGTGTCAACAGTCACAGTTGATATATATATATATTTGTATCAAAACTCACAACACATGAGTTGTTGTATTTTGCACGACAATTGTTGTAATAAAGTTGTAGTTGTTTTCTGTACCATGTATTTGGTGACTCAGAATGGGTTGGATGGAATGGACCTATTTTGGGGTTGTCACAGTTGGTATCAGAGCTTAGAGATATGGTCTCTGGCAGAGATCGGGGAATATAACTAGGAGGGGAGAGATGAGTAAATTCTTCGCTAGTGTGTCCTACCTAAGCTTAATTGTTGGTTGGTCATAATATATGGATATTATGTGATACATTAATTTGCTTAATTAACCCTTGTTTTATGGCAGTATTTGAGAATGGCAGCTGAGAATGCTAACAATAGAGTGAATGAGACTGTGGGGATACCTCTAATCACTAATCATGATAATGTGATGTCAGACGAAGAACGAATTAGAGATATTCTTGTGGTGAGTGAAGAATTGATAGTTGCACCCGAGATAGTCGCAGAGGTAACAGCTGAGAGTGAGGAAGAAAAGGAAGAAGAGGTACCTGATGAGAATTTATTATATGTATTATACGATCAAAATGTAGAATTGCAAAATCGTATTCATGAGTTAGAAGAGCAGGTTGAAGAATGACAGGCGGTCGTGGAGCAAAAGGATACAACAATTCAAGCTTGTGTTACTTGATATACGATGCTTGAACAGAAGCATTCTTTGGCAGAGTATAAGATGATAAAGATGGAATCTGAACTGAAAGAAGAAAAAACTGAATGAGTAAGAATGAGTGTTGCATGGGTAAAAGCCACACGACGCGTTGATATTGTGGAAAGAGATGTCCGATCTAAGAAGGCTAAAATAGATGATATGTATTTCTCTTTTTGGATAGCAATTGGGAGAACCCAACATCGAGTTTTGAATTACCCTGTACATAGCGGTCAACCTGAATTCGATATGGATCGGAGATTGATGATTCAGATCATGAATCAGGAGTACGATGAGGCAGTTGAGGGAGGAATATACCCTATAGAAATTCGCCCCGACAGTGTACTTATGTGAATCCGCCCCAACGGAGATATTGCACTATGAAATCTGCTCCGGTGGTGTGGTTGGAACCCAAAAGCTGCAAACTTGTCCTTAAGCTCAAAATTTCATGTTTTCATCAACCACAACCAATTCCTACAACACAAACAAGTAAACAAGTAAAAAGATACTAAAAATACTCAAAGTGGGAAAGAATTAAACCCAAAAGGTAACTGATACATAGGTATAGAACCCACTCATCAAAGAGTGCACTCGAGAAAAGCGTGGGTTCTAAGCCTCATAAAAAATATCCAATTTGTGACTTTGAAACTGACCACGATAAGCAAAATCACTATCGAGTGCTAGGAATTCCTGAGCCAAAAAAATAGCCTTTAGTTGTATTATTTATGCTATGTTTTTTGTACATATAAATGAAAATATCATTGAGAAGTTAATGAATCTGTTTACGCTATATTACATTAATATTGATAGTAATAATACTAAGAAAATAATATTAATATTATTATGTATTTTAATATTAATATTAAATATAATAATAATAATAATAATAATAATAATAATAGTAAAATATTAATATTACTCAGATGCATATTGAGAAAAAGAATATTACTCAATCCGTCCCTAATTATTTGATGTTTTAGAGGTGGATACAAGAATTAAGATAATGATTGAAAAGTATTAAATATAATACTCAGTTGTCTATAATACCCTTAAATCATCATTTATCTTAGTTATTCATACTCTCTCTCACACATTTTTCCATAATTATCTCCTAAAAAACTCTCATGCCTCAATTTTTCATTGGTCTCTCTCTTCATCCATCCCCATAAAAAACGTATCCAGTTTTTTAAAAATTATCTACACACTCTCTCCCTCATAATATACAAAAGAGTTTTGTTGGGATAAGAAGAGAGAAATAGTTAAAAGTATCAAAAAATAGGCAGAGTAATGAGGGGTAATTTTGGAAAAATTATCATTAATTCTCCTAGATTTGAACAAACGTCAAATAATTAAGAACAAATAAAAAACTCTAAAACGTCAAATAATTAGGAACTACTACTTGTATTATTCATATTAATATTACTTTTAGTATTCACAATAGTAATAATTAATGAGCTTTTGTTCTGTATAATATTATATTAAAACGAGCTTTATAATGTGCATTTACCTTAAATTCAATTAATATTCTTTACAAAAAAAATTGTTATTAAATTAAACATTTCGTAAATTATTGAGGATGATACTAATTAAGGATACAATCATTTTATTGGGGAGGGTACTAATTAAAGATAGCAAAGTTTTTCAAAAGTTTCAAAAAATTCAGACAAAAAAAGAACTAGCCGCTGCCACTTCTTCTACTAGGCCTCGTTTGCCATGTCAATTCTGTCACTTCTTTTAGCCATTTTTCCCAAGTTTTGTGTCCCAGCGCTATAAGCTGTAGCGGCACGTACAAATTTTTGTTGTTGTGCCTCGTTTGCCATGTCAATTCTTTCACTTCGTTTGGTGTGCTGCTGTGCCATTGACCGTATCCCATTCTTTAGACATTTGTCCCAAATATTTTGTCCTAGCCGCTACAAGCTGTAGCGATATGTACAATTTTTTTTCCTGTGCCTCGTTTGCCGTGTCAATTTTGTCACTTCGTTTAGTGTGCTGCTGTGCCATTGATCATGTCCCATTTTTTAGCCATTTGTCCCAATTTTTTTGTCCCAACCACTATAAGCAATAGCGGCACGTACAATTTTCTTTTTAACTCCCCACCCCCTTGCTTCCTTTCCTTCCTCCTCCGCCGCTACGATCTCTCCTCATTCACACATTTCTTGTAACAATTCACACATTAATATTCATATTAATGTTAGTATCGATATTAATATTAAACTACATCTTAATATTAATTATATACTTCATCTTAATATTAATATCAAACTTCATATTAATATTAGTTAGTTAATATTAATTATATTCTTCATATTAATATTAGTATTAATATTAATATGAAGTATAATATTAAATAACTAAGTTTAATATGAAGTTTAATATAAATTATAATTTCTACATTACTCGTAACAAATCAACCAAATGGATAATCTTATTCACATAACAATTAAAGTTCATCAGTTCCTATGATGTCAAAAATAATATTAATATGACTAATTCTTGTAATATTAAAATTACCACTTCAAGTACATTAAGTTCATCAGTTCCTATGATGTCAAAAACACCCACAAAGCCTTGGGTGGTTGGAATGTAGCTTTCCTCATAGGCTTTGGTTGTGGGAATATAGCTCTCGTCATAGGCTTAGGCAGTGGGAATGTAGCTCTCCTCATAGGCTTGCACAATGGGAATGTAGCTCTCTTGTACTGAATAATTTGTTTACTTCCAAGCTCTTTGTTGAATTGGGAGAATTGGGATTGGAATCCAAATTCAGTGGGACCCCCCTGCTGAGGTATTTTTCCCTCTTACGTCAAAGTTGTATTTACTGTACTGGTGATCCCAATTTTGTTTCTATAGTACATACTCGGGAGGCATCTGAGTAAATGCAAAACACTTATTAAGTAAAGATTTTGTACTCTCAACCTATCATGTAAGATGAACACAAACAAATATTAGAAAAAATAAATAATATCAATAAATGTAATATGAAGTATATACTACAATGTCAAAAAATTAAACCAACTGATAATTGTGTACCATGTTAATAAGGTGATGTTGATTGTAAACGACCCGAGTCTCATAAGAACGGTCTGGGTCCCTTTCTCGTCAAGGTCGATGCAGTTTCCTATGTATTAGTTTCCCATACCAGTCCATGTAATCATCTAGTGTCACATAATTAGAAATTTTATATTGTTGTTGTAAGACCCCGAATTTTATGAAATAAAAGTATACAATTTTTCTATTTAATAAATAGTTAAATTGATAAAAGTTTAAAGTTATGGGTGAAATTAGTTTTTTTCAAAATAAGCAAGTGGTTATAAAATATTCATTTTGTCGTGGAATATTCGTTTGGTCGTGGAATATTCTTGTTGTCGGGGAATATTCGTACGACGGCGCAGCCATTTGTGGGCCCCATAACAGAAAAACTGTCGGATGAAGAAAATGACAAATATGAGTTTTTATAAATAATGGCGTAGTTGTTACCGTTAACACTGTTGGAATATCCCGGTGGTTAAAATACAGTAATACGCGCTGTTGCATAGTAGCACACGGTATTGCACAATATTTTTTTGAATTATTGATTCTTACTTAAGAAGACACTACTCAATAATTGTTACAGTAATTAATGTTCAAATATTTTATTTTATTGATTCAATAATTGCTACTTTTATATTTTATATTATTGTTTCAATAAATGTCACTGCATAGTATCTCCATTATTAGATCAATAATTCATATTATTTGAATAATATTGTTAGATAACATTATTGGCAATGTCTAAGGAAGTTCTGTCTAGGAAAGGGGTTTGGTCACCTAATTGCGCGCCAATAAGGAGAAATCTTTATCGGAAAACCCCTTCTTTCCTGGGAACGATCTGGTTGTCATAATTGTGATTCTGTAATATTATTTGTGAATAATTAATTATTGATTTATATGATACGGAAATATTTATTTGTATGGATATAAATGAAGGAATTAATGTTGAGGTGTTTTATCAGTATTTTGTCAGAATGGAGGAATTCCTAGAAAAGTGTCAATTGTTAAAAATTGATATTTTCTCTTACATTATAAATGTATAATGTGGTTATATAATAATATAACAATGGTGATATTTTCACACTAAATTCACGATGCATGAATCAAATGAGAGAATTCTAGAAATCAAAAGAAGAACAAAATATGAGATTTTTAGAAAAATCAGTTTATTACTTGATTTTGTAAAATTCATACTCTTTGTGTATAATGAGTTAGGAGATGAGTCATTTATCAAAAGAAAGCCCGGGAAGTAAGCTAACCGTAGAAATTTGAATCACCCAAATATACTTTGTGGATTTTTTGTGGTGACTATTTTAGTGAAATTGGTATGAGGGACTTATAGTCCGAAAATCAAATCAGTGTTCTTAAAGATTTATTGCGAGAGTTATAATTTTAATCCAACCGTTGGATCGATGTGATTTTTGGATATGTTATACATATATAAGTTGAGTATATGTCCACAAATTTTGAACCATTAAAAATTAACGTATGATTTATTATGAATTTAAGAGATGTTGAAAATCGTCCGTTTGTGAATTTTGGGCATTTTTCGTTTGGAATTTGGAAAAACTTAAAGCTATAAAGTTGTAGAGAATTTGATTTCCTATGGAATGAACATAAAATTCATATTTTTCTGATAAAAAGGTTATTTATTATGAATTGTTGAAGTTTTAGAAATTAAAATGTTTTTATTAAAATTATGGGTGGGCCCACTTTTGTTTTTAAAACATGTGGGCTGCTATTTTTGTTCCAAGATGGCTGGCTTGAAAATGAGGAAGCGTAGGGAGAAAGGAAATAAATAATAATATTTTATTATCTTAGTCTCCTATGGCGTTCTAGCATTTTTCTATAAATAGACGCTTAAGTTAGAATTGAAAATCACACCAGAAACATAAGTTCTCTCTATATATTATCGAGCGTATTTTGTGAGTATTTAGATACTTTGAGAGTTCCTATTCAGTGCAAATTTCCTTCGAATTTACATCCGATATTCCAGTCAGAAATACTGCTCTTTTGATGTAAGGGATTATAAGGGTTATTATGTTTTTCAGTTTCGTAATTTTTCCGACCCTCAAAATTTCTGAAAAAATTTAATATGATAATTTGATGAGTTTTCTAGATTGTGTCTAAAAATGATGATTTTTGGATGTATAGATTAGGAGTTATGAATTTTATGGGAAAAGACTATTTTAAAAGTAAACACTTATAGCTCCTTGTGGTTAACTCCAAAATTGGTGAAATTGTTATTGGGAGTACATATATATAACATAAGTATACTCTGTTAATTTCAAAATTTTTGGACAAAAGTACAGTTTATGATAAATGTCTAAATATTCAGCAGTTTTGGTCATATGAAAAATAGTAAATGAATTTTAAAAATTTTGAGAAAAATATATGTTCAATATGGGACTATATTATGCTAAATCCTAGAAAAGAAAATTTTCTAGGACTTATTTGGTATTTTTCATGAAAATAGATTAGTTATGAATAAATGAATTAAATATGTTATGTGAAGTAAGAAAATTGGAAAATAGGATTTTATGGCTTGAGAATCCTATATAAGGTATAAGCAGATTTTTGATGAGAGATTTGGTTATTGGTGATGAAATCTTATGAGTTCGGCATTTTAGGATGATTAAATGCAGTTGTTGATCATATTATTTTTATTATCATATATAACATTTTTATAATCCTAGTGATCAAATATCTCTTTGACTTGAGTGTAAAGATGGGTATATTATTGGTATGATCGTGACTATGGGTTCTTTTTGGCCAGTAGTGCAAAGTTGAATTGTTGACTGGTATGATCATGACCATTGAATTTATAATTGAATATCTTTAGCTTAAGTGCAAAGGTGAATTGATCAACATGGTTATAATTATTGTTTATATAAATTCTGAAAAGATTATATATTTTTTTGAGATATTAATATCTTTGCCCTGTACTGAAAATATGAACTATTGATGAATATATTTGGCCTGTAGTACAAAGATGATCTATTGTTGAATATCTTTGGCCTGTAGTGCAAAGATGAACTGTTGACGAATATCTTTGGCCCGTAGTGCAAAGATGAATTTATTAGTATGATTATGAACAGGAACTGGGATTTGGTATAACCATGATCTTTGATGTTTCAAATAAAGACAGGTGATAAAATTATCTTCGTCCTGGATGCGAAGAGGAAGTTAGAACCACAATTATGATTATGAGTTATTCACATGATTGTGGACATGAACTATTGATGTTACATGGATAAAACATTATTAGTGGACTTTCAACATGGAGAAGATAATAGACTTTATGGTCTATTTGACTTTTCTAATGGATTGCTCGTTCCGCTGCAACTATGGTTGAAAAGTTTATCATCTACCATGTGTTCTAAATCTCTGATTTATAACTGACGAAGACTATTGATAATTTAATTATCTTTAGTCATGATATTCTTTACTGGGCTATTTGTGCTCTCCCTTTTGATTCACAATTCTTTTCAGGTAATAAGAGTGTAGCTGGGTCGAGCGGGGGTAACAGGGGAATAGAACGGTGGTCTCTAGATGTGGAGGTTCTCCCTAAACAGTATGAAAATAATTTGATTGAGAACTTTAGAATAGTGTGTTGTATTTTATCCATCATTTAGTAGTTATATTTGGTGAATCAAATAGGGTGAGGCGAACCCAACATTGGAATGGTGTTTTGCCACTATCATACAAGATGTCTAACGACATGCGACTTCCTGTTATTATAAGACAGGGTTGTTCACATCCACTTACTGAGTATATCTACGAGCACTACCTATATAATCTTGGAGTTTGGATGAAATATAATTCTCAATTAGAGACAGTGGAGATAATTATATGTCAAGAGAAGACTCACCATTGGACAGAATATGATAGTAATCTTCTCGTTTTTCTTTGGGGTCTATTGGGTCAACCAATGATAATTTTGTGGACATATGATATCTATCATAACCTAGACGAATGGCCTCCCATGTACGAAGGTTTCCTTGAGCACTTCCCAAAGATTTTAATTTCTAAAATAGTTATTGACTGTACCTTTGTGTAAGGTGTCATTGTGACGTGCTATCCAAGGTTGGGATGAGAGTCACAGTTGGTATATATTTGTATCAAAACTCAAAATATATATGTTATTTTATTTTGCATGAGAAATGTAGTAATAAATTTGTAGTTGTTTTCTGTACCATGTATTTGGCGACTTAGAATAGGTTGGGTGGAATGGACCTATTTTGGGAGCTTCACAGTTGTCCTTCGAAATGATCCATATATACCTCCTAAATCAAGATGTATTCTTCTCTCAAGGCCATGCAATCCTCGACCTCAAATCTAAATTCTTTGACTTTTCTACAGTCCCCATAGTTTTTAGACGAAAATGATATGCCTTATAGAAACCCAAACTGTCTCATTACACGGTCTGACATCTAGAATTTCACAATATAAAAGTTGATCAAAGGGACCCTACTAGATCCCAATAACTTTCATTCAAAATTAAATACAGTGAGATTATAATCCCACCTTATGTTAGGTCGCCAAACCACCTCCCATATAGGCTGATCATCTAACTCCCCTCGATAAAATGATAAATGGTAATGGGGATTCTCTCGTCTATCAAGGTAATTGTGGGTTCCATTATATACCCATGCTATGACCTTAGGTAACCATAAGTCTAATTGTGGCCAAGGGTTTGGCCTTCCAAAATTTATACGCTTATAGGCCCAAATTTGTAATAGTGCTACACAACCATTAATATATATAAAACCCTATACAAATATCCTAACACTGTCGCCCCCAGAGTACTTGACACAATCTTTAGCGTTGGCAATAAAATACATATATTTTAGGTGCACAATAGTCTTAGACCTATTTGAGAAAAATATTTCCCCACATAACCACAGAATGTAGGCCTTTGTATATCGACCTATAATTTCTTTACTCGCTTTCTGAGGATAATTATTAAAATGTTCGTGCAACCACACTAATGAGACTACTATAAAACCTCGACTTTTATGAATAAAGATTTAATTTTCTCTAAATATCATTTTGAGTAATAAGGTGTGAATTTGATATAATGTTATAGTTGTGGGTAATATTTACAAATTTTGCCAAATAAGCAAGTTGTCATAAAATATTCGTTTGGTCAGGGAAAATTCGTTTTTATCAGCGAATATCCGTACGACGACATAATCATTGGTGGACCCCACAATGGAATTACTGTTGAATTTAGAAAGTGACAGAAATAACCTTTTCATAAAAATAATAGCAAAACTTTTATCGTTAACTGTTGAAATACCCGGTGATAAAAGTACAGTAATACGCGTGGTTGCATAGTAGCACACGGTATTGTACAATATCTTTGATTATTGATGCTTACGTAAGAAATTACTCAATTTTGTTCAATTATTGCCATAATAATTGCTGCTTAGTATCTCATATTATTGAATCAATTATTGTCACAGTATCATCTGCACAATATTTTATATTATTAAATCAATAATTGAGATGACACAGTTATTCATATTATTATTTGTATTATTGACAATGTCTAAAAAGTTCTGTCGAGGAAAAAGGGCTGGTCACCTAATTGCGCGCCAATAGGGAGAAATCATTATCGGAAAACCCCCTCTTTCCTGGGAATGATCCGATTGTTAATATTGCGAGTTATAATATTAATGATGAATAAATTTTATTAAAAATATGTTTAGTGAAGCCAAGTGAATTGAGATAATATATGTTTTTTATGAAGTATTTGTTATAAATTTGGCTTATTACATGGACCCCCACTTACTCATTTTTCAAAATTGTCGGGAAAAAGTTATCTCAGTTTTGTTTTATTACTTATATATATATATATATAGCAAGGATCAAGAGCATTCTCCTTAAATAGCATCCCTCCTTAAATAACACTCCTTTATTAAAACTACGTGGTTTTGGAGTCTTTTTTAAAAAACAAGTGGGACCGTTGGTGATATTTTTATAAATAAAAGGAGAGCAAGTGGGACCACTCTCTTTTAAAAGACTCCAAAACGACGTAGTTTTAATAAAAGAGTGCTATTTAAGGAGAATACACTTGATCTTTGCTGTATATATATATATATATATATATATATATATATATATATATATATATATATATATATATATATTATAAGTTTTATTTTATTAGATTATAAATATAATATATTATATTTTATTATATGCATAGTACTGCATAGTAAAATCAAAAAATTCCAACCGGTGCGTCCGTGAACCCGTGAATTCGTTCTAATCTTACTGTGTAGTCCATGATTATTTTCTTAAATAGTTCCCTGCCATTCTCCTATAAATAGGATGCTCAGTTTAGAAATGAAAATCCCACCAGAATCATAGAATTCTTCTTCTATAATATTGAGCGTATTTCTTTTGAGTTTAAGGAAACTTTGAGTGTTGCAAATAGTGCAAGTTTTCTTCAAGAATATCCCGGCTATACCAGTCAGAAGTACTCTCCTTTTAAGGTAAGGGGTATTATTTACTTCATATTTGCTTACGATATTATTTTTCGTATTCGTAAGGAATTTTATTTTCGTTCAATATTCGTAAGGAATATTATTTTCATTCAATATTCGTAAGGAATATTATTTTCATTCAATATTCGTAAGGAATATTATCTTCGTTCAATATTCGTAAGGAATAATATCTTCGTTCAATATTCGTAAGGAATATTATTTTCGTTCAACAATTGTAAGGGATATTATTTTTGTTCAATATTCGTAAAAAATAATATTTTCTTCCATACTCTGTAGTTTGTAAGTAATATTATTTCATTTCATATTCCTAATTCTACACTTATGTTGATAAGTATTGCTTCTATACTCCTTGAAATTAGTAGAATATCCTTGAAATTTGCACTTCATCTAGTATCGTTTCACTGAAATATTTTTCTGGACATTCTTGTTATATTGTAATATTTTCATTCCGGAGTACTATTCATACATACGACAATATTCATACATACAGTACTATTCATACGGTACTATTTATATATACGATACTATTCACCCGGGGTACTTTTCATGACAAAAATTAATTTCTTTTCTGTCCAAATTATTTTTGATACAAGAATATTATTCTTAAATTTTACTCCACAAAGTAGTTATCATGTTGATAATTTGGACATTCTTAAACTCTAGATAAATTGAATTATAAATATTTAAAATTTATCATTGATCTCACTTAATTGAATTCTTATATCATTGTCATCATCATCATGCTTAAATTGTGATGAAAGTCATCTTTGGCTCGTAGTGCATAGATAGACTATTGATTGGTAAGATTATGACCAGGAATTATGTATCGGTATAATCATCACCTATAATGTTACAAATGATGTGATAAAAGTCCTAATTGGCCCTAGTGAATTGATGGACTGTTGTTTGGCATGATCATGACCACTGGTGATAATAATAAATATCTTTGGCCCGTAGTACATGTATAATTCATGGATGTGATAATAATAAATATCTTTGGCCCGTAGTGCATGAATAATTAATGGATGTGATAATAATGAATATCCTTGACCCGTATTGCATGGATAATTCATGGATGTGATACTAACGAATATCATTGGCCCGTAAAGCATGGATAATTCGGTGATGTGGATTATTTATTGAATTGTGTTGCAAAGATAAAATATTGATGATGAACTTTTAAATCATAGAAGCTTGTAGAAATCATGCTCTACTTGACTTTTCTAATGGATTGCTTATTCCGTTGCAGTTAAACTTATTATCTATTGTATTCTATTATTTTTTACATTGTTGAAGGCTAAGGATAATTTATTCTGCATTATCTTAGTCATAATATTCTTTACTGGGCTAGTTGAGCTCACTCTTTTCTTTCATTGTTCTCTTCAGGAAATAAGAATATAGCTAGGACTAGTCGGGTAATAAAGGGACGGTCCAAGATGGTTGCTATAGTAGTCCTCACTATTTTATAAAATAGTGTGATAATAATTGTAATGAGGACTCCATTTGAGTTTGGATAGTCTACAAGGCAATATTTGTATTGAAACTCAGTTATTGTGTTATCGTATTTTACACGATAGTTGTATAAATTAAGTTTGTATTTGAATTCTGTACCATGTATTTGGCGACTCAGAATGGGTTATGTATACCTATTTTTAGGCATCACAGTTGGTGACAAAGCTTAGGGATATAATCTCTAGCTGCGATTTGAGACTAGAAATAGGAGGGGAGAGACGGGTAAATCCTTCGCTAGTATGACCTACCTAAGCTTAATTTTTATTTAATTGGCCGGTCAGAATATAGGGATAATATGTGGCATGTCAATTAATCTTTATTTTGTGGCAGTGTTTGAAAATGGCATCTAAAAATGTTGAGATAAGCAATAGAGTACATGAGACCGTTGAGTCACCGCCGATCAATAACCAGGATAATGTGCATCAGGAAGGCAATAATCCTCATGTAAATAACATCACTGAGCAAGTAACGAACGATGGTATGTTTGAGAGCTTTCTAGAATTCATGCAAAACCAAACGAGAAAGACTCCTACTCAAAATGAAGGTGGAAACAATGGAAACTCACGACTGGTCACCGCTAAGCATTTTAAGGAGCTGGGACCACTGGAGTTTTTGGGAAAGTCAGAGCCACTTAAGGCAGAGGCGTAGATTAAGAAGATCACCAAGATATTTAATATCTTGGGATGCTCAGAGTAGCAAAAGGTTCCCTTCGCCACCTTTATGTTACAAGGAGAGGTAGATTATTGGTTAGAATCTGTAAAAACGTACTCAACCTTCCGCACTAAAGATGTCTTGGGAGAAGTTCCAAGAATTGTTCAACTACAAGTACTTTCCTGAAAGTATTTGTCACATGAAGGAGGTAGAATTCATCAAGCTGGAGAAAACTAATATGACCGAATCGCAATACGGGGCTAAGGTTGCCGAGTTTTCTCGGGTTGCATCCCACTTGGTTGATAATGAGGAGAGAATGACGTGAATGTTTCTGCGAGGTTTGAAACCAAAAATACGTCAATATCTCATTTCTCACAAACTTTGTTTATATTCAGATGTTGTGAATATAGCTCAGTTATTGGAGCACGATAATGAGTCAACCCAAGCAAAAGACAACGACCAACAACACAATGATAATCGTACCGCTGGCAATGACCATCGGAACAATGATAACTGTAAGACCCCAACTTATTATAAATAAAATCGAATTTCCTCTATTTATTATTCTGAATAATTAGGTGATAATTTGATATAATACTTTGGTTATGGGTGAAATGTACAAAATTTTCAAAACAAGCAAGTGGTTATAAAATATTCATTTGTCGGGGAATAATAGTTTGGTCATGGAATATTCTTTCTGTCGGGGAATATTCGTACGACGGTGCAGCCATTTGTGGGCCCCATAACGGATAATAGTCGGATGAAGAAAACGAAAAATTTGAGTTTTTACAAATAATGACGTAATGGTTACCGTTAACACTGTTGGAATACCTGGTGGTTAAAATACAGTAATACGCGTGGTTGCACAGTAATACACGGTATTGCACAGTATTGTTAAATTATTGATTCTTACGTAAGAAGGCACTACTAAATAATTGTTACTGTAATTACTGTTCAATATTTTATTTTATTGATTCAATAATTGCTGCATTATTATTTTATATTATTGTTAGTTAATAATTGTCACTTCACATCATCTCCATTTTCAAATCAATAATTCATATTATTTAGAATAATATTATTAGATAGCATTATTGACAATGTCTAGAAAGTTCTGTCAATGAGAGGTTTGGTCACCTAATTGTGCACCAGTAAAGATAAATCCTTATTGGAAAGCCCCTTCTTTCCTGGGAACGACCTGGTTGTCATAATTGTGATTCTGTAATATTATTTGTGAATAATTAATTATTGATTTATATGATAAGGAAATATTTATTTTATGCAGATATAAATGATGGATTTATTTTATGTGGTTATAAATGAAGGAATTAATGCTGAGGTGTTTTATCAGTATTTTGTCGGTGTGGAGGTATTAAAAATCATCCGTTTGTGGATTTTGGATATTTTCCGTTTGGAATTTGGAAAAACTCAAATCTACAAAATTGTAGAGAATTCGATTTCGTGTGGAATGGACATAAAATTCATATTTTTCTAATAAACGGGCTATTTTCTATGAATTACTGAAGTTTCGGAAAATAAAATAATTTTTATTAAAATTATTGGTGGGACCCACTCTTATTTGAAAACATGTGGGCTACTGATTTTTGGTTCAAAGGTGGCTGGTCTTTGTTGGCAACTTGGGTTGCGTAAGAGAAAATATGAAATAAATTATTATTTTAGTCTTCTATGGCGTTCTAGCATTTTCCTATAAATGGGCGCTTAGGTTAGAATTGAAAATCACACCAGAAACAAGTTTTCTTTCTCTCTATATTGTCGAGCATATTTTAGTAAGTATTTTGATACTTTGAGAGTTGCTATTCAGTATAAGTTTCTTTCAGCACTATATCCGAAATTCAGTCAGAAGTACGGTTATTTTGAGGTAAGGGATGTTGTTTTCTTCTTAAATGATATAATTTTCTTCAATATCATTATGCCAAAATATTGGTCTGAACTTTTTATCAAATTTGGAACTTTTTGTGTCAGGGCTACTATTCACGTATACGACATTATTCACGTATACGACACTATTCACTAAAAAATGAAACTTTCTTTTTTTTGTCCAAGATGTCTATTATGGTTACTATCTTTGATTGTATCCATGTTTTGATCTCTATTTTTGAATTATGCTTAAAAATTGGTTATTATGGAGTATTATTGATCTTGGATAAACTATGATACGAATCCCTAATATTTGTCCTTCTGTCTCCCTGATTCGTTTTCTTTAAAATATTTTTCATCATCCTCAGTCCTAAATGATGCTATTACTGAATATCTTTGGCTTGTACTGCAAAGATGAATGATTACCTAATGAATATCTTTGGCCCGTAGTGCAAAGATGAACATGTGTTGAGATGAACATGACCAACTGGTGATACAAATGAATATCTTTGGCCTGTAGTGTAAAGATGAATATTTGATTCAAGATGTATATTGATTGATGTTACAGGGATAAAATATTGATGATGGACTTTTAAATCTTAGAAGATACTAGAATTCTTTCTCTACTTGACTCTTCTAATGGATTGCTGTTTCCACTGTAGTTATTGTTCTAAAACTTGTTGTCTACTATATTTTATCAGATTTTCCCTACTGAAGACTAATGATAAATTGTTGTATATTATCTTAGTCACAATATTCTTTACTGGGCTAGTTGAGCTCACCCTTTTCCTTTTTGTTCCATTGTTCTTCTCAGGAAGAGAGAATTTAGCAGGAACTAGCCGGGGTATGGAGTGATGATTCAAGATAGTTGTTAAAAGTCCTCACTATTTTTGTAAAATAGTGTATAAATAATTGTAATAAGAACTCCTTTTGAGTTTGTATATTCTCTAGTAGATAATATTTGTATCCAAACTCAAAGTATATGTGTTGTCGTATTTTGCACGACAATTATATTACTGAAGTTGTATTTGTTTCTGTACCATGTATTGGGCGACTCAGAATGAGTGATGTATACCTATTTTGGGGGCGTCACAGTTGGTATCAAAGCTTATGGATATGATCCCTGGCTGAGATGTGAGACAATAACTATGAGGGGAGAGACGAGGAATTCCTTCGCTAGTATGACCTGACTAAGTTTATTTGGTGTTTATTTGGTCAGTCAGAGTATAGGGATAATATGTGACATGTCAATTAAACCTTGTTTTGTGGCAGTATTTGAGAATGACAACAGAGAATATTAACAATGGAGTGAATCAGACCGAGGAGACACCTTTAATCACCACCCAGGGGAACGTGCAACAGGAAGATAATATTCTTCCTGTAAATAACACTACTGGACAAATGATGAATGATGAGTTGTTCAGAAGTTTTTTGTAGTTTATGTAAAACCAGACGTGGGAGACTCTTGCACAGAATACAGGTGGAAATGATAAAAATGCACGGCTTGTCACAGCCAAGCAGTTCAAGGAGTTGGGACCACCAAAATTTATTGGAAAGCCGGATCCGATCAAGGCGAAAACATGGGTCAAACAAATTACCAAGATATTCGATGTCTTGGGATGCACGGAGGAACATAAGGTTCCATTAGCCACCATTATGTTCCGCGGTGAGGCAGACTACTGGTGGGAGTCTGTGAAGCGTACCCAGCCTACCGCACTCAACATTTCCTGGGAAACATTTCAGAAACTGTTTAATGACAAGTACTTTCCTGAAAGTATTCGTCATATGAAGGAGGTGGAGTTTATCAGACTGGAACAAAACAACATAACGGTGTCCCATTACGAGGCGAAGTTTGCAGAGTTATGTAGGTTTGCACCTTATTTGGTCGAAAATGAGGAACGAATGACGAGGATGTTTCTGAGAGGTCTAAAGCCCGAGATTCGGCAATATCTTATATCTCATAAATTTGCTTTATATTCAGATGTTGTAAATAGGGCTCAATTATTAGAGTGAGATAATAAGTATTGCAACAGAGGGACCACAACCAGGGTCATACCGGTGGCAGCGGTCATCGGAGCAATGACAACCAGAGGGAAGGAAAGCATTCAGACAAAAGCAGGAACCACTCTAGTGGTAATCGTGGCCGTGATAATAGAAGGAGCGAGTCGGGAGGAGATTTCAAGAGGAGAAGTTATAACAATGATAACGTGAAGACGTCATCACAAACATCAACTATTTTTAGGGGAGGAGAACGAGCACCAGTCATTTTGTTACAAATGCGGGAAAGAGGGTCACATTAGCCCAAACTGCCCATAACAATCCAAGGTGTGTTATAACTGTGGAAAGGAAGGTCATATAGCTAGAGATTGTCTAGTTGTGAAACCAAGTTCAACAGGGATGGTGACTCCAAAGGCTGTCCCGGACAAGTCAAAGTCGGTGGTTCCTGGAAGGGCGTTTGTTGTGACTGCACAAAATACGATGAACCCAAACGAGGTGATCACGGATAAGCTAATCATAAACTCTTGCGAAGTTTATACCTTATTAGATACCGATTCTACCCATTCTTTTATTTCTCCTGCTTGTGCTCAATGTTTAAACTTGACTCCGGAGAAATAAGACCTTGACTTATCTGTTGAGACTCCATTAGGAGAAACTTTCATTACATCTACTGTTTATAAATCTTGCTTGATTCAAGTCGGTACCATCACATTACCTGCCTACCTTATTTCGTTAAAAATTCTTGCATTTGATGTGATTTTAGGAATTGATTGGTTAACTACTCATCATGCCAAAATTAATTGTTTTCGTAAGATTGTTAGTTTTTATATTCCTAACCAACCTGTCATACGAATTCAAACAACTAAACCACTAAAATCAGTCACTGTCATATCAAGCCATAAAGCTATTCGTTTATTGAAAAATGGATGTCAAGCTTTCTTAGCCCATGTCACGGACTTGAACAAAAACACGTCAGATTTGAATAAAATTTCTGTTGTTAGTGAATTTCCTAACGTATTTCCTGAAGAACTTCCCGGTCTACCCCAAGAACGTGAAGTTAAATTCTTTATTGATCTTGAACCTGGTAGAAAGCCCATTTCTAAAACCCCATATCGAATGGCTCCTATTGAACTTCAGGAGTTAAAGGTTCAACTACAGGAGTTGTTAGATATCGGTTTCATTCGTCCTAGTACATCTCCTTGGGGTGCTCCTGTTTTATTCGTAAAGAAGAAAGACGGGAGTATGCGACTTTGTATTGACTATCGAGAATTGAACCATGTCACCATCAAGAATAGGTATCCGCTACCTCGCAATTACGACTTGTTCGACCAGTTGCAAGGATCACAATTCTTTTCAAAGATCGATCTTCGTTCTGGATATCATCAGCTGAAGATTAAAACTGAGGATATTCCAAAGACTGCCTTCAGAACTCGGTATGAACATTATGAATTCTTAGTCATATCTTTTAGATTGACTAATGCTCCTGCTTCTTTTATGGATATGATGAATCGTGTGTTCAAAGAATATTTGGATCAGTTCGTTGTTATCTTTATTGATGACATCCTCATCTATTCCAAAAGTTGTGAAGATCATGATCACCATTTGAAGCTGGTACTTCAAAGGCTTCCCGATAACAAGCTTTATGCCAAGCTGAAGAAATGCGAGTTCTGGCTTGAGGAAGTAGCATTCCTTGGGCATGTGGTGTTAAAACATGGAGTATCTGTCGACCCGGCGAAGATTGAAGCCATACAATGTTGGGAGCAACCAAAATCGGTGACTGAAGTACGTAGCTTTCTGGGCTTAGCTGGTTACTATCGGAGATTCGTGGAAGAATTTTCTCGAATCGCTACTCCGTTAACTCAGCTGACTCGTAAAGATACAAAATTCGGTTGGAGCAAGGATTGTGAGAAGAGTTTTCAAGAACTCAAGATAAGACTCATTTCGGCACCTGTTCTGACAATACCATCTTGTTCGGATGGATTTGTTATCTACAGTGATGCTTCAGGCAAAAGGTTAGGACGTGTTCTCATGCAACATGGGAAAGTCATAGCCTATGCCTCATGGTAACTCAAAGAATATGAGAGGAATTATCCTACTTATGATCTCGAGTTAGCAACAGTCATTTTCGCGTTGAAAATCTGGAGACATCACATGTATGGGGAGAAAGTGGAGATCTATACAGATCATAAAAGCCTAAAATATTTCTTCACCCAAAAAGAACTCGACATGCGGAAATGAAGTTGGCTCGAGCTGTTGAAAGATTACAATCATACCATCCAATATCATCCTGGAAAAACAAACGTGGTAGCTGATGCATTGAGTAGAAGATCACATGCGGGTACGAGTGCAATGTTGTTAACACAAAGGTCCATTTTGTATGACTTGCAAAGGATGGAGATAGAGGTAAAGGCTCCAATTACCCACGTGATGATATCAAACATACGAGTAGAACTGACTTTAATCGATAAAGTTAAAGCTGCTCAAGCTACGAACATGGAGTTGATGCGTCTGAAGACAAAAGTGCAAGAAGGTGCTATTCCAGAAGCAAGAATTGATGAAGAAGGAATACTTCGAGTCAACTCCAGACTTTTTGTTCCTAACGATTCTAACTTGAAACATAGAATCATGATGGAGGCACACAACACACCATTTGAAATTCATCGTGAGAGTACCAAAATGTATCATGATCTTCGACATACATTTTGGTGGAACAATATGAAAAGAGAGATCGCGGAGTTTATCTCGAGGTGTTTAACTTGTCAACGTGTAAAGGCAGAGCATCAAGTGCCAAAGGGTCCATTACAACCAATTGAGATTCTGAAATGGAAGTGGGAACACATTACTATGGATTTCGTTACGGGTCTTCCCAAGGTTTCTCAAGGCATAGATGCAATTTGGGTTATTGTTGATAGATTAACTAAGTCTGTCCATTTCTTGCCTATACGTGAGACTTATTCCCTTGAACGTCTTGCTAGTATGTACGTGAATGAGATTGTGAGATTGCATGGTATGCCAGTATCCATAGTTTCGGATCGTGACCCAATATTCACTTCACGATTTTGGGTTAGCTTGCAGAAATCTATGGGCACAGATTTACGATTCAGTTTGGCATACCATCCTCAAACGGATGGACAATCAGAGAGGACTATTTAAACTCTTGAAGATCTATTAAGACTTTGTGTCCTAGATTTCAAAGGGAATTGGGATAAGTACCTACTATTTGTGGAATTCTCCTACAATAACAGTTATCAGACAAGTATAGGTGTGGCTCCATTCGAGGCGTTGTATGGAAGAAAATGTTGTTCTCCAGTATGCTGGGACAAAGTGGGTGAAACAACATTGTTGGGACCAGAGTTGGTACGAATGACTACAGAGAAGATCCAAATGATTCGACAACGTATATAAACTGTACATGATCGACAAAAGTGTTATGTGGATCTTCATCGGAAGGACGTGGAATTTAATATTGGGGATCATGTATTATCACGTGTTGCACCATTGAAGGGAGTTACAAGATTTGGGAAGAGAGGAAAGCTCAATCCACAATTTGTTGGTCCATTTGAGATTCTTGACTGAATAGGAAATGTGGCTTATAGACTCGCATTACCTCCAAGCATGTCTCATGTTCATAATATTTTTCACATATCTATGCTTCGTAAATATGTTAAAGACCCGAACCCCATTATTGAGTTAGAACCACACGAGATAGCCGAAGATTTAACGTATGAGGAGGTACCTGTTAAGATCTTGGATAGGAAAGAGCATGTCCTACGCACAAAAGTTATACCACAAGTTAAAGTTTTATGGAGAAACCATGCTATTGAAGAGATGACCTGGGAGTTGGAATCAGAAATGAAAGCGAGGTATCCTCACCTTTTTGAAACACTAGGTACGTATGTCAATTTCGAGGACGAAATTTCATAAGGAGGGGAGGTTGTAAGACCCCAACTTATTATAAATAAAATCAAATTTCCTCTATTTACTATTGTGAATAATAAGTAGATAATTTGATATAATACTTTGGTTATGGGTGAAATGTGAAATTTTTTCAAAATAAGCAAGTGGTTATAAAATATTCATTTGTCGGGGAATATTCGTTTAGTCGTGGAATATTCTTTCTGTTGGGGAATATTCGTACGACGGTGCATCCATTTATGGGGCCCATAACGGATAACGGTCGGATTAAAAAAATGACAAATTTGAGTTTTTACAAATCACGGCGTAATGGTTACCGTTAACACTGTTGGAATACCCGGTGGTTAAAATACAGTAATACGCGTGGTTGCACAGTAGCACACGATATTACACAGTATTGTAGAATTATTGATACTTACGTAAGAAGACACTACTCAATAACTGTTACAGTAATTACTGTTCAAGATTTTATTTTATTGATTCAATAATTGCTGCGTTGATATTTTATATTATTGTTGCTCAATAATTGTCACTGCACATCATCTCCATTATCAGATCAATAATTCATATTATTTGGAATAATATTATTAGATAGCAGTATTGGCAATGTCTAGAAAGTTCTGTCAAGGAGAGGTTTGGTCACCTAATTTCGCGCCAGTAAGGAGAAATCCTTATTGGAAAGCCCCCTCTTTCCTGGGAACGGCCTGATTGTCATAATTGTGATTCTGTAATATTATTTGTGAATAATTAATTATTAATTTATATGATAATAAAATATTTATTTTATGCTGATATAAATGATGGATTTATTTTATGTGGTTATAAATGAAGGAATTAATGCTGAGGTATTTTATCAGTATTTTGTCAGTGTGGAGGTATTAAAAATTATCCGTTTGTGGATTTCAAATATTTTCTGTTTGGAATTTAGAAAAACTCAAAGCTACAAAGTTGTAGAGAATTTAATTTCGTGTGGAATGGACATAAAATTCATATTTTTCTGATAAATGTGCTATTTTCTATGAATTGCTGAAGTTTCGAAAAATAAAATGATTTTTATTAAAATTATGGGTGGGACACACTCTTGTTTGAAAACATGTGGGCTGCTGCTTTTTGGTTCAAAGGTGGCTGGTCTTTGTTGGCAACTTAGGTTGCGTAAGAGAAAAAATGAAATAAATTATTATTTTATTATTTTAGTCTCCTATGTCGTTCTAACATTTTCGTCTAAATAGGCGCTTAGGTTAGAATTGAAAATCACACCAGAAACAAGTTTTCTTTCTCTCTATATTGTCGAGCGTATTTTAGTAAGTATTTTGATACTTTGAGAGTTGCTATTCAGTGCAAGTTTCTGTCAATATTATATCCGAAATTCAGTCAGAAGTACGGTTATTTTGAGGTAAGGGATGTTGTTTTCTTCTTAAATGATATTATTTTCTTCAATATCATTATGCCGAAATATTGGTCTGAACTTTTTATCAAATTTGGAACTTTTTGTGTTGGGGCTACTATTCACGTATACGACACTATTCACAGAAAAATGAAATTTTATTATTTTTGTCCAAGATGTCTATTATGGTTATTATCTTTGATTGTATCCATGTTTTGATCTCTATTTTTGAATTATGCTTCAAAATTGGTTATTATGGACTATTATTGATCTTGGATAAACTGTGATATGAATCCCTAATATTTGTCCTTCTGTCTCCCTGGATTCGTTTTTTTTAAAATATTTTTCATCATCCTCAGTCCTAAATGATGATATTACTGAATATCTTTGGCCTGTAGTGCAAAGATGAATTATTACCTAATAAATATTTTTGGCCCGTAGTGGAAAGATGAACAAGTGTTGAGAAGAACATGACAAGCTGGTGATACAAATGAATATCTTTGGCCTGTAGTGCAAAGATGAATATTTGGTTCAATATGTATATTGATTGATGTTATAGGGATAAGATATTAATGATGGACTTTTAAATCTTAGAAGATAGTAGAATTATTTCTCTACTTGACTCTTCTAATGGATTGCTGTTTCCGCTGTAGTTATTGATCTAAAACTTGTTGTCTACTATATTTATCAGATTTTTCCCTACTGAAGACTAATGATAAATTGTTGTATATTATCTTAGTCACAATATTCTTTACTGGGCTAGTTGAGCTCACCCTTTTCCTTTTTGTTCCATTGTTCTTCTCAGGAGGAGAGAATTTAGCAGGAACTAGCCGGGGTATGGAGTGATGATTCAAGATAGTTGTTAGAAGTCCTCACTATTTTTGTAAAATAGTGTATCAATAATTGTAATGAGGACTCGTTTTGATTTTGTATACTCTATAGTAGACAATATTTGTATCCTAACTCACAGTAAATGTGTTGTCATATTTTGCACGACAATTATATTACTGAAGTTGTATTTGTTTCTATACCATGTATTTGGCGACTCAGAATGGGTGATGTATACCTATTTTGGGGGCGTCACAATAACCATCATGGAGAAAATTATTATGCCAGAAATGGTAACCACTTTGGTGGTAATCATGGCAAAGATAATAAGAAATGTGAACTAAGTGGGAATAACTTTAAGAAGAGAAGATTTAATAATGACAGAAAGACATCGACAGTAGCACCAACACCCGTTTCCAAGGAAGGAGAACGACCATCGGTCGTACGCTACAGATGCGGAGGGGAAGGACACATCATTCCAAAATATACGCAGCAACCCAAAGCATGTTTTAATTACAAAAGAGAAGGTCACCTATCTCGATTTTGTCATGTAGTGAAGTCAAGTCCAGCTACGATGGCGACACCAAAGGCTGTCTCATATAAGTCAAAGTCGATTGTTTAAGGGAGAGCGTTTTTCGTGACTTCCCAAAAAGCGAGGAACTCAAATAAAATTATCACGTGTAAGCTAATCATAAATTCTTGCGAAGTCTATACCTTATTCGATATCGGTTCTACCCACTCTTTTATTTCACCTACTTGTGCTCAACATTTAAATTTGACTCCAGAGAAATTAGACTTTGACTTAATTATTGAAACTCCGTTAGGAGAAACCTTCATTACATCCACTATTTATAAATCTTGTTTGATTCAAATAGACACTTTCACATTACTTGTCGATCTCATCTCTTTGAAAATACTTGCATTTGATGTGATTTTAGGAATCAACTGTCTGACGCCCCCAAAATAGGTATACATCACCCATCTTGAGTCGCCAAATACATGGTACAAAATTCAAATACAACTTAATAATACAACTGCCATGTAAAATATGACAAAACATAAACTGAGAGTTTTAAAACGAATATTGTCATTTAGACAATATCCACACTCAATGGAGTCCTCATTACATTTTATTATCACACTATTTAATAAAATAGTGAGAACTACTAATGCTATCATCTGGACCGTCACTCCGTTCCCCGACTAGTCCCAGCTATATTCTCATTTCCCGAAGAGAACAATGAAAACAAAGGGTGAGCTCAACTAGCCCAGTAAGAAATATTATGACTAAGATAATGCAGAATAAATTATTATTAGCCTTCAACAGTGTTAAACTGATAGAATATAATAGACACCAAGTTTAACTTGTAAAGTCCCCGAACCCGGATACTTGAAACCCGAACTCGGTACTTCACGATACCATTTCTATGAGCGGAATAATACTAATATTAATAACAATAATATAGATTTATCAAATTTAATTTACATATTATCAGAGTTTCCCAAATCCCAAGTACGAAACCTTTAACATTCATTACATGATAATAATAGTATTTATCATCCATATCCTAATAAAGTTAACTATTACAGAAGTTAGCATAAAAAGTCATTCAGCAACTTTCCCTTTCCCCTTGTTCTTGACAGATCCTTCCGGTCCTTCACACTTAGCTGAAAACATTTAAATTAAGCAAGGATGAGCATTTGAGTGCCCAGCAAGTATTATATATATATATATATATATAAGCTGAAAGAATTTAAATGTTTTCTTTATAATAGTCTTCTACAACTAGTTAGTAGTTGTGAAGTAATCTATACCAAGAATATTAACATAACAACACTCGTTCAAACTTTTGAAACTGTGTATTGTTTATACATTAGGTTTCTGTGACATACTTTGAACATTGTTTTCATTTTTGAAAGGGTTTGAACAGAAATTCATCTGTAAACCGGCCATTGCTTACGGGCACGGAGGGTGATCAGCCCCATTGTACCCTGTATTGATCAATACTACATTGTTAGAACGATATTATCGTTCATCCTTTGTCCGCCGTAGCGCATAAAATTTTTCCCATTATTGGGATGTTCATTCATGTCGGGTTTTCATAACAAAGGTCTTATATAATTCAACATATATGTATATCAAAGGCGTATCAACATGCGATTGAATACAATATTTATCCAAGTGGGGACACTTAAATAATCATTTATAGAAATTAACGAACAGAATATATAACTGAATTATCATATACTAGCATGTTGATAGTCAATGGGCTTATATAATATAAGTTTAACAATCTGTACAATAATAACATTAATTCTGAATTTCTCACTTCTGTCCATTGCATAAAGAAAATGCAAAGTTAGGATACTTGCCTGATGCGCTGCTTACACTTACGTAATTTAGATCTACCCTTTTTTTATCACAACCTATCATTAATCAGATCATTTTACTGATTAGTACAACATATCGTACACATAACACTGCTTATTACAGTCATCACATTTTCTATTCACATTATCACACATGTTCAACAATCGTTGACTCATAATCAAACATCACACCTTCCTAATCACATTGTCACATAACCTTAACAACCATTGAATCACAAATAAACAGTTAACTTAACCAATTATCTAAGTCCAGATCAATTTCTGATCTATATCGATCTACTGACAGCTTTATCGGGTAAATATCGAGTCTAAGACTCTAAACCGTAGTTCAATATCCTTTTGGATAACTTACACATAAGCCGCACTATTTTTCATGGCCTTATAATAATTATTAAATAATTATTATCATTTATTATAATTTTTGAAATATCAGAATCATTATTAAATGATTTAAATATTTAACAATTCTATTATCATTAATATTTAATTAATATTAAACTATTAATGAAACCATTGCTAAAATATTAAAGTTATGTATAATAACTCAAAATATTTTTAAAGTATTTATAATACCCTTAAATGATTTTTAAAACATTTAAAATCATCATTAAATAATTACCATTAATATGTAAATATTAATGAACTATTTATCCAAATATAAAAAGTCATTAATTATAACTTAAAATATTTTTAAATCATTAATATCCTTTTTAAATTATTTTTAAATAATTAAAACTATTTTTAAACTATTTATTTAATATAATTATTAAATAAATTTAATATTATTAATCATTAAATATCATTAATATTAAATTATTAAAGAAATTATCTTTTAAATATTAAAAGTTATAGTTTATAACTTAAAATATCTTTAAACACTTTATTTTCATTTAAAATGATTTTTGTAATATTAAAAATCATTTTAAAGTAATTTATTTAATATAAATATTAAATAACTTTAATATCATTAATAATCATTAATTAATTAATTTTACCTTTAAATATTAAAAGTTATATTTTATAACTTAAAATATTTTTAAATACCTTATTATTATTTAAAATGATATAAAAATCATTTTTAATTAATTTATTTAATTCATTTAATTAAATAACTTAATTATCATTAATATTAATTTATTAATGAAAATTATCAAATAATATTAAAAGTTATCAAAAATAACTTAAATTATTTTCTTATACCATAATATAATTTTAAATGATTTTTCAAATATAAAAATCATTTTTAAATAATTTATTTAATATTATAATTAAATAAATTAATTACTTTTAATATTACAAAAATATTAAATATTTATGAAATATATTTAAAATAATTAAAAACTAATTTTTAGAATTTAAAATAAGTTTTAATAATTTATTTTGTATTTTTAATAATTAAAAACTATTTTTTTCTATTTTTTCATTAATTTCCAGAATTTTAAAAATAATCTGTCGCTAAAGACCACCTATAGCGACAGAACCGTCGCTATAGGTGTTCTTCATGTTCTTGAACATTCATAGGCAGTCACCGAGTGTACATGTTTGACCATCAATAATTTCGTGTGTGTTGTGTTTCTGGGACAACTATGAGCTAGATCTTGTAGAAAAAGTTCAATACTACAAGTTATAACAAACAACTTGATCAAAAAAAACTAACACAAGTTAGATCTGAGCGTCCAAATATGCTGTCAGAGTTGTTCTTCATTTTCTGGGTTCCCAGAAAAGAAGAACAGTTCGACCTACCACTTTTGATCGATTATAGCGTGCAACAAATGAACTGTTCTTGTGATTTAAGACTTCTGAGTTCTAGACCATATGTAACACTACATATCTATCACATAAAATCACAATAACAACAATAGAACAGCCAGATTCGACTCGGTCAAGGTCTGTTAGAAAACTCATGCCTACCGTTTCTGGGTTTTCCAGAAACGCATAATCAGTGCCTGGTGGTCTACTTTGCCACTCACTCAAATCGATATATTTATGTTGTGAAGGTTATAAAGATATAAATCTTGAGTCCATCTATCATACTACAACATGAAGTCAAGAACAAAAACAAAAACACAAAAAACCTGACAGATCTAGAGCCTTAAACATCTTGTCAAATACTGGAAAATGATTTCTGGGTTACCCAGAAATCTTCCACTCATGCTCGGTCAACCGAGTTTGACCAACAATAACATGCAATCTACACATCTCCTGACCATGATTCCAGTTTTAGATTAAAGTAATCATAACATACTATGAAGTTAAACATTTAAACAGCCAAAAACATAAACAGAATAAGATCTACATGGTCTGACATTCATTGTCAGACCTCAAAATATAAATTTTCCAGATTCGACAAATCTTCAAATCCGAGCCTCTAGATGTTATGGATCTAACATCTAGCAACCCAGATCATCTATTTACACTATACCTAACATGTATAACACAAAAAAACTAACATCTAACAACAGATTTTTGGACAGAATCATGGCTAGGGTTTTATACCTTTCTTGATCAATTGATGATTTTGTGTTGCTGTTTTGGTATGGGATTTCGTGGGGCTGGTATATTGGACTGATTTGCTAGTATTTTTCGTGGCTTTTAGAGAGAGAGGGTTTAGGATGAGTGTAGTAAAATTTTTGAGCAACAAAATAACCTTTTCTCTCTCTCAATCCTTAAATAGGCAACATAGATTCATGTATTTGCTGAGTTATTGCTTGTTGCTGTCATTTTCATGCATGTGGAGTGGTTAGGGTTTGGTAGAGTAAGTCACCAACTCTCCATTTTGTCAAAACCTATATCTAGCCTTTTTAATGCTAAAAGGGACATAATGGTCATTTAATTTCCAATAAATGGTAAAATTGTAATCATGTAAACCCTTAGGGTTTAACCCTAAAATTTAGCACAAAAAATCTAGGATTTAGCAATTAGGGTTTGCACCAAAAATAAAATTAAATAAAATTAATTAAATTTTAGTTTCTAAATTTTGAAAATAATTACTTTATTAATTAAAGTAAATTTGTAATTATCTAACAAATGGACATTAGGGTTTAGAACATATAATTATTGTTGACTTTGCTAATTTAGCAATTAGGGTTTACTCTTTTGGTAATTAGGTTACCAAATTACAATTATGGTTTTTAAATTACTAAATTAGGGTTTTAGTAATTTAGGGTTGCTAAAATTAACAATTATAATCTTAATACTTGATAATTGATCATATTAATACAATACCCAACAACCTAGGGTTACTAATTATAGCAATCAGGGTTTCTAGAATTTTTAATTAGGGTTTACCTAATTAATACATTAAATACATTACATAATTATTATTATACACTTATAAAATAACCTTATACTCTAATTTGGATCTCAAATTAGGGTTTAACATGATTACTAGGGTTTGGTCAAAAATACACCGTAATTGACCAACCATTTTCAATACGGTCTTACCGTACATATTCATAGCACTGAAAAATCAAAATATAATTAATATTATATTATTATTCTAATACCTTGACAATAATCCAAAATTAGGGTTTGGATTCCATATCTGATTATCCTTTCATATTTAACCTTGATAATTAAGGTAAAATATTAAACTTAATAATCTGTATAAAAATTCATATAATAAAATAATTATTATATTTATTTTAAAAAATCACTTCATATATTATTTAAATAATATATGATTATATATTCATGGAAAATAATTAATAAGAACATTTCTATCTTAATATTAATTATTATAAAAATATTTTTTACAATAATCAATAATTCTAAAATAAATTTGCTTGTAAATATTCATGTAATAAATATATTTTTATTTACCACATAAATACATATACACATAATCTTGTACAAATCCTCATCCTTAAAATAAAAAAAAAATATATGAAAAATTTAAGATTTATTTGTTGTCACATTCACCCTC
This sequence comes from Panax japonicus, assembly GCA_020205505.1. Taxonomy (NCBI): domain Eukaryota; kingdom Viridiplantae; phylum Streptophyta; class Magnoliopsida; order Apiales; family Araliaceae; genus Panax; species Panax japonicus. The sequence continues at coordinate 68,710,397 of CM035091.1, forward strand.
CCTTATAAGGATTCCGTCCCCGGAATCACCACTTTAAAACCTACACATAACCGGGTACATAGCATACATATTCTTCACAAGTAGATCTCGATCAAATTTGATCGAACTGATCTTTAACTAATCACATAAAGCTTGTCTTTCTAATTAAACGAAAATATTGGTTTCTAAAAGAACTCAAATTCCTCCCTCAAATTTCCTTATAAAATAATTTACCATAATTAGAAAAAATTTAATTACGCAAATAAAAGTTATTCGAATATTACCTGGAACTGCATTGCCAGCTGCCACCGTGTCTTGAACCGTCATGTTGAAGACTCGTGCGGTAGATTTTATCGGCTTGCTGGATGAAGTTGGTCCCGTGATTGCCAACGTTCCGCCACTTTTTCCCAAGTTCACACTTGCTACCTCTGCTTTCATTTTCGGACAGTCTTTCACCCTATGATCCTTTGATCCGCACAGAAAACACCCACCAGTTGTCTTAGAATTGGGGCAGTTGGGAGAGATATGACCCTCCCGCCCGCACTTGAAACATGCAAATCTTCCTTTCAGACATTCCCCCAAATGGTTTTTCCCACAATTCCCACATTGCACCAACGACTTCTTAATTGCACCTTCTTGTTTTACTTGCACCCCACCAAAGTTGTTCACCTTCCTCTTATCCCTCCTATTCTCAGTATTTGCTTCCACCTTCCCAGTTCCCTCAACTTTTCCCTTGTTCCTCCTTTCTTTGTTGTAAAGGCTCATAGCCTCACTTCCCTCCTCAGCAATAAGTGCTTTCTCCATGAGTGTTGCAAAGGTAGGGATTTGCAATACTGCCACCTTGTTGTAGAGCCAGGGTTTTAATCCCAGCTCAAACCTCCGCGCTTTTCTAGCCTCCGTATCAACTTGATGCGGGGCAAACCTAGCCAATTCATTAAATTTTGCGGCATATTCCGCAACAGTCATATTCTCTTATTTTAATTCAAGATATTTTACTTCCATCCTAGCTTGCATACTAGATGAAAAATAGTTTTCAAAAAATAACGTTTTGAACCTTTCCCAAGCAACTACACCTTCCCCAGCCCTTGTCTGATTAGCTTCCCACCAAAAATTTGCCTCACCCTTCATCATGTAGGTGGCGAAAGAGGTCTTTTGCCCCTCAGCTATCCTATCTATTATAAACGCCTTCTCAATTTCCCTAACCCAAGTTTGGGCTTCTACAGGGTCAGTTGTACCTCTAAATTCGGGAGGTCCTATAGCTTTGAAGTCCTTGAAATTTGCCAAGTGGTTGTCCTGTTGGTTCTCTGTTGCTGCCGTTCCTTGTTGCATGGCCTGAGCTATCATATTTGCGAATTGCTGCATTGGATCTGGCTGTGGTTGTCCTTCAACGTTATTGACAGATTCTTCTGCTCTTTGATTACGAGTTTGACGTCTTGGCGGCATTATCTGGTTAAGTAAAAATCATAAATTAACTTACATTCTAAACTTTATCATATAAGTTTAAACTTATGAAACTTGTTTCATAACTCAAACTTTGATTTATATTCATTGCTTTCAAAATATTTTACATATCATAACACATAGTGCTTTAAACATCAGTTATCCCATTGTGACTACAAAAGTCGGGATTTACATCACCACTTGCACAAAAGTTTTATAATAATGCATTACACAGACATACTAAGCACACATATAATATTAAACATGCTTACACAACATAACCTATACTACCTATTCACTAAGTCTTCTTTCTTGAATAGCTTCTCGCCTGATGATCTTCCTTTCCATAGACAAAACATGCTCCTCGTTTATAGTCAGGACAATACAGAGTAGTATGCCCTTCTTAGCCGCAAAGATAACATATTCTTTTCCATTTCTTCTTCCCAGGTTTTCCTAAATCATGGTCTTCTATCTTCCTTTTTCCCTTATCTTTTGGAGCTGCAAACGAAGTGTTGCTTGAGGCTCCCATCTGATTGATTTGGATTTGAAGCTTATTCTGCTTTTCCATTGTTTCTATTAACGCTTGACGCAATTGACTATTAAGAAGTTTTTCTGTCTTCCACAACCCTTCTAGAGAAGAAACCTTGTTCCTCAATTCCTGCATCTCCATTGATGCTTCACCAGCTTCATCTTTAGAGTCTGAATCATTATCTGTCAGATCTACTATTTCCGGATCTGGTACTATGTTTTCCACGATAACCACCTCGTCCGAGTTGGTTTCATTGTGAGCTTCTATTTCCGCTATTGGCTTCGATATTAGCTCATTCTTTACGATCCGTGGGTATCCTAGTTCTTTTTCACCTGACATCTACACACAGCAATTATTCTGATTAGCATGTAATATATACACATAACACATAAAGGTTTCATATAAGTTATCTTTTAGTTTGTTTGACGATGAATTTATCCGATTCATCTTTCTTTAAAACTCTATATGAGTTATTTATATTTTCAACGTTTCCCTCTGTTCTAAGGTTATAGCCTAAGGTCTAACCCACCTAAGGTTTCTAACCCTATAGCTCTGATACCATCCTGTAAAGTCCCCGAACCCGGATACTTGAAACCCGAACTCGGTATTTCACGATACCATTTCTATGAGCGGAATAATACTAATATTAATAACAATAATATAGATTTATCAAATTTAATTTACATATTATCAGAGTTTCCCAAATCCCAAGTACGAAACCTTTAACATTCATTACATGATAATAATAGTATTTATCATCCATATCCTAATAAAGTTAACTATTATAGAAGTTAGCATAAAAAGTCATTCAGCAACTTTCCCTTTCCCCTTGTTCTTGACAGATCCTTCCGGTCCTTCACACTTAGCTGAAAACATTTAAATTAAGCAAGGATGAGCATTTGAGTGCCCAGCAAGTATTATATATATATAAGCTGAAAGAATTTAAATGTTTTCTTTATAATAGTCTTCTACAACTAGTTAGTAGTTGTGAAGTAATCTGTACCAAGAATATTAACATAACAACACTCGTTCAAACTTTTGAAACTGTGTATTGTTTATACATGAGGTTTCTGTGACATACTTTGAACATTGTTTTCATTTTTGAAAGGGTTTGAACAGAAATTCATCAGTAAACCGGCCATTGCTTACGGGCACGGAGGGTGATCAGCCCCGTTGTACCCTGTATTGATCAATACTACATTGTTAGAACGATATTATCGTTCATCCTTTGTCCGCCGTAGCGCATAAAATTTTTCCCATTATTGGGATGTTCATTCATGTCAGGTTTTCATAACAAAGGTCTTATATAATTCAACATATATGTATATCAAAGGCGTATCAACATGCGATTGAATACAATATTTATCCAAGTGGGGACACTTGAATAATCATTTATAGAAATTAACGAACAGAATATATAACTGAATTATCATATACTATCATGTTGATAGTCAATGGGCTTATATAATATAAGTTTAACAATCTGTACAATAATAACATTAATTCTGAATTTCTCACTTCTGTCCATTGCATAAAGAAAATGCAAAGTTAGGATACTTGCCTGATGCGCTGCTTACACTTACGTAATTTAGATCTACCCTTTTTTATCACAACCTATCATTAATCAGATCATTTTAATGATTAGTACAACATATCATACACATAACACTGCTTATTGCAGTCAGCACATTTCCTATTCACATTATCACACATGTTCAATAATCGTTGACTCATAATCAAACATCACACCTTCCTAATCACATTGTCACATAACCTTAACAACCATTGAATCACAAATAAACAGTTAACTTAACCAATTATCTAAGTCCAGATCAATTTCTGATCTATATCGGTGTACTGACAGCTTTATCGGGTAAATATCGAGTCTAAGACTCTAAACCGTAGTTCAATATCCATTTGGATAACTTACACATCAGCCACACTATTTTTCATGGCCTTATAATAATTATTAAATAATTATTATCATTTATTATAATTTTTGAAATATCAAAATCATTATTAAATGATTTAAATATTTAACAATTCTATTATCATTAATATTTAATTAATATTAAACTATTAATGAAACCATTGCTAAAATATTAAAGTTATGTATAATAACTCAAAATATTTTTAAAGTATTTATAATACCCTTAAATAATTTTTAAAACATTTAAAATCATCATTAAATAATTACCATTAATATGTAAATATTAATGAACTATTTATCCAAATATTAAAAGTCATTAATTATAACTTAAAATATTTTTAAATCATTAATATCCTTTTTAAATGATTTTTAAATAATTAAAACCATTTTAAACTATTTATTTAATATAATTATTAAATAAATTTAATATTATTAATCATTAAATATCATTAATATTAAATTATTAAAGAAATTACCCTTTAAATATTAAAAGTTATAGTTTATAACTTAAAATATCTTTAAACACTTTATTTTCATTTAAAATGATTTTTGTAATATTAAAAATCATTTTTAAACTAATTTATTTAATATAAATATTAAATAACTTTAATATCATTAATAATCATTAATTAATTAATTTTACCTTTAAATATTAAAAGTTATATTTTATAACTTAAAATATTTTTAAATACCTTATTATTATTTAAAATGATATAAAAATCATTTTTAATTCGTTTATTTAATTCATTTAATTAAATAACTTAATTATCATTAATATTAATTTATTAATGAAAATTATCAAATAGTATTAAAAGTTATCAAAAATAACTTAAATTATTTTCTTATACCATAATATAATTTTAAATGATTTTTCAAATATAAAAATCATTTTTAAATAATTTATTTAATATTATAATTAAATAAATTAATTACTTTTAATATTCCAAAAATATTAAATATTTATGAAATATATTTAAAATAATTAAAAACTAATTTTTAGAATTTAAAATAATTTTTAATAATTTATTTTGTATTTTTAATAATTAAAAACTATTTTTTTCTATTTTTTCATTAATTTCTGGAATTTTAAAAATAATCTGTCGCTAAAGACCACCTATAGCGACAGAACCGTCGCTATAGGTGTTCTTCATGTTCTTGAACATTCATAGGCAGTCACCGAGTGTACATGTTTGACCATCAATAATTTCGTGTGTGTTGTGTTTCTGGGACAACTATGAGCTAGATCTTGTAGAAAAAGTTCAATACTACAAGTTATAACAAACAACATGATCAAAAAAAACTAACACAAGCTAGATCTGAGCGTCCAAATATGCTGTCAGAGCTGTTCTTCATTTTCTGGGTTCCCAGAAATGAAGAACAGTTCGACCTACCACTTTTGATCGACTATAGCGTGCAACAAATGAACTGTTCTTGTGATTTAAGACTTCTGAGTTCTAGACCATATGTAACACTACATATCTATCACATAAAATCACAATAACAACAATAGAACAGCCAGATTCGACTCGGTCAAGGTCTGTTAGAAAACTCATGCATACCGTTTCTGGGTTTTCCAGAAACGCATAATCAGTGCCTGGTGGTCTACTTTGACCACTCACTCAAATCGATATATTTATGTTGTGAAGGTTATAAAGATATAAATCTTGAGTCCATCTATCATACTACAACATGAAGTCAAGAACAAAAACAAAAACACAAAAAACCTGACATATCTAGAGCCTTAAACATCTTGTCAAATACTGGAAAATGATTTCTGGGTTACCCAGAAATCTTCCACTCATGCTCGGTCAACCGAGTTTGACCAACAATAACATGCAATCTACACATCTCCTGACCCTGATTCCAGTTTTAGATTAAAGTAATCATAACATACTATGAAGTTAAACATTTAAACAGCCAAAAACATAAACAGAATAAGATCTACATGGTCTGACATTCATTGTCAGACCTCAAAATATAAATTTTCCAGATTCGACAAATCTTCAAATTCGAGCCTCTAGATGTTATGGATCTAACATCTAGCAACCCAGATCATCTATTTACACTATACCTAACATGTATAACACAAAAAAATTAACATCTAACAACAGATTTTTGGACAGAATCATGGCTAGGGTTTTATACCTTTCTTGATCAATTGATGATTCTGTGTTGCTGTTTTGGTATGGGATTTCGTGGGGCTGGTATATGGGACTGATTTGCTAGTATTTTTCGTGGCTTTTAGAGAGAGAGGGTTTAGGATGAGTGTAGTAAAATTTTTGAGCAACAAAATAACCTTTTCTCTCTCTCAATCCTTAAATAGGCAACATAGATTCATGTATTTGCTGAGTTGTTGCTTGTTGCTGTCATTTTCATGCATGTGGAGTGGTTAGGGTTTGGTAGAGTAAGTAACCAACTCTCCATTTTGTCAAAACCTATATCTAGCCTTTTTAATGCTAAAAGGGACATAATGGTCATTTAATTTCCAATAAATGGTAAAATTGTAATCATGTAAACCCTTAGGGTTTAACCCTAAAATTTAGAACAAAAAAATCTAGGATTTAGCAATTAGGGTTTGCACCAAAAATAAAATTAAATAAAATTAATTAAATTTTAGTTTCTAAATTTTGAAAATAATTACTTTATTAATTAAAGTAAGTTTGTAATTATCTAACAAATGGACATTAGGGTTTAGAACATATAATTATTGTTGACTTTGCTAATTTAGCAATTAGGGTTTACTCTTTTGGTAATTAGGTTACCAAATTATAATTAGGGTTTTTAAATTACTAAATTAGGGTTTTAGTAATTTAGGGTTGCTAAAATTAACAATTATAATCTTAATACTTGATAATTGATCATATTAATACAATACCCAACAACCTAGGGTTACTAATTATAGCAATTAGGGTTTCCAGAATTTTTAATTAGGGTTTACCTAATTTATACATTAAATACATGACATAATTATTATTATACACTTATAAAATAACCTTATACTCTAATTTGGATCTCAAATTAGGGTTTAACATGATTACTAGGGTTTGGTCAAAAATACACCGTAATTGACTAACCATTTTCAATACGGTCTTACCGTACATATTCATAGCACTGAAAAATCAAAATATAATTAATATTATATTATTATTCTAATACCTTGACAATAATCCAAAATTAGGGTTTGAATTCCATATCTGATTATCCTTTCATATTTAACCTTGATAATTAAGGTAAAATATTAAACTTAATAATCTGTACAAAAATTCATATAATAAAATAATTATTATATTTATTTTAAAAAATCACTTCATATATTATTTAAATAATATATGATTATATATTCATGGAAAATAATTAATAAGAACATTTCTATCTTAATATTAATTATTATAAAAATATTCTTTACAATAATCAATAATTCTAAAATAAATTTGCTTGTAAATATTCATGTAATAAATATATTTTTATTTACCACATAAATACATATACACATAATCTTGTACAAATCCTCATCCTTAAAATAAAAAAAAATTATACGAAAAATTTAAGATTTATTTATATTGAAAATATCGGGTTGTCACATAACTCCAGTGGAACAAGCAATCCATTAGAAGAGTCAAGTAGAGCATAAAATATACTATCTTCTATGATTTAAAAAGGTTTATCATCAATTTTATCACTGAGACTCAGCTTGTACTACAGCCAAGGATATTCTTTACTATAACGACCACAAATTTTCCATGCACTATGGGCCAATGATATTCGTTTATTCATCAATGGTCATGATCATACCAACAACTGTCCATCAATGCTCTACGGGCTAATGATTACTTTTTCCACATCTTTTGTAACATTACAATCATGATTATACCGAATAATCCATTGTCATAATCATACCAAGTCCATTTATGAACTACAGCCACAGATGACTTTCAACATAATATAAGCATGAGGTTGATGACAATTGTAAGACCCCAACTTATTATAAATAAAATCGAATTTCCTCTAATTATTATTTTGAATAATAAGGGATTAATTTGATATAATTATCTAGTTATGGGTGAAATGTGCAAATTTTGCAAAATATGCAAGTGGTTATAAAATAATCATTGTTGTCGGAGAATATTCATTTGGTCGTGGAATATTCTTGTTGTCGGGGAATATTCGTATGACGGCGCAGTCATTTGTGGGCCCCATAACAGAATAATTGTCGGATGAAGAAAATGACAAGTTTGAGTTTTTATAAATAACGGCGTAGTTGTTACCGTTAACACTGTTGGAATACCCGGTGGTTAAAATATAGTAATACGCGTGGATGCACAGTATTGATGAATTATTGATCCTTACAAAAGAAGGCACTACTCAATAATTGTTACAGTAGTTACTGTTCAATATTTTATTTTATTAATTCAATAATTGCTGCGTTGATATTTTATATTATTGTTGTTTCAATAATTGTCACTGCACAGTATTTCCCATTATCAGATCAATAATTCATATTATTTGAATAATATTATTAGATAGAATTATTGGCAATGTTTAGAAAGTTCTGTCAAGGAGAGGTTTGGTCACCTAATTGCGCGCCAGTAAGGAGAAATTCTTATTGGAAAGCCCCCTCTTTCCTGGGAACGGCCTGGTTGTCATAAATGTGATTCTGTAATATTATTTGTGAATAATTAATTATTAATTCATATGATAAGTAAATATTTATTTTATGTGGATATAAATGTTGGATATATTTATTGTGGTTAAAAATGAAGGAGTTAATGTTGAGGTGTTTTATCAGTATTTTTATTGGAATGGAGGTATTCAAAATTAAACCAGTATTTTTGAGATATATTGTGTGAGTTATAATTTTTAATCCGACCATTGGATCGTTGTAATTTTTGGATATGTTATACATATATAAGTTGAGTATATGTCCACAAATTTTGAACCGTTAAAAATGAACGTATGATTTGTTATGAATTTTAAGAGGTGACTGGTTCAGAAATTGTTGAAGTATCCGAATTTAGCATTTTGGTGGAAAATTTTAGAATTGAGTGGGACCCACTTGTGGTTGGTGAAGAAATGTGCTGAATTTTATTTCAAATGTGGTGGGTGAGAATAGTAGCAGGTAAAGCCATCAGGTTGCAGGTCAAGTCTGCTAACATTTTCCTATAAATAGAGGGCTAAGTTAGAATTGAAAATCACACCAAAAACATAAGCTTTCTCTCTCTAGATTATTGAGTGTATTTTGTGAATATTTAGATACTTTGTGAGTTTCTATTCATCAGTGCAAGTTTCCTTCAACCTTATACCGATATTCTGATCAGAAGTACTGATATTTTGATGTAAGGGGTGTTATATTCTTCTTAAAATGATATTTTATTCAATATCATTATACCAAAATGTTGGTATGAACTTTTTATCAAAAAAATCATCAAATGTTCAAATAATATGAATATAGCCCTCTAGTGAATTAGTATCAAGCAGACAATTAAATTATGATATGATTATTCCAGTGTCCTTGTTATATACATGTACCCACACTGTTTTGATTATTCAAGCATTCTTTAAACTGAGAAGTGGGTTTTACTGAGAATCATGGGCACGTTTATACATATTTATTCATTGTGATCATGTTGATGAATGCTATTACACTCCTGCCTCACCAGTGCTATTAAGTGTACTAAAGAAACCAATTAGAAGTTCCAAGAGCCATTACACTAAGCAAATCTGCTCAACCTTTTTCGTTTCTCTACCACAAAATCAACCACCACCTTACTTCTTTTTTGTCACCTACAGCAAACTAGTTGTCATCCAGCCAAAAGATGTAGACACTAACTAAGCATGCTAGTTGCAAGAGCACAAGGCTAAACACTGCAACTCATTCTTTAATACAAGGAACACTATAACTCAAAAAGTAAGAGAGTATATATTTTTAGCGACGAACAACATATAGCGTCGCTAAAAGTATAGACGTTGGTTGTATGACTGAACCGTTGTTGGGTCCGTGGCAAAAGGGGGGTGAGCTCGGGTGAGTTGGATAAGGGGTGAGCTTAAGATCCAAACAATATATATATATATATATATATATATATATATATATATATATATATATATATATATATATATAGCAAGGACCTTAAGCTCACCCTTATTGAGCTCACCCCGAGCTCATCCTGCCTTTTTTAAAAAAAAAAAAAATAACTAATAAAAAATGTATAATAATTTTTTGAATTGAAAGTTTTAAAAAAAAAAGTGTTTTGGATGTGATTTGGGTACATATAACAAAACAGTGTTGTACAGACTGTATAACAATGTTTTGTTATATGTACCCAAATCACACCCAAAACAATTTTTTAAAAAAACATTCAATTCCAAAAATTATTATACATTTTTTATTAGTTATGTTTTTTTATATAAAAAAAAAGGCAGGGTGAGCTCGGGGTGAGCTCAATAAGGGTGAGCTTAAGAAATGGACTGTGTGTGTGTATATATATATATACTTAATATTATACATATATTTTTTATATATTAATATTAACGTAATCAGTTGCATGTTCGCGAAATTAGTTTTTTTTAAAAACTGTTATTATATATATATATATATATATATATATATATATAATATTCTTAATAATTTTATAATTAAAGTAAAAAGTTTATTTTAATTTTAAAATTGAATTTCATGTTAACTAATTAGAATTGAAATTGAATTCCATGATAACTAATTGGAGTTGAAATTGGATTTCATGTTTCCTAAAATAAAAGAGTTTATTTGTGAATAGGAAAGTGAATTCATATTTCCTTAAATAAAGGAGTTTATTTAGATATGGAATAAGATTTCATATTATTCAAAATAAAGGAGTTTATTTGTGAATATGAAAGAAAATCCGCGTTTTCTTAAATAAAGGAGTTTATTTAGATATGGAATAAGATTTCATATTATTCAAAATAAAAGAGTTTATTTGTGAATAGGAAAGAAAATTCGTGTTTCTAAAATAAAAGAGTTTATTTTGACTCGGAATTGGATTCCATAATTAATTAAAATAAATGAGTTTATTTTGATTAAATAATTTGATTAAAATAAAAGAGTTTATTTTGATTCATTATTAGATTTTATGCTAACTAATTTTGCCCATTAAATGATATCAATATATATACTGAATGTTTATTATTAATGAGATGAATGTTATTTATTGATGCATATGTAGATGTGTATGATAATAAATGTGATTGATTATGGACTATTGACCGATGTAATTGAATTTTATTTTAGTTGAATGCATAAATGTATGAGTTTTATTAAATGAGGTATGCGTACCTCGTCTTCTCTAATTTTTTTCTTAATATATATTATATCTCCCTCCTATGTACTTTCTCTTGACTGTTGATCATGGTTTTTATTTATTTTAAATAGTTTTGTAATAGGAATAGTTAGAATTATTTTGAAGAATTGGAGATCAAGGAGCAGGGAGCGCTTGAAGACCCATTTGTAATGGAGCCCGTGATTTAAATGTAATAGTTATATTTAAATTTAATTCTTGCACTCTAGGTTTGACCTTTTGGTTCACTTGGTGGCTTTAGTGAACCAAACTAGAATAAAAGTTCATAATGAATTCGGGTAAAATATAGTATTCTATATGTGCATTCTTATACTATTTATATATATATATATATATATAGGGAAATGATCCGTGGAAAACCTTAGCTATTAACACTGTTTCAACTAACGCTAATCTAGCCGTCCAATATTAGAGTTAATGGCTGAGATGAATGCCCAGCCGCTAGAGGGAGTAGCGGCCAACAATAAATATTAAAATCCTCTCTGCTGGCCGCTAGAGAGAGTGGCGGCCAGTCAAAACGTTGTCGTTTTGACTGGCCACTACTCCCTCTAGCGGCAAACAGAGATGATTTTTTAATTTGGCCCAGGACCCAGCCGCCAGAGGGAGTAGCGGCCAAAAAAAAAATTTGGCCCAATTACTGATTATCTTAATTATCCTCGTACATAATACTTATTAATTAGTAAAATAAAATAATAAAAAATTATAAGGATAATTATAAGGATAATCATTAATTACCTTTATACTTATCCTTATACTTATTAACAGATTATCCTTATACATATTACTTATTAATCAGTAAAATAAAATAATAATAAATTATAAGGATAATCATTAATTATATTTATACTTATTCTTATACTTATTAACAAAATAAACATGTATAAGAATAATTACTAATTATCGTCTTCTGATTTTTAATTATAAATAGGAAATAATGATTGAGTTTATATATTTGAGTAGAAATATAATATAAATTCAATCACTATTTCCTATTTATAATTAAAAATTATAAGACAATAATTATTAATTATCCTTATACATACTTATTTTATTAATAAGTATAAGGATAATTACTGATTATACTTATAATTTTTTATTATTTTATTTACTAATTAATAAGTAGTATGTACGAGGATAATTAGGATAATCAGTAATTGGGCCAATTTTTTTTGTTGGCCGCTACTCCCTCTAGCGGCTCGGCCTTGGGCCAAATTAAAAAATCCTCTCTGCTGGCCGCTAAAAGGAGTAGCGGCCAGTCAAAACGACGATGTTTTTACTGGCCGCTACTCCCTCTAGCGGCCAGCAGAGAGGATTTTAATATTTATTGCTGGCCGCTACTCCCTCTAGCGGCTGAGCATTCATCTCAGCAATTAACTCTAATATTGGACGGCTAGATTAGCGTTAGTTGAAACAATGTTAATAGCTAACGTTTTTCACGGATCATTTCCCATATATATATATATATATATATTATGCAAACATGCTTCGCATATTAATTAATATGACGCTTATTTTATATATATATATATATATATATATATATATATATATATATATATATATATATATATATGTGTGTGTGTGTGTGCATGCGCGCTAAACAAGATGAGATAAATTAATAACAAAACCCTCAAATAAATTATATTAAGTTGTAACATTCAAAGATATTTGAAAAATCGAACGTCGCCTTCTAGCATGGTAAAACAATAGAGTATTAAATATTTAATATGAGTTTGTTGTTCAAGGGAAGTATTAAATATTTAAGATGTTGTTTTATCACATTTAATGCTTATAAATAGACTGAACAATGTTGTTTTGTTGTGCACACACAAGGACAATGTTTTTCTTTTGAATATATGGAGTGCTAGATATGACTTAACTTAGATCATTTTAGTTTGGATGTGCACAAACTTGACCATTATGATCTAAGAGGGAAAATACAAGGAGTTACATAGTTGATGTAATTGACAAGAGTTGTCTACCTATTTATTTATATATAGTTTGTTGTGCACACACAATGCTATTTACATTTGAAATGAGATCCTTATTCTAACTAACATATCTATAATTAGATATCATCGAACTATATAAATTGAGGGTAATATAGTTTGAAGAAAATAGTGGGAGATACCAATTTAAAATAAGATCTAAATTATTTTGGTAATTAATAAAAGAATGTATACTAAAATGTTGTTAATTACAAATTCATTTACAGAATTTTACAATGTCTAAAATTACTATCACTGCGAAACATATTAGATGTTAATTAACCGGACCGAATTACTCGGATTAGTTAAGGAATTTGAGAATAGTTCTCATGGCTGAAAAGCTATCTTATGTCCTTAATACGTCTTTCCTGCAATGGTTGCATACAATGCCTCTGAGGAAGAGATTGCTACTTTTAGAAAGTGGCAAGATGATGCACAGTTGGCTCAATGCATCATGCTCGCATCCATGAGTAACGAGCTTCAGCGTCAGCATGAAACTATGGATGCTCCTACTATACTCCTGCACGTCAAGAGTTGATGGTGAAGATATTAGGACTGATAGATATTAGATATCTAAGGAGCTCTTATGAACTAGAATGACCGATGACACTATAGTACAGACAAAAGTCCTTAATATGATCAATTTGATTGAACAATTATGACAACAGGTTTTATCATGGATGGAGAGTTTAGCCAATATTTGATCTTGCAGTTACTCCAAGACTCCTTCTCACAATTGTAGTGAATTTTTTATATGAACAAGCTAGATATCAGCTTCGTTGATTTGCTTAACATGTTGAAAAATATTGAGAGTCACTTTCCAACCAAGTAGACCAAGTCTTACTAGCAGGGGTCAAAGGATCTTCTAAAAAAAGGACGATTCAAAGAAGGTAAATAAAAAGGCAAAAATAAAGAACAAAACTAATATGGCTAGCAAATGAGTTTGCTTCCATTGCAATAAGCCTGGACACTGGAAAAGAAACTGCGAGAAGTATCTTGTAGAGGATAACCAGAAGAAGCTTAGTGAAGCTTCAGTTACAAATATAGTTTCGTGTTCATTATTAAAATAAAATTTTCTTTAAGTCAAGGTTCTACTTGGGTATTGGATACCGACTTTGGTTATCATAAATATAGATTTATGAATGGACCAAGCAGAAGTAGAAAGCTAAACAAAGATAAGCAATCCTATGTGTGGGAAATGAAGCAAAGGTTGCGACATTAGCCATAAGAACTTATTGCTTAGAATTGCCTACGGGAAAGTCTATTAAGTCAATAAGTTGTTATTATATTTGAGTTCTCGTTAGAAACATTATTTCCATTTTATTGTTGGACAATGAAATTTTTGGTATTATATTTAAGAAGAATTGTTGTTCTATTTATAATAATAATGTTTTTATAGAACTAGAATATTACTTAATGGATTTTATGTACTTGACTTGCATGAAAAATTATTTTGTAAATTGAACAAACTAGTATTATAAGAAAAGGAGATGATCATTCAAAGAGTTGAATGTGTATATTTGCTGAAATACAAGTGTGAATTATTTAAAAGGTTTAAAGAATTCAGAAGTGAAACAAATTGACAAAGTATTAGGATTCTTTGATCTGATCAAGGAATAAATACATGTGTAATAAGTTTCTAGATCAACTCAAATGGTTTTCTCATAATGGACGCCTCCTGATACGCAATAATTGATTGATGTATCTGAAAGGAAAAATCGTACCTTATTGGACATGGTACTGTCCATAATGATTTTATCGACATTCTAGTATCCTTCTGGGGTTATGCCCTAGAAATGGTTGCATATCTAAGAAAAAGTTAACCTCAAAATTCAACCCCAAGACTCTATAAGAGTTATGGACAGGGAGGATTCATAATCTTAAGCATGTTAAGATAAGGGGTTGTCCAGCTTATGTGAAAAAGGTTTCAAAAGATAAGCTTGGGACAAGATTTGACAAGTAAAGATTTGTGGGACATCCTAAAGTAAGTTTAGGGTATTTGTTCTATAATCCTACTTAGCAAAATGTGTTTTTTGCGAAACATGCTACCTTCTAAAATAAAGGTGTTTATCATTAAAGGGGCTAGTGGGAAGATAATAGATCTTGAAGAGTTCAAGAACCACAAAACACTTAAAGTCAAATAAGAGGAACCTGTAGATAGAACTATTGTACCACAACCGAATCGTAAATTTAGAATAGTATCGAAGATATCTAGGAGGTATGGATTCATCATGGATGATGATGATGATGATGTAAGTATCATAGAAGATGATGATCCAGTTACATACGATGAGGTAAGAGTTGTAGACACGCAGAGAAATGAATTGAAGCAAGCTTCTCAAATATGGAACATTCATTTTGATGAGACAATCAAAAGAGTTTAATTTTTATCAAAAACAAGAATGAACCTATTTTGTACAAAAAGGGTCAGTGGGAGCATCGTGACATTTCTAGTATTATATGTTGATATATTATGGATAAGGAATGACATACTAATGCTACAATTAGTAAAGATATAGTTGTCTAAAAATTCTTCCTTGAATGATTTGGGAAGAGTATCATAATTGGGGATAAAAATCTATACAGATAGATTTAAAAGGATGCTCGAATTAACCCAATGAACGTATATTCATTTGATACTAAAGTCGTTGAGCATGACAAATGCCAAGAGATGTCTCATGTTGATGAGCCATGGAGTGTATCTCTCTTAATAGTGCCTATAGACTCTTTAAAAGAGAGATCACATGAGTGACAAACATGTATACAATGAAATATACGAGACCTGATGTTGATCGATCATATTCTGGAGAAGATCACTGTAAGACAGTAAAAAACATCTTAATGTACTTAACTGACACTAAGAATGTTGCCATATTTATGATGGGTCTGGATCAAAACTAGAGTGCTTAACAAACTCAAGTTCTTCATGAGTAGTATTCATTTTTACGGTACTATTAACAAAGTACTATTCACGGGCTACTATTCACAAAGTACTATTCATGAGTACTATTCCAAAGTACAATTCACGAGGTACTATTCCTGAAGTACTATTCATGGGATACTATTCACTCGGGTACAATTCACCCGAAAATTTATTCATGACAAAAATTAATTTCTTTGTTATCCAAATCATTTTTGATACAATATTATTCTTGAATTTTACTCAACAAAGTAGTATCATGTTGACAATTTGGACATTATTGAATTCTAGATAAATTAAACTATAAATCTTTAAAATTTTATCATTTACTTTCTTTTAATTGAATTCTTATATCATTGTCATCATCCTTATGCTTATATTGTGATAAAAGTCATATGTGGCTTACGTGCATAGATGTACTATTGATTGATATGATTATGACCAAGGATTATTCAGTATAATTATGACCCGTAATGTTACAAATGATGTGGTAAAAGTCCTCATTGACATGTAGTGCATTAATGGACAGTTGTTGGTATGATTATAACAGGGATTATTCGGTATAATCATGACCATTAATTATTACATGAATATCATTGGCCGTGGTGCAGGTATGATTCGATGATATGGTTTATTTATTCAGTTGAGTCTCATCAATAAAGTTGATGAAAAACTTTTTTAAATCATAGAAGATAGTAGATATCATGCTATACTTGACTCTTCTAATGGATTGCTTGTTCCGCTGCAGTTAAATTTGATGTTTATTGTATTTTATTAGTTTAACACAGTTGAAGGCTAATGATAATTTATTCTACATTATCTTAGTCATAATATTTCTTACTGGGCTAGTTGAGTTCACCCTTTTGCTTTCATTGTTCTCTTTAGGAAATGAGAACGTAGCCGAGACTAGTCGGGGAACAAAGTGACGGTCCGAGATGGTGGCTATAGTAGTCCTCACCATTTTATGAAATAATGTGATAATAAATGTAATGAGGACTTCATTTGAGTTTGAATACTGTCTATGAGACAATATTCGTGTAAAAACTCTAAGTTACGATTTTGTCGTATTGTATAAAAGAAGTTTGTATTTGATTTATGTGCCGTGTATTTGGCGACTAAAAATGGGTGATGTATACCTATTTTGGGGACGCCACAGTTGGTATCAAAGCTTAGGGATATGATCCCTAGCTGAGATGTGAGACAAGAACTAGGAGGGAAGAGACGTGGAATTCCTTCGCTAGTATGACCTACCTAAGTTTATTTGGTATTTAATTGGTCGGTCAGAGTATATGGATAATATGTGACATGTCAATTAACCCTTATTTTGTGGCAGTGTTTGAAAATGACATTTAAAAATGTTGAGATCAGCAATAAGCACATGAGACCGTTGAGTCACCAACGATCAATACCCAGGATAATGTGCATTAAGAAGGCAATAACCCTCAGGGAAACAATAACACCGATCAAATGATGAACGATGGGATGTTAAGAGGCTTTATGCAATTCATGAAACATCAGGCGAGAGTGACTCCTGCTCAAAATGTAGGTGGAAACATTGGCAACTCTCGGACGGTCACCACTAAACAGTTCAAGGAGCTGGGACCACGGGAGTTTATTGGAAAGCCAAAACCACTTAAGGCAGAGACGTGGATAAAGCAGATCACCAAAATATTTGATGTCTTGGGATGCTCTGAGGAGCAAAAGGTTCTCTTTGCCACCTTCATGTTGAGAGGAGAGGCATATTACTGGTGGGAATCTGTAAAGCGTACTCAACCTGTCGCACTGAAGATGTCTTGGGAGAAGTTTCAAGAACTGTTCAATGACAAGTACTTTTCTGAAAGTATTCGTCACATAAAGGAGTTAGAGTTTATCAAGCTGGAGCAAAACAATATGACCGTATCACAATACCAAGCTAAGTTTACCGAGTTGTCCCAATTTGCATCCCACTTGGTTGATAATGAGGAAAGAATGACGCGGATGTTTCTAAAAGGTTTGAAACCTGAGATACGTTAATACCTAATTTCTCACAAACTGTGTTTGTATTCAAATGTGTAAATAAGGCTCAGTTATTGGAGCGCGATAATGATTCAACCCAACTAAGAGAGCGCAACCGAAAAATCGATAATACCAATGGTAGAATTCATCGAAGCGGTGGCAAAAAACGTGGAGAAAATCAACATGCCAGAAATGGTAACCACTTCGGTGGTAATCATGGCCAAGATAATATAAGTGAAAATTTCAAGAAGAGGAAATTCAATAATGATGGAAAGACGTCAGCAACAACACCTGTTGTTAAGGAAGGAGAACGACTGTCGGTCGTATGTTACAAATGCGGAGGGGAGGGACACACAGTCCAAACTGTACACAACAGTCCAAGGCATGTTATAATTATGGAAGAGAAGGTCACTTAGCCCGATTTTGTCAGGCACCAAAGTCAAGTCTAGCTAGGATGGAGGTATCAAAGGCCGTCCGGACAAGACAAAACAGATAGTTCAAGGGAGAGCGTTTTGTCGTAACCTCCCAAAAAGCGAGGAATCCAAACGAGGTGATCACAGGTAAGCTAATCATAAACTATAGCGAAGTATATACCTTATTTGATACCAGTTCTACACAATTTTTTATTTCTCCTACTTGTGCTCAAAGTTTAAATTTGACTCAGGAGAAATTAGACTTTGACTTATCTATTGAAACTCCGTTAGGAGAAACCTTCATTACATCACTATTTATAAGTCTTGTTTGGTTCAACTCGGTACCCTCACATTACCTGTCGATCTTATTTCCTTAAAAATACTTGCATTTGATGTGATTTTAGGGATTGATTGGTTAATTACTCATCATGCAAAAATTGATTATTTTCGTAAGGTTGTTAGCTTTCATATTCCTAACCAACCTATAATGCAAATTCATGCAACCAAACCACTAAAGTCAATCAATGTCATATCAAGCCATTAAGCTATTCGTTTATTAAAAAACAGATGTCAACCTTTCTTAACCCATGTCACGTATTTAAATAAAAATACCTCAGATTTAAATGATATTTCTATTGTTAATAATTTTCCTGACGTATTCCCTAAAGAACTTCCTGGCCTACCCCCAGAGCGTGAAATTAAATTTTGTATCGACTTTGAATTCGGTACAAAACCAATTTTCAAAGCCCCATATCGAATGGCTCCTATTAAACTTCAGGAGTTAAAAACCCAACTGTAGGAATTATTAGACATCGGTTTCATTTGACCTAGTATGTCTCCTTGGGGCTCTCATTTTCTATTCGTGAAGAAGAAAGATGGAAGTATGCGACTTTGTATTGATTATCGGGAGTTGAATCATGTCACCATAAAAAATAGGTACCCGTTGCCTCGCATTGATGACCTATTTGACCAGTTGCAAAGCGCAAAATTCTTTTCATAGATCGATCTTCATTCTGGATATCATCAGTTGAATATTAAAACTGATGACATTCCAAAGATTGCTTTCAGAACTCGGTACGGGCATTACGAATTCCTAGTCATGTCTTTTGGATTGACTAATCCTCATGCTACCTTCATGGATATGATGAACCGAGTATTGAAGAAATATTTGGATCACTTTGTGGTCGTTTTTATTGATGACGTCCTCATTTACTCCAAAAGCTGTGAAAATCATAAGTAACACTTGAGGCTGATACCCCAAAAGCTTCGTGAAAATAAGTTATATGTCGAGTTAAAGAACTGCGAGTTCTGGCTTGAGGAAGTAGCATTCATTGGGCACGTTATATCAAATCACGAAATATCTATTGACCCGACAAAGATTGAAGCAATTCAAAGCTGGGAGCAACCTAAGTCAATGACCAAAGTACGTAGCTTTCTCGGCTTAGCTGGTTATTATCGGAGATTCATAGAAGGGTTTTCTCAAATCACTACTTCATTAACTCAACTGACTCAGAATAATACAGAATTCGGTTGGAGTGAGGAATGTGATAAGAGTTTTCAAGAACTCAAGAGGATACTCATTTCAGCACCTATTCTAAAAATACCATCTGGCTCAGAGGGATTTGTCATCTACAGTGATTCTTCAGGCAAAGGGTAAGGATGTATTCTCATGCAACATGGGAAAGTCATAGCATATGCCTCACGACAACTCAAAGAATATGAGAGGAATTATCCTACTCATGATCTTGAGTTGGCAGCAGTTGTTTTAGCGCTTAAGATTTGGAGACATAACCTGTATGGAGAGAAGGTCGAGATCTATACGGATCATAAAAGCCTTAAATATTTATTCACTCAAAAGGAACTCAACATGCGACAACGAAGATGGCTTGATCTATTGAAAGATTACGATCACCATTCAATACCATCTTGGAAAAGCGAACGTAGTAACTGACGTATTGAGTAGAAGATCATATGCGGGTACGAGTGCTATATTGTCAATGCAAAGGCCCATTTTGTAAGACTTACAAAGGATGTAGATAGAGTTAAAGACTCCAGGGACCCATGTGATGATGGCAAATATACGATTAGAACCGACTTTAATTGATAAAGTCAAAGCTGCTCATGCTACAAACCTGGAGCTGATGCGTATGAGGAAGAAAGTGCAAGAAGCTGCTATTCCGAAAGCAAGAATCGATGAAGAAGGAATACTTTGAGTTAACTCCAGACTTTGTGTTCCTAAGGATTCTGACTTGAAGTATAAAATCATGATGGAGGCACACAACACACAGTTTGTATTCCATTGTGGGAGTACCAAAATGTATCGTGATCTTTGACATACATTTTGGTGGAGCAATATGAAGAGAGAGATAGCAGGGTTTATCTTAAGGTGTCTAACTTGTCAACGAGTCAAGGCAGAGCATCAAGTGCCAAAAGTTCCATTGCAACCACTTAAAATTCCAGAATAGAAGTGGGAGCACATTACCATGGATTTCGTTACTGGTCTTCCTAAGGTTTCTCAAGGCATAGTAGCGATTTGGGTCATTATTGATAGATTGACCAAGTCTGCTCATTTCTTTCTTATGCGAGAAACTTATACACTTGAATGTCTTACTCATATATACATAAATGAGATTATAAGATTTCATGGTATGCCAGTATTCATAGTTTATGATTAAGACCCAAGATTCACTTCACGATTTTGAGTTAGTTTGCAAAAAGCTATGGGAACAGATTTACAATTTAGTTCGGCATATCATCCTCAAACGGATATATAGTCGGAGAGGACTATTCAAACTCTTGAAGATTTATTAAGACTCTGTGTCCTTGACTTCAAAGGAAGTTGGGACAAGAGTTTACCATTGGTGGAGTTTTTCTACAACAACAATTATCAAGCAAGTATTGACATTACTCTATTTGAGGCGTTGTATGGAATAATGTGTCATTCTCCAGTATGCTGGGATGAGGTGGGTGAAGCAATGTTGTTGGGACCAGAGTTAGTACGTATGACTACGGAAAAGATTCAAACTATCCAAAAACATATAAAAATCTCACAAGATCGACAAAAGAGTTATGATGATCTTCATCGAAAGGACAAGGAATTTAATATTTGACATCATGTGTTGTTACGTGTTGCTCCATAGAAAGGAGTTCTGAGATTTGGAAAGAGGGAAAAGATCAATCCTCGATTCATTGGCCCATTTATAATCCTCGATCAAGTAGGAACTCTGGCCTATAGACTCGCCTTACCGCCAAGTATGTCTCGTGTTCATAACATTTTTCACATATCTATGTTACGTAAATATGTGAAAGACCCGAACCACATTATTGAATTAGAACTGGACGAGATAACGAAGATATAACATATGAAGAGGTACCTGTTAAAATCTTGGATAAGAAGGATCATATTCTACGCTCCAAGGTTATAACTCAAGTCATAGTTTTGTGGAGAAATCATGATATTGAGGAAATAACCTGGGAGTTAGAATCTGAAATGAAGTCAAGGTATCCTCACCTCTTCGACATACCAGGTACGCAACCTAATTTCGAGGACGAAATTTCATAAGGGGATGTTGTAAGACCCCAACTTTTATGAATAAAGATTAATTTTTCTTGAAATATATTTTTGAATATTATGGTATGGATTTGATATAATGTTATAGTTGTGGGTATTATTTATAAATTTTGCAAAGTAAGTAAGTGATTATATAATATTCGATTGGTCGGGAAATATTCATTTTAACAGGGAATATTCGTACGACGGCACAATGATTGGTGGACCCCATAACGGAAGTATTGTCGTAGTTAGAAAACGACAAAATTATCTTTTTATAAAGATAACGACGAAAGTTTTACAATTAAACTGTTGAACTAACCGGTGGTAAAATTACAGTAATACGCGTGGTTGCATAGTAGCACACGGTATTGATTATTGATGCTTACGTGAGAAGTCACTCAGTTATACTCAATTATTGATATGGTAATTGCTGCATAATATCTCTCATATTATTGATTCAATTATTGTCACAATATCATCTGCATAATATTTATTATTATTAAATCAAAAATTGAGACGACAAAATTATTCATATTATTATTTGCAATATTGGCAATGTTTAGAAATTTATGTCGAGGAGAGGTTTGGTCACCTAATTGCGCGCAAATAGGGAGAAATCCTTATCAGACAGTCCCCTCTTTCCTAGGAATGATCTGGTTGTTAAATATTGTGAGTTATAATATTAATGATGAATAAGTTCGTATTGATTAAAGAAGAAATTGATATTTTCATTGTGTTGGGATTATTACTGTTAATGGAAGTCGACATCTATTCTGATAATAATTGATGTCTGGAGGTTATATTGACCAATCGGGTAATTAATCTGATAAATGAGCAATTAATTGCTATTAATTCACATGCTTATAACTATTTGTTCACATGTGTGTACTATTGATTCATATGCATGTACTATTAGAGGAGGTATAGATGAATGTACTATACTGTAATTATTATTTTCATATGATTGTATTATTGATTCACATGATTGTACTATTGATTCACATGATGTACTATTAGGGGAGGTGGTGCAAGTTTGATAATACTTGCAGGACTAAATTAAAAATGAAAAAAAAGATGAAGGTATTATATTGTAATATTTCGAGCCCCAAAACATGCAATTATCGAAACTATATTTTCCTATAAATAAAAGCTCATTCTTCTTTCATTCTCACCAATTCACTAAGACTCATAAGTTCAATTATAGAGAGAAAAGCTATAGAGAGAAATAAGAAGAGAAGTCTGCTACTTCACTATTCTAGTATCCAGTCTTCTTCTGAGGTAAGGAATATTATTTTTGTTCAGTATTCATAAGAAATAATATTTTCTTCAATACTCTGTAGTATGTGAGTAATATTATTTCGTCTCGTATTCTTGATTATACCCTCATTCCGTTAAATTATTGTTTCTATACTCTGTGAAATTAGTAAAATATCCTTGAAATTTGTGCTTCATCTAGTATCGCTTCACAAGGATATTTTCTACACATTCTTGTTAAATTTTAAGCTTTTCATGCGGGAGTATTGTCCATGAGTAGTATTCATTTTTACGATACTATTCACAAAGTACTATTCACAAGGTACTATTCATAAAATACTATTCACGAGTACTATTCACAAAGTAATATTCACAAAGTACTATTCACGGGGTACTATTCACTCGGGTACTACTCACCCAGGGAATTATTCATGATAAAAATTGATTTCTTTGTTGTCCAAATCATTTTTGATACAATATTATTCTTGAATTTTACTCCACAAAGCAATATCATGTTGACAATTTGGACATTATTGAATTTTGGATAAATTAAGTTATAAATCTTTTAAAATTTATCGTTTGCTTTCTTTTAATTGAATTCTTATATCATTGCCATCATCCTCATGCTTATATTGTGATAAAAGTCAAATGTGGCTTATTTGCATAGATGTACTATTGATTGGTATGATTATGACTAGGGATCATTCGGTATAATCATGACCGTAATGTTACAAATGATATGGTAAAAATCCTCATCGGCTTGTAGTGCATTGATGGATAGTTGTTGGTATGATTATGACCAGGGATTATTCGGTATATTTATGACCATTGATGATTACATGAATATCCTTGGCCCGTAGTGCAGGGATGATTCGATGATGTGGTTTATTTATTAAGCTGAGTCTCAGCGATAGATTGATGATGAACTTTTTAAATCATTGAAGATAGTAGATATCATGCTGTACTTGACTCTTCTAATGGATTACTTGTTTCGCTGCAGTAAAACTTGATGTTTATTATGTTTTATCAATTTAACATTATTGGAGGCTAACAATAATTTATTCTGCATTATCTTAGTCATAATATTTTTTACTGGGCTAGTTCAGCTCACCTTTTGTTTTCATTGTTATCTTCAGGAAATGAGAATATAGTTGGGACTAGTCGGGGAACAGAATGACGGTCCAGATGATAGCATTAGTAGTCTTCACTATTCTATTAAATAGTGTGATAATAAAATGTAATGAGAACTCCATTGAGTGTGGATATTGTCTAGATGACAATATTCATTTTAAAACTCTCAGTTTATGTTTTGTCATATTTTAAGCAAAAATTGTATTATTAATTTGTATTTGAATTTTGTACCATGTATTTGGCGACTCAAGATGGGTGATATATACCTATTTTGGGGACGTCACAGTTGGTATCAAAGCTTAGGGATATGATACCTGGATGAGATGTGAGACAAGAACTAGGAGAGGAGAGATGAGGAATTCCTTCGCTAGTATAACCTACCTAAGTTTATTTGGTATTTAATTGCTCGGTCAGAGTACAAGGATAATATGTGACATGTCAATTAACCCTTATTTTGTGGCAGTATTTGAAAATGGCATCCGAAAATGTTGAGATAAGCAATGAAGCACATGAGACCGTTAAGTCACCAACGATCAATACCCAGGATAATGTGCATCAAGATGGCAATAATCCTCAAGAAAACAACAACGGTGACCAAATGATGAACGAGGGGATGTTCAGAGGCTTTATGCAATTCATGCAACATCAGGTGAGAACGACTCCTGTTAGAAATGCATGTGGAAACACTAGTAACTCTCAGACGGTCAACGCTAAACAGTTCAAGGAGCTGGGACCACCGGAGTTTATTGGAGAGCCAAAACCACTTAAGGTAGAGACGTGGATAAAGCAGATCACCAAGATATTTGATATTTTGAGATGCTCCTAGGAATAAAAGGTTCCCTTTGCCACCTTTATGTTGCGAGCAGAGGCAAATTACTGGTGGGAATCGGTGAAGCGTACTCAACCTGCCGCACTGAAGATGTCTTAGGAGAAATTCCAAGAACTGTTCTATTAGTTCCCAAAGGGCACAATAGATCTAGAAAGATGGGGGGGGGGTTGAATAGATGCTTTTTTTTCAAATGCTTTTCTGGTTTATGAGTATTGATCATATTAGAGTATATGACAAACATAAGAAACTTTTCAAGCACAGCGGAATAAGTAAAAGATTCCCCTTCATTGATATATTCATAATCATACATACATTGTTCGTAGGGTTAGTTTAGTTGTAAGAAGTTAGAACATACATAACAGTTATAGCAGTTATAGACATAATGTAAATGACATAATGTACAAGACACAAGGGGTTTTAAGTGGTTCAGAGACTCAAGCTCCTAATCCACTCTTCTGCTTTCAACTAGCAGGATTTCCACTAAGGAAGGGCAGCACCCTGAATCTCTATAATTCTTTCAAGGCCAGCAGCCTTGGGACTTCAGTTCACTAAGAAATCTTCAAAGCTAACAGCCTTGGGACTCCTCTAGTTCCCTAGGAACTCTTCAAGCCCAGCAGGGTTGGAACTTCATTTAGTCCCTCTGGACAAGGACCCTTTGGCCCTATTTTATTTAGTCCCTCCGGACAAGGACCCTCTTGGCCCTGCTTTATTTAGTCCTACTGGACAAGGACCCCTCAGGCCCTAGCTTCGTTGAGTTGTTTGTTTGTTGTTGTTGGAGTCGGTGCTAAGCTGCTAAGATGTCTTCATGCTCTGAACATCTTCTATCCTTAGCAGCTTGGCTAGATCATTCTTGAAGAGCAGTTGAGTATTGCATGATGCTCAGCTTCTTAGGTTACTCAACTACTCCGGATGACCCCTTGATGAACTGCCTTGAATATCATTCTTCTTGGTACTTGATGGCTGCACATGAGAGGCTTCTAAGATGACTGTAAGCTCTTTTGTTAGGTACTTAGAAACTTTCTCATGCTTGTCACCAAGATGGCTTTTGTGATCTCCCTTCTTTCTCCTCGATGCCTTCCAATGATGGACTTGCTAAGCCGATTGTAGGCCCTTCTCTATTGTAATTAGAGTCTTCCCATGATGGACATCCAGATGGCATGATGCTTTTCTTTCTCTCGACAGTGCAAAATACTCTTCATGTAGTAGAACTCCCACTTCTATATAGTAGAACTCACACTTCTACTTCTTGCTTGATCTAACTTCTAAGTGTTCTTGGTGGATCGTAGAGTGAGCTTTTGGAGTCACTATCACTTGATTAGATCAGTCCACCTTCTCTCCAAAACTCACAACTCCAGCAACCTTTGATCTTTGAAGCTCTTCTATATTTATACACCTTCCCAATCCTTTCATTGGAAAGTAGCCGTTGGAAGCTATTCAAATGTCTTCACAAATCTCGAGTTGCTTGAGGTAGACTGCTTGATGTGATATGACATACTTTTTCTGACGCTGCAGTCTAATTTTTCACCTACCCTGTCAGATGTATCACTTTAGTTTCTTGGGCAGGTCTAAGACTTTATTACCACTTTCTGATTTCTCGATCAGAGGTTTTCCTATTGCATCGATGCTATCAATAAGCACTACTCTGAATGTTACCCTTCAGAATGAACCGTTGCCAATGCTTCAGTCTTCAGGTATTCGAACTCTACGATTTTGATGCATGTCTTCAAGGACCTGATCGTAGTGTCTTGTTGATTGTTGCTCATTGACTAGGAGAGTTAACACTACGATCCTGAAGAGTGTTGCTTGGATCTTCACTGTATTTTGCAGTGCTTCAATATTTCTATTTGCTTCAACTGTTCTCAGATACTGATGGCCTAATTCCTTGCCCTGGCCCCCTTCTGAATATCAAGATACTTCAGATTTGTGGCGCATCCATCTTTCTTTCTCCTGGTGATCTTCTGCTCATTTATCATCAATGAACTGACCCTGTATTTAATCACTTTAGCCTTGCTCTTCAGAAGCTGACATGTATCTCGGTTCACCTTCCATCAGTTCTTTCTTTATCTGACAAACACTACGATCCTGGTTGCTTCCAAGATCGTTGTCTTCTGTTCTCTTGACAGCAACTCCATTAGCTGACTTTTCCTTAGTCAGCTGCTGAAGTCTTCTTTGAATCATCTTGTGGAAGACTTCATCACGAATGGCCTTTCAACTCAATCTTGATGCTAAATGGATTGGTGCTTACTTCTTCTGCTAGCCTGCATGCCATTCGTTGAGTGCTCTCTGGTTCCCTTACTGTGGATTGCATCTTTGTAGTGCCAACCAGAGGCTTCGTACCTTTGGATATTCTGGGAGTGCTAATTCTTTGAGAACCGTATCTGCTCTATGATTCTGGCTTGGCATTGTGAGCACTTCTGTTGGAGTCGTAGTTCTGCACTCTACGATTCAGCTTTGGCTGTGCCGACACTACGATCCTGAGATCAGATCTTGACACTCTACGATTTTTGCCTTGTGCTTTTTGTCTCCATCTGATCTTTCCCGACTACGATCTCTGCCTTCACTTAATGAACTCTACGAACTCAGAGTGTAGTCTACGATCCTTGACTTGGCTTCGGCGTCACTAGACTCTATGACTCCGAGTGTAGTCTACGTTTCGGACTTGGCTTCGGCAGATGATCGTTCGGCTCATAGGTAGGCTGTCTCTACGATTCTGAACATGACTTCCTCAGCTCACTATGATCCCGAGGAAGCTCTTCTCAATACACTACGATCCTTCTTCGTTTCCTTTGGCAGTCTAAGAACTCCGAGATCTACTATCTTGCATACACCTATTCTGCCTCGATAGCTCCCGAGTTAACCTTGACTCACCTGGCAGACTACGACTTCTGGTGCAGTGCTCGACAATTAGACTTGCCTATCTATTACATCATAAGATCAACCTAACAAGCTTGATTTTTCTATATTTATAGTCCTTATACATCATTTCTTTTTAAGGATTTTAAAAAGCTGTTTTGCTCATGTAGGATCAACCTAACATATTTGATCAATTCATTCTAAGTCCTTGTACATATATTTCTATTATCTATTAAAGGACTTTACATCTTTTCTTAATGCAAGCATACTTGCATATTATTCATTCATATACATATATATATATATATATATATATATATCATAATCAAATCATATATAAATAGGAATAATATTCACATGAATATTCCTGATAATATCCCCTATTTGATTATGACAAAAACAATAAGTGCATATGCATGTTGTGAATGAATCTTAGATATAGTGAGCAGCTGTATTTCTAAACAGTTAATCATGAATGTCATTTATATTAATATGACAATTATATATTCAGACATTCTACATCCTGGATCCAGAATATACCTAACAGGTTAGAGTTGTACCTCCTTGGCTCCTTGTATGTTTCCAGGATTCTTGTTGATCAGTTACATATCTGATTTCTCTTCCTGCTCTTGCTCCCCCCCTCAGATGATGACCTTCTATCTTTGCTTGGCTCACCTTCATCACATTTCTGATCTGGCTCCCCTTCAGCTTCTGCGATTTTGGTATCATCATCTTCAGGCTCCCCCTCAGATGATGATTCTTTATCTGCTGTTACTCCCTTCTTCTTTGACTTCTTCTCCCTTAACCCTCTGCTCTTCTTCGAGTGCCTTTTGCTCCTTTTCTTTCTTTGCCTCTTTTTCTCCCCCTTTTTGTCATTAATCATTTGAGAGAGCTGCTCCATGTTGAACATAAGATGCTCCATCAGGTAGGAGGAGTTTGCAACTTCAAACTTTAGTTCTTACTGGCCGAGCTCAAGTTGCACAGAGAATGACTGTTTTAGATCGTCAATCTTGTCAGAGAGGGCTTCGATCTGCTTTGTATTGGCCTCCTGAACTTGTAGAGCTACTGCTTTCTGATCTTGGATGGCCTTCTGCTAGATGTTATCTCTCTCTTGGAGTTTAAGAGATACATCAGCCAAGATAGCTTGAAGCTTGTGCTGGAAAGAATCATCTCCTGCTGCTGTCTGCTTCTATGATTCTTCAGTAAGTATAGATATCTTCTTGCTTAGATCATCGGAGCTCTTTAGTAGTTCCTACTCCAAAGCAGTTTGATCCTCTTGATTGGTAGCTTCAGGTTGAGCAATGGATTGGACTCTACGATTTTCATCTTTGGACATATTTTCAAATATTTGGATAATCTGAACAATCGTGGAGTACCAATTGCTTATGGAGGATGATGGAGTGTCTGATAGAAGTGCTTGATCATAAGAAGGCTTCTTGGATTGGGCTTGGTCATCATCAGCCGTAGGGTTAACAGACTCTACGATCAGCTCCTTGGTCATGTCCCTTCTTCCTTCAGAATCTACTCTACGATCGTAGGGGATGTAGAGATTTTCAGCTTGTCGATAGACCTTGAAGAGAGGCTGGTCTCTGATCAGTTTGGTAGCAAACTTCTTTACTTTTGGAAAGCTCTGAGCCACCAGTTCTATGCTTGGAAAATGTTTGTAACACCAATTGAAGGAGCTTCCATCTTTTTCAGTGTGTGCCTTGAGCCATGGCATCCACTGAAAGAACCATCTTTCTGGTGGAGCATCTGTCAGATCATTTGATACTTCCTTTATGATACTTCTGTCAAATCTTTTAGGAGAGGGAACTGGATAATCTTCTTGTTCGTCTGCTTCTTGAGGTGCAGAACCAGAATCTCTTTTAATCTCTTCTCTCTTGGAGCCTGAACTTTCTTGATTATTTTCAGCAGGGAATTCCTCTAGCTGCATTTCATTATCAGATCCTTCTTGCTCATCTTCAACAGAGAAACCTTCTTGATGAGTTTCATTATTAGAACTTTCTTCAGCAAGTCTTTCCTTAGATTCTTCTTCTTCACTGCTGGCTTCTTCTTCAGCATCTTCTCCCGAGGATACAGATTCATCATCACTCAAATCAATGATGGCATTTGATTGGCTGCTGTTCCTTTTGGAGGCAAACTAGGCTTGCAGCCTGTAGCTTTTCCTTCTTCGAGGAGGTTCAGCTATAGGAGAGACAAACTCTTCTTTTTCTTCAGTCTCTGACTCCTCCTGCTCATCAGATAAACTTCTTCGGAGATCAGCACTGGCAGGATCAGATTCTTCTTTCTTGGACTCATTACTTCCTGAGTCATCATGAGGGTTTTCTGGATTAGAGGGGACATTTTCATCTTCTTCTCAAGCAGTATTTTCTGACCCATTCTCTAGGCTCGTTGGGGTAGTGGCATTTGGGGATATGCTTTGGTCACTTTGAATTTCTTTTTCATCATTAGAGTGGCTTCTCTGAGAATTGGCCATGGGGCTTGAGCACTTTTCTTCATCAATAGATTCTGTACTTTCTTTCATCACATTAGCTTCATTCTCATTGTTGAATGCTGACCGTGGGGACTGGATCACATTTTTAGTTTCTTTCTTTTCTGCTGACACTACTTCCCTTTCTTCAGCAGATGTATTGATTTGAGAAGCTAAGGCTGGTTTGTCATTCACCTTAGCTTTCTTGCTGACTGGCCCTTGAAGCAACCTACTGCTTCTTCTTTTTGTGGTCTCAGCAGTTTGGGCCTTTTCTTACTTATCTTTGTTCAAGGAGGAGACTCTCCTAGGTGGGGCCTGGGATTTCTTCACATCACAAGCTCTTTTCACCACTTTTGATTTCTTCCTGGCTGGTGTGATTTCAGCTGCTGCAGAGTCACTGGACTCAGAGCTCTCTGTCTTTACTATCTTTCTCTTCTTTTGTAGAGGCTCTACTGCTGCTCCCAGCTATCAGCCTTTTGTTCTCCTTGGGATTCTTCTTCCAGTTCTCAAATAATTGCAGAGACATCACCTTGTGCGCATTCAAGGCTTCTCCCACATCTTCCTTGATTTTTCCTCCTAATTTCTTCTTCAGAATGATACTTAGCAACCGTCCATGAAATACTTTGGTCAGTGGTTTCTTTTCAGCCTTCTCTACCGACTTAGAGATATGATCAAACAAAATAGCTCCAAAGTCAATTTGTTTCTTCAGAACTATAGTTGACATTATCTTCAGTTGTTGATCAATTACCGTATCATGTGCAGTGTTTTTGCACAGTATGCACTTTTGTACAATTTCAGCTCGGAACTCATACTCTTCAGGGAACTCCTTCTTCTTCATTTCTTTGAAGCTAGGGTTTCTTTGGTATCCCATCAACTCCTTCGCTTGCTCAATGTTGACATCTTCAAGGTTCTTCAGCCCTTGGCTAGGGAAACCTAGGCATTGATTAAGATCAGAAGATTTCAGCTTCAGAATCTGACCTTTAACCTTGGTAGAGAGAGTTCCGAAGTTTATGGAGACGTTTGAGTAGAACTCCTTAACTAGGTCAATGTATACACGAGTACTCGCCTCGAGACATTCTTAAAACCCATCTTCCTTTACGAGTCTAAGTATGTCCCTGAACTTCTTCTCAGATTTCTCAAACGATTTGGTTCCAAGCTGAATGCCGGTGATAACTTGCCAGTTCTCTATTTGAATTGTTCGAAGACTGTGGGTGTTTGATTTAGAGAGATTATGCGAGATGGCTGACTGAGATTTGGTAAGGCTCTGGAGGGTTAACTGATTTTGCTCTTGAAAAGCTTTCTAGGGTTTTAAAAATGGGAGGGAGAAACGTTCGATATCTTTTGGTAACTGTCTGCAGATTTGAACTTGTCTTTATGGCAGTTCCTTCTAACTATGCATACTCAATGATGTGTCAATTGTCCATTGGTTGCACGTTGCCCAGTAATGAGCTGTAACTCCCCATAACTTTTCAGTTTTTAGAGGAGTTGACGTTTAATTGACGTGGCTTTGACTGTTGACCTTTTGATTCGTAGAGTAACATGATGAGATAACTATAGACTCTACGATTTCATTTGTTGACTGAACGATCAATTTCTAAGAGATGCTGCAGTGTATGGTTTTGTCTTTCCTCCTTTCTTCGATGCAGCATAGCTCAATCACTGATGTATTCGAACTTATCTCCTTAACTTGAATGGCTTAGCAGATGTCTCATTCTTCATGCTCCTTGTGAACTGGAGTACCCTTTGGTAGAACTACGATCGTTGGGTTGTCTTCTACGATCGCTGCAGTTGCACTACGATCGTTTAGTCCTTTTCATACTCAACTCTACTATCGTTGACTGACTTGGTTCTTCTAAGATGAACTAGATCAAGTATTCCTTCTGGGATAAGGTAGCTCAGGAAGGGCCAACCTCTTAGAGTGATCTAAGGGTCAGGTTTGTCCTTGAGGTGCTTTCCAGATGAAATACTTAGGCAGTGGTTTGCAATGACATCTCATTAGACCTTTTCTGATGGGAAGATCTTCTACCAGCTTTAGACAATTGCATTGCTGAAATCGTGGTGTCCTCTTGCTTTTTACACTACGATCATATGTTTGATCGTAGGCACTTCACGATTATGGATTGGATGGCTGAAGGGTTATTAGTAGTACATTTTGAGACATTCCTACTGACTATGGATCTTCATTTGGTTCATCAGCCAAAAAGTTTTGAGACTTTGTAGCTGGTATATCTCTTCTAAGTTTAATAGTGTTGTTATTCCTTAACAGATCACTGCTCCCCCAAAGTTGATGTTGTCTTCTCAGATAGATGTGATTCCTTCTTCATGTTCATTTGAAGGCTGCCCAGCATTTCTCCTTCTGACTGGAATCATCATCGTTGCTTAGTTTCCCTTGTATCGTAGAGATGGGTATTTTCAGGATTGATCACTCTACGATTATTTGACAGCACTACGAACGTAGTCTTCTTTGACAGTCCTTTGTTTTGAGAAGTTCTACTTTGTAATGAACTCCTTTTGTCTTAAGCTCAATGATCTTCTGTTGTGAGCTTCCCTTGAAAATCCTTTCCATAAAGCATGTCTTTCTTGATATGGGCACATAGAATCCTCTTTATCTTCTGTTTCATGGCATGCTCCCATATACAGATTTGCAGCCATGAGAGCTCCATTCCAGTTAGCTCAGAGGGTCTTCAAGAACATGCTTGGACATATAGGAACCTTATCAAACTCATTTCTGAACAGTCCTTAGCCTTCTGCTGGTTGAGTCCTAATGAATGAAGTTTGCTGTTTCAGCATTCCTTAGTGTGGTCAGACTAACCAAGTACCTGCAGGTTTAGATATATTTCTAATTTTGGTCCCCATTGTTGAATGGGTCCTGCTAGGTTAGTTTTCTAAACCCCTATTCCTTTTAACTGGATAATCATCATGTTTATCACCAACAGACATATTCATGCATACAACTATCTTGAGATAATACATTTTTGAGATGCATGATGATGAGTGTGTGTAGGATATGACAATTAATGACACACTCTTTATCTATGATGGTTTCATCATTTACTGAGTTATGTTCACAATGTGTAAGTGTTCACCGAGTGCGAAACAACTCTACGATATATTAGTATCTAGTTGATTCATGGATGTGATCAGTTTCTACAAATCAGCAAGATCCTCTTGTAGAACTGATCATTCTCTATTTGTTGTCAAACACCTAGAATATAGGCTTGTACATACATACTAGCACACTAACAATGATTACTTAACATGAAGTTCATTTGGTCTGTGATACTCTTATGATTTATTTCAGATTTTCTTCAAGATGTCATCTTCAGCCTAAAACTTGGTTAAAGAGAAAGTTTGTAAACATTTGAATTTTCCATCTTCAGACTACTTTCTCTCTTCACCTTTTTAGGTAGATTATGACTTCTTGATAGAATACTGTCATAGTTCATAAGATGGTGCAACTATGATGTATACATTAATAATGGTAAGGAATCGTACCTTTTTACTGTCAGTTACTCAACAGTCATTTACCTTAGATATACTGAGTTCAGGTATTGATGTGCATAGCTTTTACTTTTGCTCCTTTTAGCTTAATGCTCTTGTTGGCCTTTCATCAATCAGTCGTGGTCTTGAAGATGTAGATCAAGAGAATCGTGGCATTATGATCTTTGACATCTTTGAGTTTACAGAGATAGCACCCAGTTGTTGGTTGGTCACTCATAAGTTTGAGAAGATCTTCTTTCTCCTCTCGATCAGCATTTCTTAGTACGCGTGACCTCTTCATCTTTCAGAATGATGAATGCTTTACTCTTTGTCGCTGATGTCTCTTGCTCTCTTTTTCTCATCTGGTCTTCAGATTACTAGATTGACTACAGGCTAGGATTGGTCTTGTTGATATAGCAATCGAGGATACCGACCAATCTGAGCAGCATCAGGTGTATACACATTTTTACCTATACACAATATTTCCAACGTGTGAGCTCTTCTGCGTATAACAAGTTACTTACTACTAAACTAAGTTTAGAACAATGTTAGTTCCTGGGATCAGACTCAAATCGATTAGCTTTTGAATATAGCCTGAGAACCTGCTCTGATACTAAATGTTAGTTCCCAGAGGGCACAATAGATCTAGAGGGGGGTGAAAAGATCCTTTTTGTTTCAATACTTTTCTGGTTTATGAGTATTCTTCATATTAGAGTATATGACAAACATAAGAATCTTTTCAAGCACAACGGAATAAGTAAAAGATTCCCCTTCATTGATATATTCATAATCATACATACATTATTCGTAGGGTTAGTTTAGTTTTAAGTAGTTAGAACATACATAGAAGTTATAGTAGTTATAGACATAATGTAAATGACACAAGGGGTTCTAAGTGGTTTAGAGGCTCAAGCTCCTAATCCACTCTTCTGCTTTCAACTAGCAGGATTTCCACTAAGGAAGGGCAGCACCCTGAATCTCTACGATTCCTTCATGGCCAGCAGCCTTGGGACTTCATTTCACTAAGAACTCTTCAAGGCCAGCAGCCTTGGGACTCCTTTAGTTCCCTAGGAACTCTTCAAGCCCAGCAGGCTTGGAACTTTGTTTAGTCCCACTAGACAAGGACCCTTTGGCCCTGCTTCGTTTAGTGCCTTCGAACAAGGACCTTCTTGGCCCTGCTTCATTTAGTCCTTCTGGACAAGGACCCCTCAGGCCCTGGTTTCGTTGAGTTGTATGTTTGTTGTTGTTGGAGTCGGTGCTGAGCTGCTAAGATGTCTTCATGCTCTGAACATCTTCTATCTTTATCAGCTTGGTTTGATCATCCTTGAAAAGCAGTTGAGTATTGCATGATGCTTAGCTTCTTAGATTGCTCAACTACCCTGGATGACCCCTTGATGAACTGCCTTGAAGATCATTCTTCTTGGTACTTGATGGCTGCACATGCAAGGCTTCTAAGATGACTGTAAGCTCTTCTGTTAGGTACTTAGAAACTTTCACCTGCTTGTCACCAAGATGACTTTTGTGATCTCCCTTCTTGCTCCTCGATGCCTTCCCATGATGGACTTGCTAAGCTGATTGTAGGCTCTTCTCTATTGTACTTAGAGTCTTCCCATGATGGACGTCCAGATGGCATGATGCTTTTCTTTCTCTCGGCAGTTCAGAACACTCTTCATGTAGTAGAACTCTCACTTCTACATAGTAGAACTCACACTTCTACTTCTTGCTTGATCTAACTTCTAAGTGTTCTTGGTGGATCGTAGAATGAGCCTTTGGACTCACTATCACTTGATTAGATCAGTCCACCTTCTCTCCAAAACTCACAACTCTAGCAACCTTTGATCTTTGAAGCTATTCTACATTTATACACCTTCCCAATCCTTTCGTTGGAAAGTAGCCGTTGGAAGCTATTCAAATGTCTTCACAAATCTCGAGTTGCTTGAGGTAGACTGCTTGATGTGACATGACATACTTTTTTTGACGCTGCAGTCTACTTTTTCACCTTCCCTGTCAGATGTATCACTTTAATGTCTTGGGTAGGTCGAAGACTTTATTACCTCTTTCTGATTTCTCGATCAGAGGTTGTCCTATTGCGTAGATGCTCTCAATAAGCACTAGTTCGAATGTTACCCTTCAGAATGAACCGTTGCCAATGCTTCAGTCTTCAGGTATTTGAACTCTACGATTCTGATGCATGTCTTTAAGGACCTGATCGTAGTGTCTTGTTGATTGTTGTTCGTTGACTAGTAGAGTTAACACTATGATCCTGAATAGCGTTTCTTGGATCTTCACTGAAGAACACCTCTTCACTGTATTGTGCAGTGCTTCAATACTTCTGTTTTCTTCGACTGTTCTCAGATACTGATGGCCTAAGTCCTTGCTCTGGTCCCCTTCTGAATATTAAAACACTTCAGATTTGTGGCGCGTCCAGCTTGCTTTCTTCTAGTGATCTTCCGCTCACTTATCATCAATGAACAGACCCTGCACTTAATCACTTTAGCCTTGCTCTTCAGAAACTGACCAGTATCTCCGTTCACCTTCCATCAGTTCTTTCTTTGTCTGACAAACACTACGATCCTGGTTGCTTCCAAGATCGTTGTCTTCTGTTCTCTTGACAGCAACTGCATTAGATAACTTTTCCTTAGTCAGCTGCTGAAGTCTTCTTTGAATCATCTTGTGGAAGACTTCATCACGAATGGCCTTTTAACTCAATCTTGATGCTGATTGGATAGGTGCTTACTTCTTCTGCTAGCCTGCATGGCATTCGTTGAGTGCTCTCTGGTTCCCTTACTGTGGATTGCATCTTTGCAGTGCCAACCAAAGGCTTCGTACCTTTGGATATTCTGGGAGTGCTCATTCTTTGAGAACCGTATCTGCTCTACGATTCTGACTTGGCATTGTGAGCACTTCTGTTGGAGTCGTAGTTCTGCACTCTACAATTCAGCTTTGGCTGTGCCGACACTACGATCCTGAGATCAGATCTTGACACTCTACGATTTCTGCCTTGTGCTTTTTGTCTCCATCTAATCTTTCCCGACTACGATCTCTTCCTTCACTTAATGAACTCTACGAAGTCAGAGTGTAGTCTACAATCCTTGACTTGGCTTCGGCATCACTAGACTCTACGACTCCGAGTGTAGTCTACGTTTCGGACTTGGCTTCGGCAGATGATCGTTCGGCTCATAGGCAGGCTATCTCTACGATTCTGAACATAACTTCCTCAGCACACTACGATCCCGAGGAAGCTCTTTTCTATACACTACGATCCTTCTTTGTTTCCCCTGGAAGTCTACGAACTCCGAGATCTACTATCTTGCATACTCTTATTCTGCCTCGATAGCTCCCGAGTTAACCTTAACTCACCTGGCAGAAAATGACTTCTGGTGCAGTGCTCGACGATCAGACTAGCCTATCTATTACATCATAAGATCAACCTAACAAGCTTGATCTTTCTATATTTATAGTCCTTGTACATCATTTCTTTTTAAGAACTTTACAAAGATGTTTTGCTCATGTAGGATCAACCTAACATATTTGATCAATTCATTCTAAGTCCTTGTACATATATTTCTATTATCTATCAAAGGACTTTACAGCTTTTCGTAATACAAGAATACTTGCATATTATTCATTCATATACATATATATATCATAATAAAATCATATATAAATAGGAATAGTATTCACATGCTTATTCCTAACATGTTCAACGACAAGTACTTTCCTGAAAGTATTTGTCACATGAAGGAGGTAGAGTTCATCAAGATGGAGCAGAACAATATGACCGTGTCACAGTACGAAGCTAAGTTTGCCGAGTTGTCCCGATTTGCGTCCCACTTGGTTGATTATGAAGAGAGAATGACGCAGATGTTTCTAAGAGGTTTGAAACCTGAGATACGTCAATACTTAATTCCTCACAAACTGTGTTTGTATTCAGATGTTGTAAATAGGACTTAGTTATTAGAGCGCGATAACAAGTCAACCCAACCAAGAGAGAGCAGCTGATAAAATGATAATACCAGTGGTAACAGTCATCGAAGCGGTGAAAACAAATGTGGAGGGAATCAACATGCCAAAAATGGTAACCACTTCGTTGGAAATCATGGCCAAGATAATAGAAGTGGAAATTTCAAGAAGAGGAGATTCAACAATGATGGAAAGATGTCATCACCAACACCTGTTGTTAAGGAAGGGGAACGACAACCAAGCGTATGTTACAAATGCGGAGTGGAGGGACATATCAGTCCAAACTGTACGCAGCAATCCAAAGCGTGTTATAATTACGGAAGAGAAGGTTACCTTGCCCGATTTTGTCGTGCACCGAAGTCAAGTCCAGCTGGGATTGAGGCATCAAAGGTCGTCCCAGACAAGACAAAACTGATAGTTCAACAGAGAGCATTTGTTGTAACCTCCCAAAAAGAGAGGAATCTGAACGAGGTGATCACGGGTAAGATAATCATAAACTCTAGCGAAGTCTATACATTATTTGATACCGGTTCTACCCATTCTTTTATTTCTCTACTTGCGCTCAACGTTTAAATTTAACTCTGGAGAAATTAGACATTTACTTATCTGTTGAAACTTCGTTGGGAAAAACCTTCATTACATCCACTGTTTATAAGTCTTGTTTGATTCAAATCGGTAACCGCACGTTACCTGCCAATCTTATCTCCTTTAAAATAATTGCATTTGACGCGATTTTAGGGATTGATTGGTCAACTACTCATCATGCTAAAATTAATTATTTTCATAAGATTGTTAGCTTGCATATTCCTAATCAACCTATTATGCGAATTCAAGCGACCAAACCATTAAAATCAATCACGGTCATCTCAAGCCATAAAGCTATTCGTTTATTGGAAAACGGATGTCAAGCTTTCTTAGCTCAAGTCACAAATTTAAACAAAAATACATCAGATTTGAATGATATTTCTATTGTTAATAAATTTCCTGATGTATTCCCCGAAGAACTTCCTGGCCTACCCCGGAGCGTGAAATCGAGTTTGGTATCGACCTTGAACCCGGTACAAAACTCATTTCCAAAGACCCATATCGAATGGCTCCTATTGAACTTCAGGAGTTGAAAACCCAACTACAGGAATTGTTAGACATCGGTTTCATTCGACCTAGTACGTCTCCTTGGGGGTGGTCATGTTCTATTCGTGAAGAAGAAAGATGGAAGTATGCGACTTTGTATTGATTATAAGGAGTTAAATTATGTCACCATCAAAAATAGGTACCCGTTGCCTCGTATTGATGATCTGTTTGACCAGTTGCAAGGCGCTAAATTATTTTCGAAGATTGATCTTCATTCTGGATATCATCAATTGAAGATTAAAACTGATGACATTCCAAAGACTGCTTTCAGAACTCGGTACGGGCATTACGAATTCCTAATTATGTCTTTTGGATTAACTAATGCTTCTGCCGCCGTCATGGATATGATGAACCGAGTATTCAAAGAATATTCGGATCACTTTGTGGTCATCTTTATTGATGACATCATCATTTACTCCAAAAGCCGTGAAGATTATGAGCAACACTTGAGGCTGATACTCCAAAAGCTTCGTGAAAACAAGTTATATGCCAAGTTGAAGAAATACGAGTTCTGTCTTGAGAAAATAGCATTACTTAGGCACGTGATATCAAATCATGTAATATATGTTGACCCGTCAAAGATTGAAGCAATTCAAAGCTGGGAGCAACCTAAGTCAGTGACCGAAGTATGTAGCTTTCTCGGCTTAGCTGGTTATTATTACAGATTCGTAGAATGGTTTTCCCGAATCACTACTCCATTAACTCAGCTGACTCTGAAAGATACAAAATTCGGTTGGAGTGAGGAATGTGAGAGGAGTTTTCAAGAACTCAAGAGGAGACTCATTTCAGCACCTGTACTGACAATACCATCTGGCTCGGAGGGATTTGTCATCTACAGTGATGCTTCAAGCAAAAGGTTAGGATGTGTTCTCATGAAACATGGGAAAGTCATAGCCTATGCCTCACGAAAACTCAAAGAATATGAGAGGAATTATCATACTCATGATCTAGAGTTGGCAACTGTCGTTTTTGCGCTTAAGATTTGGAGCCATTACCTGTATAGAGAGAAGGTGGAGATCTATACGGATCATAAAAGCCTTAAATATTTCTTCACTCAAAAGGAATTCAACATGCGGCAACGACGATGGCTTGAGTTATTAATAGATTACGATCATACCATTCAATATCATCATGGAAAAGCGAACGTAGTAGCTGACGCATTTAGTAGAAGATCATATGCGGGAACGCGTGCGATATTGTCAATACAAATGCCCATTTTATATCACTTACAAAGGATGGAGATAGAGTTAAAGACTCCAGAGACCCATGTGATGATGGCGAATATACGAGTAGAACCGACTTTAATTGTGATGCCCCCAAAATACGTATACATCACCCATCTTGAGTCACCAAATACATGGTACAGAATTCAAATACACACTTAATTATACAACAGTCGTGTAAAATACGACTAAACATATGTTGTGAGTTTTAATAAAAATATTGTCATCTAGACAATATACAAACTCAATGCGGTCCTCATTACATTTATTATTACACTATTTCATAGAATAGTGAGGACTACTAATGCATCATCTAGGACCATCACTCTGTTCCTCGTCTAGTCCTTGCTACGTTCTCATTTCCCGAAGAGAACAATGAAAGCAAAAGGATGGGCTCAATTAGCCCAGTAAGAAATATTATGACTAAGATAATGCAGAATAATTTATCGTTAGCCATCAATAGTATTAAAATGATAAAATATAAAAAAATATCAAGTTTAACTGCAGCGGAACAAGCAATCCATTAGAAGAGTCAAGTAGAGAATAAAATCTACTATCTTCTATGATTTAAAAAGTTTTTCATCACTTTTATCGCTGGGACTCAGCTTAATAAATAATTCACATCATCGAATCACCCCTGCACTACGACCAAGGATATTCTTTAGTATCACGACCACAAATTATCCATGCACTACGGGCCAAGGACATTCGTGTATTCATTAATGGTCATGATCATGCCAACAACTGTCCATCAATACACTATGGGCCAATGAGGACTTTTACCATATCATTTGTAACATTACGGTCATGATTACACTGAATAATCCCTCGTCATAATCATACCAAGTCCATCTATGCACTACAGGCCAGAGATGACTTTCAACAAAATATAAACATGAGGATGATGACAATGATATATGAATTCAATAAAACAAGTTCAAGAATTAATTTATCCAGGAACTAATAACGTCCAAATTGTCAACATGATACTTCTTTGTAGAGTAAAATTCAAGAATGCTCAGAAGAATATTTCTATGAAAAGATACTAGATGAAGTGCAAATATCAAGGATATTCCACTAATTTCATGGAGTATAGAAGTCAAAGTTTTAACCAACTGAGTATAATAAAGAATGAAATAACAAAAGAAATCACCAGGTATGCGATAGACTGCACATACAGGTTATTCCAACAGAAGAATAAATAACGGAACCAAGTCCGGTGTAAAACGCACAGACAGGATATTCCAACAGAATAATAAAGACGGAACCAGGTCCGGCGTAAAACACACATACAGGATATTCCAACAGAATAATAAAGAATGTAATCAGGTCCGGCATAAAACGCACAGACAGGATATTCCAACAGAATAATAAAGAATGGAATCAGGTCCGACGTAAAATGCACATAAAGGATATTCCAACAGAATAATAAAGAATGGAATCAGAAGTTCTCTTCATGAATACAAAGAAATAATACCCCTTACTGTAGAAGAAACTGGATATAAGAGTAGGGAACTAGCAGAATACTTTTCTATATCTTCTCTATAATTTCTCTCTCTAGAGTTTCAGTGAATTCGTAAGAAATAATGAAGGAATGAACTTCTATTTATAGGAGAATTGAAGGGGTGATATTCGATCACGAGTGCACCGAATGATAATTTTATGGATGAAATTATAGCAATCATGGATTATATGCGCAAGAATCTGATTTACCAACATCAAGTAAAACAAAAATAAAATAATAAATATATATAAGCACATGGTGCTTTGAAAAAATAACATTTCTCCCCGTGATATTCAAAAATGATATTTATAGAAAATTCATCTTTATTAAAAAGTTGGGGTCTTACAACCTCCCCTTCTTATGAAATTTCACCCTCGAAATTAGGATACGTACCTGGTATGTTGAAGAGGTAAGGAAACCTTGATTTCATTTCAGATTCTAACTCCCAGGTCATTTCCTAAACATCGTGGTTTCTTCACAAAACTTTGACTTGAGGTATAACCATGGAGCGTAGAATATGTTCCTTCTTGTCCAAGATTTGAACAGGAACCTCTTCATACGTTAAATCTTCCGCTATTTTGTCCGGTTCTAACTCAATAATGTGGTGCGAGTCTTTCACATATTTATATAACATAGATATGTGAAAAATGTTATGAACACGAGACATACTTGGCGGTAAA
The DNA here is from genome assembly GCA_020205505.1 of Panax japonicus. Lineage (NCBI taxonomy): Eukaryota > Viridiplantae > Streptophyta > Magnoliopsida > Apiales > Araliaceae > Panax > Panax japonicus. Next base: position 68,752,993 of record CM035091.1, read on the forward strand.
GCGAGTCTATAGGCCACAGTTCCTACTCGATCGAGGATTAAAAATGGGCCAATGAATCGAGGATTGAGCTTTCCTCTCTTTCCAAATCTTGTAACTCCTTTCCATGGAGCAACACGTAACAACACATGATCCCCTATATCGAATTCCACGTCCTTTCGATGAAGATCAGCATAACTCTTTTGTCGATCTTGTCAGGTTTTTATACGTTGTCGGATCGTTTGAATCTTTTTCGTAGTCCTACGTACCAACTCTGGTCCCAACAACGTTTCTTCACCCACCTCATCCCAGCATACTGGAGAACGACACTTTCTTCCATACAATGCCTCTAATGGAGTCATGCCAATACTTTTTTGATAACTGTTGTTATAGGAAAACTCTACCAATGGTAAGAACTTGTCCCAACTTCCCTTGAAGTCAAGGACACAGAGTCTTAATAGATTTTCAAGAGTTTGAATCGTCTTTTCCGACTGCCCGTCCGTCTGAGGATGATATGCCGAGCTAAATCCTAAATCCGTGCCCATAGCTTTTTGCAAACTAACCCAAAATCGTGAAGTGAATCTTGGGTCTCAATCAGACACTATGGATACTGGCATACCATGCAATCTTACCTCCTCATTTATGTACATACGAGCAAGACGTTCAAGTGTATAAGTTTCTCGTATAGGTAAGAAGTGAGCAGACTTGGTCAATCTATCAACAATGATCCAAATTGCATGTATGCCTTGAGAAACCTTGGGAAGACCAGTAACAAAATCCATGGTAATGTGCTCCCACTTCCATTATGGAATTTCAAGCGGTTGCAATGGACCTTTTGGTACTTGATGCTCCACTTTAACTCGTTCACAAGTTAGACACCTTGAAATAAACAGCACTATCTCTCTCTTCGTATTGCCCGACTAAATGTATGTCGAAGATCATAATACATTTTGGTACTCCCAAGATGGATTGCAAATGGTGTGTTGTGCACTACCATCATGATTTTATACTTTAAATCAGGGTCGTTAGGAACACAAAGTCTGGAGTTAACTCGAAGTATTCATTCTTCTTCGATTCTTGCTTCTGGCATAGCACCTTCTTGTACTTTCTTCCTCATACGCATCAACTCTAGGTCTGTAGCTTGAGCAGCTTTAACTTTATCAGTTAAAGTCGATTCTAATCGTATATTGGCCATCATCACATGGGTCCCTGGAGTCTTTAACTCTATCTCCATCCTTTGCAAGTCACACAAAATGGGCATTTGCATCGACAATATCGCACTCGTACTTGCATATGATCTTCTACTCAATGCATCAGCTACCACATTCACTTTTCCAGGATGGTATTGGATGGTATAATCATAATCTTTCAACCGTTCAAGCCAACGTCGTTGTCACATGTTGAGTTCCTTTTGAGTGAAGAAATATTTGACGCTTTTATGATCCGTAAAAATCTTCACTTTCTCTCCATACAAGTAATGCCTCCAAATTTTAAGTGCGAAGACAACAGCTGCCAACTCTATATCATGAGTGGGATAATTCCTCTCATATTCTTTGAGTTGTCTTGAGGCATAGGCTATGACTTTCCCACGTTGCATGAGAACACATCCTAACCCTTTGCCCGAAGCATCACTGTAGATGACAAATCCCTCCGAGCCAGATGGTATTGTCAGAACAGGTGCTGAAATGAGTCCCGTCTTGAGTTCTTGAAAACTCTTCTCACATTCTTCGCTCCAACTGAATTTTGTATCTTTTAGAGTCAACTGAGTTAATAGAGTAAAGATTCGAGAAAATCCTTCCACGAATCTCTGATAATAACCAACTAAACTGAGAAAGCTACGTACTTCGATCACTGATTTAGGTTGCTCCTAACTTTGAATTGCTTCAATATTTACCGGGTCAATAGATATTCCATGACTTGATACTACGTGCCCAAGGAATGCTACTTCCTCAAGCCAGAACTCGTATTTCTTCAACTTGGCATAAAGCTTGTATTCATGAAGCTTTTGGAGTACCATCCTCAATTGTTGCTCATGATTTTCACGGTTTTTGGAATAAATAAGGATGGCATCAATAAAGACGACCAAAAAGTGATCCAAATATTCCTTGAATACTCGGTTCATCATATCCATGAAGGAAGCATGAGCATTAGTCGATCCAAAGGACATGACTAGGAATTTATAATGCCCGTAACGAGTTCTGAAAGCCGTCTTTGGAATGTTATCTATTCTAATCTTCAATTGGTGATATCCGAAATGAAGATCAATCTTTGAAAAGAATTTGTATCCTTGCAACTGGTCAAACAGGTCATCAATACGTGGCAATGGGTACCTATTTTTTATGGTGAAATGATTCAACTCCCGATAATCAATACAAAGTCGCATACTCCCATCTTTCTTCTTCACTAATAGAACAGGAGCACCCCAAGGAGAAGTACTAGGACGAATAAAGCTAATGTCTAACAATTCCCGCAATTGGGTCTTTAACTCCTGAAGTTCAATAGGAGCCATTCGATATGGGGCTTTGGAAATGGGTTTTTTACCGGGTTCAAGGTCGATACAAAATTCAATTTCACGCTCTGGGGGTATGCCAGGAAGTTCTTCGGGGAATACGTCAGGAAATTTATTAACAACAGAAATATCATTCAAAACTGACGTATTTTTGTTTAGATCAGTGACATGAGCTAAGAAAGCTTGACATCCATTTTTCAATAAACGAATAGCTTTATGGCTTGAAATGACATTGATTGATTTTAATGGTTTAGTTATTTGAATTCGCATAATAGGTTGATTAGGAATATGAAAGCTAACAACCTTACGAAAATAATTAATTTTAGCATGATGAGTAGTTAACCAATCAATCCCTAGAATCACATCAAATGCAAGTATTTTCAATGATATAAGATCGATATGTAATGTGAGGGTACCGATTTGAACCAAATAAGACTTATAAATAATGGATGTAATAAAGGTTTTTCCCAATGGAGTTTCCACAGATAAGTCAAAGTCTAATTTCTCCGGAGTCAAATTTAATCGTTGAGTGCAAGTAGGAGAAATAAAAGAATGGGTAGAACCAATAACAAATAAAGTATAGATTTCGTTAGAGTTTATGATAAACTTACCCGTGATGACCTCATTTGGGTTCCTTGCTTTCTGGGAGGTCACAACAAACGCTCTCCCTTGCACTACCGACTTTGACTTTTCTGGGACGGCCTTTGGTGCGTCCATCCTAGCCGAACTTGTCTTTGGTGAATGACAAAATTGGGCCAAGTGACCTTCTCTTCCACAATTATAACATGCTTTGGACGGCATCACATAGTTTGGACTGATGTGTCCCTCCCCTCCGCATTTGAAGCATATGATAGGTGGTCGTTCTCCTTCCTTAACAACGGGTGCTGGAGCTGACGTTTTTCCATCATTGTTGAATCTCCTCTTCTTGAAATGTCCATTCTTATTATTTTGGCCCTGATTACCACCGAAGTAGTTACCATTTCTGGCATGTTGATTCCTTCCACGCTTGTTGTCACCGCTTCGATGACTGCTCTTAGTAGTATTATCATTTTGCCGGCTGCTCTCTTTTTGTTACGTTGACTCATTATCGCGCTCCACTAACTGAGCCCTATTTACAACATCTGAATACAAACACAGTTTATGAGAGATAAGATGTTGACGTATCCCCGGCTTCAAACCTCTTAAAAACATCCGCTTTATTCTCTCTTTATTATCCACCAAATGGGATGCAAACCAGGACAACTCGACAAACTTAGCTTCGTACTACGACACGGTCATATTATTCTGCTCCAAATTGATGAACTCTACCTCTTTTATGTGACGAATACTTTTGGGAAAGTACTTGTCGTTGAATAGTTCTTGGAACTTCTCCCAAGACATCTTTAGTGCGGCAGGTTGAGTACGCTTTACTAATTCCCACCAGTAATCTGCCTATCCTCGCAACATAATGGCGGCAAAGGGAACCTTTTGCTCCTCGGAGCATCCCAAGACATCAAATATCTTGGTGATCTGCTTTATCCAGCCTTAAGTGGTTTTGGCTCTCCAATAAACTCCGGTGGTCCCAGATCCTTAAACTGTTTAGCGGTGACTGTCCGAGAGTTTTCAGTGTTTCCACTTATATTTTGGACAGGAGTCGTTCTCGCCTGCTGTTGCATGAATTGCATAAAGCCTCTAAACATTCCATTATTCATCATTTGGTCAGTGTTATTATTTGCATGAGGATTGTCGCCTTCCTGATGCACATTATCCTGATTATTGATATATGGTGAATCAACAATCGCCCGTGCTCCATTGCTATTCTCAACATTCTCGGATGTCATTTTTAGATACTGTCACAAAACAAAGGTTAATTGACATGTAACATATTATCCCTATATTCTGACCGACCAATTAAATACCAAATAAACTTAGGTAGGTCATACTAGCGAAGGAATTCCTCGTCTCTCCCCTCCTAGTTCTATTCTCACATCTTAGCCAGGGATCATATCCCTAAGCTTTGATACCAACTGTGACGCCCCCAAAATAGGTATACATCACCCATCTTGAGTCGCCAAATACATGGTACAGAATTCAAATACACACTTAATTATACAATAGTCGTGTAAAATACGACTAAACATATGCTGTGAGTTTTAATAAAAATATTGTCATATAGACAATATACAAACTCAATGGGGTCCTCATTACATTTATTATTACACTATTTCATAAAATAGTGAGGACTACTAATGCATCATCTAGGACCATCACTATGTTCCTCGACTAGTCCCTACTACGTTCTCATTTCCTGAAGAGAACAATGAAAGCAAAAGGGTGAGCTCAATTAGCCCAGTAAGAAATATTATAACTAAGATAATGCGTAATAATTTATTGTTAGCCTTCAACAGTGTTAAACTGATAAAATATAAAAAATATCAAGTTTAACTGCAGCAGAATAAGCAATCCATTAAAAGAGTCATGTAGAGAATAAAATCTACTATCTTCTATGATTTAAAAGGTTTTTCATCACTTTTATCGCTGAGACTCAGCTTAATAAATAATTCACATCATCAAATCACCCATGCACTAAAGCCAATGATATTCTTTAGTATCACGACCATAAATTATCCATGCACTACGGGCCAAGGACATTCGTGTATTCATTAATGATCATGATCATGACAACAACTGTCCATCAATGCACTACAGGCCAATGAGGACTTTTACCACATTATTTATAACATTATGGTCATGATTACACCGAATAATCCCTGGTCATAATCATACCAAGTCCATCTATGCACTACAGGCCACAGACGACTTTCAACAAAATATAAACATGAGGATGATGGCAATGATATATGAATTCAATAAAACAAGTTCAAGAATTAATTTATCCAGGAACTAATAACGTCCAAATTATCAACATGATACTTCTTTGTAGAGTAAAATTCAAGAATGCTCAGAAGAATATTTCCATGAAAAGATACTAGAAGAAGCGCAAATATCAAGGATATTCCACTAATTTCATGGAGTATAGAAGTCAAAGTTTTAACCAACTGAGTATAATAAAGAATGGAATAACAAAATAAATCACCAGGCATGAAATAGACCGCACAGACAGGATATTCCAATAGAATAATAAAAACGGAACCAGGTCCGGCGTAAAACGCACAGACAGGATATTCCAACAGAATAATAAAGAATGGAATCAGGTCCGGCGTAAAATGCACAGACAGGATATTCCAACAGAATAATAAAGAATGGAATCAGGTCCGGCGTAAAACGCACAGACAGGATATTCCAACAGAATAATAAAGAATGGAATCAGAAGTTCTCTTCATGAATATAAAAGAAATAATACCCCTTACCCTAAAAGAAACTGGATATAAGAGTAGGGAAGTAGAAGAATACTTTTCTATAGTTTCTCTATAATTTCTCTCTCAAGAGTTTCAGTAAATTCGTAAGAAATAATGAAGGAATGAACTTCTATTTATAGGAGAATTGAAGTGGTACTGTTCGATCACGGGTGCACCGAATGATAATTTCACGGATGAAATTATAGCAGTCATGGATTATATGCGCAAGAATCTGATTTACCGACATCAAAATAAAATAAAATAAAATAATATATATATATATATATATATATATATATATATATATATATATATAAGCACATTGTGCTTTGAAAAAAATATCATTTCTCTCCGTGATAACTCCTATATATATATATGATATGTATTACTTTTGGTCGGGAAAACAAATGTCATAGGAGTTATCACGGAGAGAAATGATATTTTTTTCAAAGCACAATGTGCTTATATATATATATATATATATATATATATATATATATATATATATATATATATATATATATATATAACAATAATAGTCGTACACCCCTTCCTGCCGAATTTCAAACATTTCCTATACATATATATAAATAATACATAAAGTATTCTATCATGTGATCCCCCCCCACCCCCACCCCCACCCCCACCAACCTCAATCATGCCACCGTATATATATAACTTTCTACCAGTTATCTTGAAAATAGGTAAATGGGGGCCCATAAATACTATAAAAATCTCCTCAATTATTTTAACAACATTCATCATCATTATTATAATTCACAATATTAATCGACCGGGTCGTTCCCAGGAAAGAGGGGGCTTTCTAATATGGATTTCTCCCTATTGGCGCGCAATTAGGTGACCAAAACTCTCCTTGACAGAACTTCTAGACATCATTAATATTGCAAATAATAATATTAATAACTTTGTCGTCTCAATTATTGATTTAATAATATATAAAATATTGACAATAATTAAATCAAATAACGTGAAATATTATACAGCAATTACTGTAGCAATAATTGAACAAAACTGAGTGACTTCTCACGTAAGCATCAATAATCAATACCGTGTGCTACTGTACAACTACGCGTATTACTGTACTTTTAACATCGGCTGTTTCAACAGTTAACGGTAAAACTTCCGCCGTTATTTTCATAAAGTATTTTTGTCATTTTTCTAAATCCGACAATAATTCTGTTGTGGGGTCCACCAATGATTGTGACATTGTACGAATATTCCTTGTTAAAACGAATATTCCACGACCAATCGAATATTATAAAACAACTTGCGTACTTTTCAAAATTTATAAATACTACCCACAACTATAACATTATATCAAATTCAGTCCATAATATTCAAAAATGATATTTATAGAAAATTCATCTTTATTAAAAAGTTGGAGTCTTACAACCTCCCATTCTTATGAAATTTCGCCCTCAAAATTAGGGTATGTACCTGGTATATCGAAGAGGTAATGATTACTTAATTTCATTTCAGATTCTAACTCTCATGTCATTTCCTCAACATCGTGGTTTCTTCACAAAACTTTGACTTGAGGTATAACCTTGGAGCGTAGAATATGTTCCTTCTTGTCTAAGATTTGAACAGGAACCTCTTCATACGTTAAATCTTCCGCTATTTTTTCGGTTCTAACTCAATAATGTGGTGCGGGTCTTTCACATATTTACGTAACATAGATATGTAAAAAATGTTATGAAAATGAGACATACTTGGCGGTAAAGCGAGTCTATAGGCCACAGTTCCTACTTGATCGAGGATTAAAAATGGGCTGATGAATTAAGGATTGAGCTTTCTTCTCTTTCCAAATCTCGTAACTCCTTTCCATGGAGCAACACGTAACAACACATGATCTCCTATATCGAATTCCACGTCCTTTCGATGAAAATCAGCATAACTCTTTTGTCGATCTTGTGAGATTTTTATACGTTGTCGGATCGTTTGAATCTTTTCCATAGTCATACGTACCAACTCTGGTCCCAACAACGTTTCTTTACCCACCTCATCCCAGTATACTGGAGAACGACACTTTTTTCCATACAATGCCTCAAATGGAGCCATGCCAATACTTGTTTGATAACTGTTGTTGTACGAAAACTCAACCAATGGTAAGAACTTGTCCCAACTTCCTTTGAAGTCTAGGACACAGAGTCTTAATAGATCTTCAAGAGTTTGAATCGTCCTTTCCGACTGCCCGTCCGTCTAAGGATGATATGCCGAGCTAAATCGTAAATCTGTGCCCATAGCTTTTTGCAAACTAACCCAAAATCATGAAGTGAATCTTGGGTCTCGATCAGGCACTATGGATACTGGCATACCATGCAATCCTACCACCTTATTTATGTACATACGAGCAAGACGTTCAAGTGTATAAGTTTCTCGTATAGGTAAGAAGTGAGCAGACTTAGTCAATCTATCAACAATGACCCAAATTTCATCTATGCCTTGAGAAACCTTGGGAAGACCAGTAACGAAATCCATGGTAATGTGCTCCCACTTCCATTCTAGAATTTCAAGTGGTTGCAACGGACCTTTTGGTACTTGATGCTCCGCTTTAACTCGTTGAAAAGTTAGACACCTTGAGATAAACAACACTATCTCTCTTCATATTGCCCCACCAAAATGTATGTCGAAGATCATAATACATTTTGGTACTCCCAAGATGGATTGCAAACGATGTATTGTGCGCTTCCATCATGATTTTATACTTTAAATCAGGGTAGTTAGGAACACAAAGTCTGGAGTTAACTCGAAGTATTCCTTCTTCATCGATTCTTGCTTCCGGCATAACACCTTCTTGCACTTTCTTCCTCATACGCATCAGCTCCAGGTCTGTAGCTTGAGCAGCTTTAACTTTATCAATTAAAGTCGGTTCTAATCGTATATTCGCCATCATCACATGGGTCCCTACAGTCTTTAACTCTATCTCCATCCTTTGCAAGTCACACAAAATGGGCCTTTACGTTGACAATATCGCACTCGTACTTGCATATGATCTTCTACTCAATTCATCAGTTATATATATATATATATATATATATATATAACTTTATACCGGTTATCCTGAAAATAGGTAAATGGGGGCCCATAAATACTATAAAAATCTCCTCAATTATTTTAACAACATTTATCGTCATTATTATAATTCACAATATTAATCGACCAGGTCATTGCCAGGAAAGAGGGGGCTTTCTAATATGGATTTCTCCCTATTGGCGCGCAATTAGGTGACCAAACCTCTCATTGACAGAACTTATAGACATCTTTAATATTATAAATAATAATATTAATAATTTGTCGTCTCAATTATTGATTTAATAATATATAAAATATTGACAATAATTGAATCAAATAACGTGAGATATTATACAACAATTACTATAGCAATAATTGAACAAAATTGAGTGACTTCTCACGTAAGCATCAATAATCAATATCGTGTGCTACTATGCAACTACGTGTATTACTGTACTTTTAACAACGGGTGTTTCAACAGTTAACGGTAAAACTTCCGCCGTTATTTTCATAAATTATTTTTGTCGTTTTTCTCAATTCGATAATAATTTTGTTGTGGGGTCCACCAATGATTGTGCCATTGTACGGATATTCCCTGTTAAAATGAATATTCCCCGACCAATCAAATATTATAAAACAACTTGCGTACTTTGTATTGATGGACAGTAGTTGATATGATTATAACCAGAGATTATTTGGCAACTTTCGTAATATATAACATAACACTTATTCAGCAACTTTCTCTTTCCCTTGTTTTTAGCAGAGCTCTCTGGTCGTTCACACTTAGCTGACATTTAAATTAAGCAAGGATGAGCATTTGAGTGCCCAGCGAGTAATAACAATTATATATATAAGCTGAAAGAATTTAAATATTTTCTTTATACTACCCTTCTACAACGATTCAATAGTTGTGAAGTAATCTATACCAATGATAATAATATATCAATTCTATACCAAATCTTTGAAACTACGTATTGATTATAAATAAGGCTTAGGTGACATGGTATGAACATTGTTTTCAATTTTTGAATAGGTTAAACTGAAATTCATCTGGAAACCGTCATAACTTACAGGCACGGGGGGTGATTAGCCCGTTATGCCCTGCATTGATCAATACTACGTGCAAGAACGAGGGTATCGTTCACTCTGTCCGCCTTGGGGCATAAAGTTTTCCCACGTAGGGATGTTCATACTTGTCTGGGTTCCAAATCAAAGGTTTTATCTTGTTCAACAATAATCTATAATTCAACATATATGTATACGGGTAATTGACAAAGATATATCAACATGTGATTAAATACAATGATTATCCAAGTGGGGACACTTGTATAACCATTTATAGAAATTAACGAACAGAATATATATCTGAATTATCATATACTAACATGTTGATAATCAATGAGCGTATATAATATAGGGTTAACAATCTGTACAGTAATAATATAGTTTAGAAACATTCTTACTCATGTCCATTTCATAAAGAAAATGCAAAGGTAAGTTACTTGCCTGATGCGCTGCTTACAGTTCATAACTTAGTTTTTTCGTTTATATCACGACCTATCATTAATCAGATCATTCGTTCGATTAGAAAAATATACTAAAACACATAGTACTGCATTTCACTGTCAGCACATATCCTAATCACATTATTACCCATGTTTAACAACTATTGAATAAAAAATAATCACATATACAGTCAAAATATCTAAGTCCAAATCAATTTCTGAAACATGTCGGCGTACCGACAGTTTTATCGGGTAATTATCGAGTCTAAGACTCTATCCTGTAACTTAGTATCAGTTATATTATTTTTAAATGACTTATTATAATTTTAAAACATCTATTATAATTTATCATGAATTTTCAAACATCGGAATCATTATTAAATGATTTAAATATTGAATAATTCTATTATCATTAATATTTAATTAATATTAAACTATTAATGAAATCATTTCTAAAATGTTCAAGTTATTTATAATAACTCAAAATACTTTTAAAGTATTAATATTACCCTTAAATGATTTTTAAAACAATTAAAATCATTCTTAAATAACTACCATTAATATTAAAGTATTAATGTTTCATTTATCAAAATATTAAAAGTCATTAATTTAAAATATTTTTAATTCATTTATATCCTTTTTAAATTAATAAAACCATTTTAAATAATGTATTTAATATATTTATTACATAAATTTAATATCATTAATAATAATTTAATAATTATTAAAATTAAATTATTAATGAAATTATCCTTTAAATATTAAAAGTTATGTTTTATAACTTAAAATATCTTTAAACACTTTATTTCCATTTAAAATTATTATTATAATATTAAAATCATTTTAAAACTAAATTATTAAATTTATTTATTAAATAACTAAATTATCATTAATATTAATTAATTAATGAAATTCATCACAAAATATTAAAAGTCATAGAAAATAACATCAAATATTTTCTTATATAATAATATAATTTTAAATGATTTTTCATGTATTAAAATCATTTTTAAATAATTTATTTAAAATTATAATTAAATAAATTAAATACTTTTAATATTCAAAAAATATTAAATATTTATGAAATATATCCAAAATAATTAAAATATAATTTTCGGACATTAAAATAATTTTTAATAATTTATTTTGTATTTTTAATAATTAATTTCTATTTTTAATTGATTTTTGGAAAATAAAATAAATATAAGTATTAAATCTGTCGATATAGCCTTTAGCGACAGAAAGCGTCGTCGTAGGTCTTTTGAGCCCTTAAGAACATTCATAGCAGTTAACAAGTGAGCACGTTTGACCACTTGTAGATCTTAGCTAGATATGTATCTAGGATTTCTGCTCGTACTAACATGTAGTATTAGTGTCAGACTATACGATCTAACAACAAACATGTTCATAGATCACATAACGAAGGAGATTAGATCGTCCAAAATGGCTGTCAGAGCCGTTCTTAATTTCTGGGTTACCCAGAAATGAAGAACAGTTCGAGTATGCATCTTTGGGCATCCACAACTTGTGATCTAGGTGTTGTTTTAGTGATTTAAGAGGTTCAGGTTGTAGAACACATGTATTACTACAGATCTATCACCAAACATTATCATAACAACAACATAATAGCCAAAACAGGTCCAGTCAAACCATGTCAGAATCTACGCTCATAAACTTTCTGGGTTACCCAGAAAGCTCATCCGTGAACTTCTGCTTGGTTTGACCATCCCCCAAATTCCAGTATGATGGTGATAAAATCGATCTACGAGAATCAACATGTAGTATAACTATCATACAATAACCATATCACACTAACAAACACAAATCAATAATAAGTTACGAGATCAGAGGCCTCAAAATTCTTATCAGACCATTTCTGGTCAAGATCTGGGTTACCCAGATTTTGTCCAGTCATGGTCGGTCAACAACTTTTGACTAACAATAACTTGCAATCTGTTGAAGATATGACCTTGATTCAACTTCCAGAGTAAAGATCTTATATCATACTACAATATCAAAGCTACAAACAACAAAAATGCATAACAGAGAAAGATTGGTGGCCACTGACATTCGTTGTCAGACCACTAAGAATTTTTTTTGACTGTTTTTGAAGAACATTAAATCTAAGCCTCTAGATGTTATGGATCTAACATCTAGCAACCCAGATCATGATTATACACTACTAACAACATATTTTAACACTGAATCATAACATATAACAAAGGATCGTTGGACAGATTTAGAATTAGGGTTTAATAGCTTTCTTTGATAAATTTTTATTTCTAGCTTCTTGATCTGTTACTGGTATGCATGGGACTGGTCTTGGATCTGATCTAGCAAATATTTTCGTGGGTCTTGAGCTTGAGAGAATTTGGTTGAGTGTTTGAAAAAATGGCTAACAAAAAGAATTCTTTCTCTCTCTTAATCTATTTATACTACATAGATTAAATGTATCTAACATGCAAGGTGTCAATAGAGATAAGCTTTAATGAGTTTTAGGCAAGTGCTATAAATCTAGAGTGGTGACTTGCATTATAGCTCATTAAATAAATACCAAAAAAGCTATTTTAGTAAACTAACAAAGTATTTTAAGGGTATTTTTGTCCATGATGCTTGAATCTAGGTTAAAATCAATAGATCTTAAACCTTAAGATTTCCCAAATAATTTCTAGGGTTTAAAAATTTAAGTTTAAAGTTTAATATAATTTTAATTTAACCACACTAATTAAAATTAAGGGTTTTAATAGAAAATTAGGGTTTTAAAATAATTAGGGTTCCTAAATAATAATTAGGGTTTCTAATTAACCTTAAATTCTATAATACTCAACTTAAATAAAATAACACAATTTCTTACCAATCACAAACTCCAGTTTGAGTTTCAAGTTACGATTTAACACAGTAAAATTAGGGTTTTCGAATATTGTACCATTATTGACCAATCATGAACAGTACGTACATACCGTACATATTTATAGCACTGAAAAATTAAAATATAATATTATTATATTATTATTCTCATTCCTTGATAAAAATCCAAAATTAGGGTTTGGATTTCATATCTGATTATTCTTCCATATTTAACCTTATTAATTAAGGTAAAATAATTAACTTAATAATTTTTACTAAAATTCATATAATAAAATAATTATTATAATTATTCAAAAAATCACTTCATATATTACTTAAATAATATATGATTATATAATCATAGAAGATAATTGATAAAAATATTTCTGTTATCAAAGTAATTATTATAAGAATATACCTTATAATAATCAATAATTCTAAAATAAAATTATTTGTAATCATATATGTAATAAATATATTTTTATTTACCACATAATTACATATACACGTTATCTTGTACAAATTCTCAGCCTTGAAATAAATAAATAAATAAATAATTTATACGCAAAATTTCTTAATTATTTATATAGAAAATATCGAGTTGTTACATTTACCATCCCTTATAAAGATTCCGTCCCCGGAATCATCGTTTTAAAACCTATACATACCAGCGTACATAACATACACAATCATTGCGAGTAGATCTCGATCAAAATTGATCGAACTGATCTTTAACTATTCAGCATAAAGCTTATCTATCTGCTTATACGAAAAATTGATTTCTAAAAGAACTCAAATTCCTCCTTCAAAATAATTTATAAAATAATTTTACTATATATAAGAAAATAAAATATAAAAAATAAAATTGGTTTGAGAAATACCTGGAGTTGCATCCCCGGCTGCTACAGTTTCTTGAACAGTCATGTTGAAGACGCTTGCGGTTGATTTCGTTGGTTTGATTTGTTGATGTTGGTCCCGTCATTGCCAATGTCCTGCTGCATTTCCCCGTATTCGCATTCCTTGCCTCCTTTCTTCTTCTTGAACAGTCTTCCACCTTATACTCCATTGATTCACACTTAAAACACACAGACTTTCCCTTTATCTCATTTCCTTTTATCGTATAGGTGACAAAACTATCTTTTGCCCCTTTGTTATCCTAGCTATCACTAACGTTGCTACAGGGTCAGTTAATCCTCTAAATCCTGGCAGTATGACAGCCTTGAAATCTTTGACGTTTGTCTTTCGATTATCTGGCTGATCTTCCCGCTACTGGTATTCCGTTCTGCATAACTTGATCACCCATATTCACAAAATTCTGTATCAGGTCCGGTTGTCTTCTAGCTTTGTTGACATGTTCTTCTGTCCGTGTATTTCATTTTCGTCTCCTTGGCGGCATTATCACAATTTGTTCTTTATTCTAAGCCTTATCATATACGTATAATCATATAACACAAAACTTTCTATTCGAATAATCATGTACTCAAAATATTAGATTTTGAAATTTTGGTTTTCTGCATTAACCAGTACTCATATAATTAACTACTATCTTTATACCAACTTATTTCATTAATCCCATATAAATTCATACTCATATCGCTTGACATACCATAACACATATTGCTTTAAACATCCGTTATCCCTTTATGACTCAAAAGTCGGGAATCGTTGCCACAACTTATACAAAATTTGAAAAATATTACCTTATACAAACATACATATCATATACTTAACATATAATCATACCTATTCAAGTAATACTAGTACTACTTATTTATTACGCCTCTACTAAAGATCAATTACTTAGTAATCGATATAGTCCCATTATCCTCAATAATATATTCATACCTAACTACACCTAGTTCGTCCAACTTACCACACATTATGAGTTTTAGAACTCACCAAAAACATATGAGTTTAAGAACTCGACATTGACCACATATTCTTTAACTATATTCTACCTATCTGATATACTATCGTTTTAGGGTCTGGTACTATACTTTTCAAAATAACCACCCTATGAGGTAGCTTTCAAAGTGAGCCTCTATTTCAGCTATTAGCTTTGATATCAGCTCGGGTGTATGGGTTTGATCATTCTTCATTCTATAAGCATATAACAAGCCTTTTCCACCAGACATCTACACACATAAATTATCCTGATTAGCATATAGTATATACACACACATCAAACAAGAGTTTTATATAAGTTATCTTTTATTTTGTTTGACGACGAATTTATTCAATTCATCTCTTTAAAAACTCTATATGAGTTAATTGTATTTTCAACGTTTTCCTCTGTTCCAAGGTTATAGCCTAAGGTCTAACCCACCTAAGGTTTTTAACCCTAAGCTCTGATACCAACCTGTAAGGCCCCCAAATCTGGGTACTTGAAACCCGAACTCGGTGCTTCACGATACCATTTCTATGAGCGAAATAATACTAATAATAATAACAATAATATAAAGATCAACTTAATTTATATATTTATCAGAGTCTGAATCCCAAGTACGTAACCTGTAAACATTCATTACAACCCATGATAGATAATATATATATCATATTTGTCTTAATAAAGTCTAAACTATTACATAATATATATCATAACACTTATTCATCAACTTTCTGTTTCCCTTGTTCTTAGCAGAGCTCTCTGGTCGTTCACACTTAACTGAAAACATTTAAATTAAGCAAGGATGAGCATTTGAGTGCCCAACAAGTAATAAAAATTATATATAAAAGCTGAAAGAATTTAAATGTTTTTTATGCTACCCTTCTACAACGATTCAATAGTTGTGAAGTAATCTATACCTATGATAATAATATATCAATTCTATACCAAATCTTTGAAACTGCGTACTGATTATAAATAAGGTTTAGGTGACATGCTATGAACATTGTTTTCAATTTTCGAATAGGTTAAATAGAAATTCATCTGCAAACCGTCATAACTTACGGGCACGGGGGGTGATCAGTCCGTTATGCCCTGCATTGATCAATACTACGTGCAAGAACGAGGGTATCATTCACTCTGTCCGCCTTGGGCACATAAAAGTTTTCCCGTGTAAGGATGTTCATACTTGTTTAGTTTCCAAATCAATGGTTTTATATTGTTCAATAATAATCTATAATTCAACATATATGTATACGGGTAATTGACAAACGTATATCAAAATGTGATTAAATACAGTGATTATCCAAGTGGGGACACTTGTATAACCATTTATAGAAATTAACGAACAGAATATATATTTGAATTATTATATACTTACATGTTGATAATCAATGAACGTATATAATATAGGGTTAATAATCTGTACAGTAATAATATAGTTTAGAAACATTCTTACTCATGTCCATTGCATAAAGAAAATGCAAAGGTAAGATACTTGCCTGATGCGCTGCTTACAGTTCACAACTTATTTTTATCGTTTATATCACGACCTATCATTAATCAGATCATTCGTTCAATTAGAACAATATACTATAACACATAGTACTACATTTCGCAGTCAGTACATAACCTAATCACATTATTACCCATGTTTAACAACTAATGAATCACAAATAATCATATATACAGTCAAAATATCAAAGTCCAGATCAATTTCTGAAATATGTCGGCGTACCGATAGTTTTATCGGGTAATTATCGAGTCTAAGACTCTATCCTGTAACTTAGTATCAATCATATTATTTTTAAATGACTTATTATAATTTTAAAATATTTATTATAATTTATCTTGAATTTTCAAACATCGGAATCATTATTAAATGATTTAAATATTGAATAAGTCTATTATCATTAATATTTAATTAATATTAAACTATTAATGAAATCATTTCTAAAATGTTAAATTTATTTATAATAACTCAAAATACTTTTAAAGTATTAATATTACCCTTAAATGAATTTTAAAACAATTAAAATCATTCTTAAATAATTACCATTAATATTAAAGTATTAATGTTTCATTTATCAAAATATTAAAAGTCATTAATTATAACTAAAATTATTTTTAATTCATTTATATCCTTTTTAAATTAATAAAACAATTTTTAAACTATTTATTTAATATATTTATTACATAAATTTAATGTCATTAATAATAATTTAATAATTATTAAAATTAAATTATTAATGAAATTATCCTTTAAATATTAAAAGTTATGTTTTATAACTTAAAATATCTTTAAACACTTTATTTCAATTTAAAATAATTATTATAATATTAAAATTATTTTTAAACTAAATTATTAAATTTATTTATTAAATAACTAAATTATCATTAATATTTATTAATTAATGAAATTCATCACAAAATATTAAAAGTCATAGAAAATAACTTCAAATATTTTCTTAAATAATAATATAATTTTAAATGATTTTTCATGTATTAAAATCATTTTTAAATAATTTATTTAAAATTATAATTAAATAAATTAAATAATTTTAATATTCCAAAAATATTAAATATTTATGAAATATATCCAAAATAATTAAAATATAATTTTCGGACATTAAAATAATTTTTAATAATTTATTTTTTATTTTTAATAATTAATTTCTATTTTTAATTGATTTTTGGAAAATAAAATAAATATAATTATTAAATCTGTCGCTATAGCCTTTAGCGACAGAAAGCGTCGCCGTAGGTGTTCTTGAGCCCTCAAGAACATTCATAGTAGTTAACAAGTGAACACGTTTGACCACTTGTAGATCTTAGCTAGATACTTTTCTGGGATTTTTGCTCGTACTAACATGTAGTATTAGTGTCAGACTACACGATCTAACAACAAACATGTTCATAGATCACATAACGAAGGAGATTAGATCGTCCAAAATGGCTGTCAGAGCTGTTCTTCATTTGTAGGTTACCCAGAAATGAAGAACAGTTCGAGTATGCATCTTTGGGCTTCCACAACTTGTGATCTAGGTGTTATTTTAGTGATTTAAGAGGTCCAGGTTGTAGAACACATGTAGTACTACATATCTATCACCAAACATTATCATAACAACATCATAATAGCCAAAACAGGTTCGGTCAAACCATGTCAGAATCCACGCTCATGAACTTTCTGGGTTACCCAGAAAGCTCATCTGTTAACTTCTGCTTGGTTTGACCATGCCCCAAATTCCAGTATGATGGTGATAAAACCGATCTAAGAGAATCAACATGTAGTATAACTATCATACAATAACCATATCACAACAATAAACAAAAATCAACAATAAGTTACGAGATCAGAGGCCTCAAAATTCTTGTCAGACCATTTCTGGGCAAGATCTGGGTTACCCAGATTTTGTCCAGTCATGGTCGGTCAACGACTTTTGACTAATAATAACTTGCAATCTGTTGAAGATATGACATTGATTCAACTTCCAGAGTAAAGATCTTATATCATACTATAAGATCAAAGCTACAGACAACAAAAATACATAACAGAGAAAGATTGGTGGCCACTGACAATTGTTGTCAGAACACTAAGAATTTTTTTTTATTATTATTTTTGAAGAACATTAAATCCGAGCCTATAGATGTTATGGATCTAACATCTAGCAACCCAGATCATGATTATACACTACTAACAACATATTTTAATATTGAATCATAACATCTAACAAAGGATCCTTAGACATATTTTGAATTAGAGTTTAATACCTTTCTTTGATAAATTTTGATTTCTAGCTTCTTGATCTGTTACTGGTATGCATGGGACTGGTCTTGGGACCTGATGTAGCAAATATTTTCGTGGGTCTTGAGCTTGAGAGAATTTGGTTGAGTGTTTGAAAAAAATGGCTAATAAAAAGAATTATTTCTCTCTCTTAATCTATTTATATTACATAGATTCAATGTATCTAACATGCAAGGTGTCAATAGAGATAAGATTGAATGAGTTTTAGGCATGTGCTATAAATCTAGAGTGGTGACTTGCATTCTAGCTCATTAAATAAATACCAAAAAGGCTATTTTAGTAAACTAACAAAGTATTTTAAGGGTATATTTGTCCATGATGATTGAATCTAGGTTAAAATCAATAGATCTTAAACCTTAAGGTTTCCAAAATAATTTTTAGGGTTTAAAAATTTAAGTTTAAAGTTTAATAAAATTTAAATTTAACCACACTAATTAAAATTAGGGGTTTTAATAGAAAATTAGGGTTTTAAAATAATTAGGGTTCCTAAATAATAATTAGGGTTTCTAATTAAACTTAAATTCTATAATACTCAACTGAAATCAAATAACACAATTTATTACCAATCACAAACTCCGGTTTGAGTTTCAAGTTACGATTTAACACAGTAAAATTAGGGTTTTCGAATATTGTACCATTATTGACCAATCATGAACAGTACGTACATACCGTACATATTTATAGCACTGAAAAATCAAAATATAATATTTTTATATTAATATTTTCATTCCTTGATAAAAATCCAAAATTAGGGTTTGGATTCCATATCTGATTATTCTTCCATATTTAACCTTATTAATTAAGGTAAAATAATTAACTTAATAATCTGTACTAAAATTCATATAATAAAATAATTATTATAATTATTCAAAAAATCACTTCATATATTATTTAAATAATATATGATTATATAATCATGGAAAATAATTGATAAAAACATTTCTGCTATCAAAATAATTATTATAAGAATATACTTTATAATAATCAATAATTCTAAAATAAAATTATTTGTAATCATGTATGTAATAAATATATTTTTATTTACCACATAATTACATATACACGTTATCTTGTACAAACCCTCATCCTTGAAATAAGAAAAAAAAATTATACGCAAAATTTCTTCTTTATTTATATAGAAAATATCCGGTTGTTACACCTTCTCCTCTCCAATGACCACTGCCAACAACCAAATTGTTATTCCCAATTCCCAGGAACCCACCAAACCTCTCATCATGATCACTATCCACAACTCCATCAAACATACGACCACCAATTACCTCTCTTGGAAACTTCAAATTGAATCAATTCTCATTGGTTACGATCTGGAAAAGTTTATTGTTGGTTCTCATCTTGCTCCACCTGAAAAAATCACCAAAGACAATAAGGAAGAATCCAATCCTGAGCACACCACATGGGTTCGCCAGGATAAACTGATCTTTGGTGTCCTCGTTGGAACTCTTTCGCCCTCTATCATCCCTATCATCACTCAAACTAAAACATGTTAAGAGTTTTGGCAGGTTCTGGCCAACACATATGCACGAACCTCTCGAGGCCACATCAAACAAATCAAAGACCAACTCAAACGAATCACCCAGGGTGCACTCACCATATCCGATTACATGCAATCCATTAAAGCCCGTGTCAATGAACTCGCTATCCTCGAAAAACCTCTAGATCAAGAAGATCTCATTGAAAAAATTCTCGACGGACTTGATGATGAATATCAATCTGTTATTGATGTCGTGAATGGTCGTGAGACCACCATATCATTTGATGAACTCCATGAAAACCTCATAAACAAAGAGTTAACTCTACGACAAAATTCCGAACCATCACCCCTTTCTGCCACGACCAACCCAACAAATACCAAAACCAAATATGGGCTCCATAACAACCGTTTCTCATCATTCTCTCTGAAGACCAGTCATGGTGAACAAAAACTTCCTCCAGATGGTCGTTTCTCCCTCGCCCGTTTCTTGGTCGTTGTCAATGGTGTAGTACCAAGGGGCATGTACTTGCTAACTGTCCCAATTTTTGCCAAGCACAACCAAATATGCAACCACCATTGTATTTGGGAAATCAATGGCAACATCATCCCTCACACCCATGGCAACCACGTCCCAACACCTCATGGCAGTCACGTTCGTCTCAACCTCGAGCTCATGTTGCCACTGTCGACAACACCACTAGTCCCAATTGGCTACTAGACAGTGGTGCCTCTCATCATGTCACATCTGATCTCCACAACCTCTCCTATCACACACCATATGACGGTACTGATGATATTGTTATTGGTAACGGCACAGGACTTTCAATTTCCCACACTAGTTCAACCTCTCTTGCTAATCCCTCTCAATCCTTTACTTTATCTAATATGTTATGTGTACCTGCCATGCAAAAGAATATTATTTCAATATCTCAATTTTGTCGCACTAACAACACATCCATTGAATTCTTACCATCTTCCTTTTCTGTGAAGGATCTATGCATGGGGAAAATTCTTTTGCAGGGTCCAACTAAGGACGGTGTCTATGAGTGGCCGGCAGTCCCTACTTCTTCGACTTCTCCGATTCTTGCCTTTTCTAGTGTCAAAACCAACTCGTTCGCATGGCATCATAGACTGGGTCATCCTTTTGCAATTAGTTTTAAGCATATTATGTGTTCCTTTAAGTTAGATAGTTCCAATGCGTCTGATAAAAATTCCCATTGTAATTCTTGTCAGTGTAATAAAAGTCATAAAATGCCAATTTTTGTTTCTATCATATCTTCATCATCACTTCTTGAAATTTTATTTTCTGATGTGTGGACTTCTCCTCTCTATTCAGTTGAAATTTTATTTTCTGATGTGTGGACTTCTCCTCGTTGGCAGCCTTCAATATGTGTCCCTCACACGACCTGACATTGCCTACACGGTGAACAAATTATCTCAGTTCATGCACCAATCGACAACGAATCATTGGCAAGCGGCCAAACATCTTCTACTTTATCTTTGTGGAACACTTGATCATGGTATTATTCTGCATCGCCAAACAACCCCAGTTCTTCACGCGTTCTCAGATGCAGACTAGGCTGGTGATAAAGATGATTATACATCCACAAGTGCTTATCTCATCTACCTTGGTGGAAGTCTCATTTCTTGGAGCTCGAAGAAACAACACATTGTTGCCCGCTCCTCCACTGAAGCTGAGTATCGCTCTGTGGCTGCTACTGAAGCTGAACTTCGTTGGATATGTTCCCTACTTACAGAATTAGGTATCACCATTCCAAAGCCACCCGTTGTTTATTATGACAATGTAGGTGCCACCAACCTCTGCGCAAATCCTATTTTTCACTCTCGTATGAAGCATGTGGCTCTCGATTATCACTTCATTCATGAACAGGTCCAAAATGGTTTCAGCTTCTCCAGACCAAGATTGGACTTACTCGTCGGCCGTCCATCTTGCGGGGGCATGATAGAAATACCAAACCCATCGCCAACTGACTCAGACATTTGAATTCCTCAATCAGTGCAATAGATCAATTTGTGTACCTTAATCAGTGTAACATATCAATATGTGTACCTTAATTAGTGCAACAGATCTGTTCATATCAATCTGTAATATGTCATAGTTTAGAGGATTTATGTGTATCATTGGTATATATATATACATGGAATTGTATCAGAAGAGTAAGAATATACAAAATAATTCTTCACTTCTCTCCTCTATTTTCAGAAAATACTATATAAAATAATAATGGTTCCACAAGTTTAATCTTTAAGTTATTTATTTTTGTTTTCCATGTCTCAGTTTTATGCCTACTCATATTGGAGCAGAGACAAATCTTCGCTTCGTATATTGTGCAGGTAAGGAAAAATTTCCACATAATAATTTTCGTTTATATCTGTAGTCATATGATGGTGGCTTTAGGTTGGTTCCTGGTTCAGAGTCTCATGGTGAGTAGTGGATACATGTATTTCTTTAAAAACTCGTTTCTTTTTAGTTCTTTATTTTATAATCAATTACTTGCCTCTTTGGCCACTTCTCTAGGTTAAAGCATGTTTAACTAATAGTTTTTAGATGCCAGAATGATGAACTCTGCTCTTTTAGTGGGTTAGTTAATTGTTAAACATCGAGTCCTCTGTTACTTATTTGATAAATTTTCTTTGTACAAAACATCAAAGCATAATAGTATCTTATATTAACTATACATAATCTTGCAACTATTTTGCAGTGGCTCTTGGCCTTTTTCTCCTTCATGTTCCTTGGAGCAGAATCGGGAACAAGGTCTAAGCTGGTTCCGTGGCACATTTTCTTTGGCATAGTTATTTTCTTCATGGCAATAGTTACTTATTTACTGTTACATTGGGCTAAAAGTTGACCATGTATGTGTGTGCATATTGTGACTAATTTTCTATTATATCTATCAAGTTTTGGAATTCTCTCTTTTTCTTGTACAAAAGTGGAGCAATTATCAAAAGAAAGTAATCTCAACTTGATTATTGTTAGTTTATTCTGGCCATAGATTTCCAACTTTGATTTAATTGTTGTTCATAGGTTCCCATCACCTTCGTGGACAGAGTGTATGGGAGTTCAAAGCTCGACGAATCAGAAATTGTGGAGTATTTATAGGATATTATATTTGATATAATATATGAGGATTATGATTGCAATAACAACATTATTCACCTTTGTACAAGTGCATTGTGTTTGTTTGTGATGGTGTTGGATTGTAATAGGACTATGTTTGATGAAATTCTGTAAGTGTAAATAAAAAAGCTCTATTGTTTAGGTGGCTTATTTCATATATTGCATCATTTCAATCTTTCAAAGGGCCCTTATGAGAAAGGCAATTAATTCACCGACCTAGCTTTTATGTATGCAGAACTGCGCTACTTTGGATTTCTGAGTTAGTTATTTGAACCGAAATCTTAAATTTGGATTAAGAATCTATTTTAGTTTCATCTTTTCTCCCACCTTCAGAAGGATATAAAGCATAAGCATTTGTTATGCTACCCATCAGCTTCATTGGTGTTGCTTCTGTTAAAGGAAGGGATTGACCCAAAGCTAGGTTTAGAGTAAAACCTCAGCTATCCGAAAATTACTTTTCAGAATTATTATGAGGGCATTGAAAACTAGCTGTGCTACTCAATTCTCCACTCTTAAATTAACCTGGCTTTCTAGAAGAGAAGATGAAAATGAACATAATGTGATTCTATCTGTTGCAGTCATAACTGTAAATCATCACTGTAACAACACAAGAGTAAGAAGATGAAAGCACCAAAAATACTTAAAATCACCACCAAACAAATACTAAAACAAAAACCACAACTCAAATTTTCCCCACCCACAAACCCAATTCCACCCCTTAATATTCTCCTAATCCTCCTCACTCCAATTTTTTTCTCAGTACCCCTAACAGACTTCTCATAACTCACAACGAGTGGAATATGAGGATTCTTCTTGTTCTCCTTGATGCTACTGCTTCTCAACAAATATCTCAGATTCTCTCTCCTCTTTGTTAGCGGCGTAGATAGTACCAATTTCCTCAAGCCTTCAATTTTTTTAGTCTCCTTTCTTTTAGCAGATTCCACCCTCACACCAAGATCATACACTATTTTTTTCTCATCCCCTGTTAAATTACCCTTCTTTCTTTTCAGCCTTTCATTCCTTCTTGCCGAATACTCCTCGTAAAATCTTCCCCTTACAAAGAGAGGACTCTTATTAGCATTTCCAACATTATTGCCCATTTCATTTTCTTTGGATTCACCTTGCACCATTTTGCCCGGAGCACTTAATTCGCAAGAAATCCTCTGGTATTCAGGGCGAAGCTCTAACTCTTCTGTACCCCAAGTGCGTTTAGGCAATTGGGTTTTTGTTAGCGAACCTATTATATTCAATAAAATCCCAATAAAAATCAAGAAAATCTGGAAAAGTAAAACTTCAAGTTTTATAGCTATAAAGTTTGAACTTTTCTGTTTTGAGTTTATAAATACCTGGTGGTGTTTGCATACTTTTGGCACTGGATTAAAGAACTCGACGAGGGCGAAGTCGTATCGGAGATCTTGTAAGTGGGGGTTTTCGATCTGATCTCATCATATTGGATATAGATTCTGTTCAAAAAAATTAAATAAACAAATATAGAGAGAGAAAGCGAATGTTTTGAGAAGATGGGTATTTGACCCGCCCGCGTGTATTTTGGTTTCAGCTGGTTTTTTGTTCTGGTCCGTTACTTTAGTTCGTGTAAGATCCGGCCTCCCCCCCCCCCCCCCCCCCCCCCCCCCCCCCCCTATATATTCCTTTCTTCTCATTCACTACATACCATTAATATAATCTCAGGAAGACATATACTACAATAATAATAATAATAATAATAATAATAATAATAATAATAATAATAATAATAACAACAACAATAACAATAATAATAATAATAATAATAATAATAATAACAATAATAAGAAGAATAATAATAATAACAATAATAATAATAATAATAGTACTAATAACAATAATAATAAAAATAATAATAACAATACTAATAATAATAATAATAACAATAACAATAATAATAATAATAAAAATAAAAATAAAATAAAATAAAATAGTAACAATAATAATAATAACAATAATAATAATAATAATAATAATAATTTAATACTAATACTAATAATAATAATAATAATAATAATAATAATAATAATAATAATAATAATAATAATAAATAACAATAATAAAAATATAAAAAATAAAAAATAAAATAACAATAACAATAACAATAACAATAACAATAACAATAACAATAACAACAACAATAATAAAAATAAAATAAAAATAATAATAGTACTATTATTATTATTATTATTATTATTATTGTTGTTGTTGTTGTTGTTGTTGTTGTTGTTGTTGTTGTTGTTGTTGTTATTATAATTAAAACACATAATTAATTGAGAAAACAGTTGATTAATTTGAGACGGAAGCTAATGACAAATGACACTTTAAACCTATATTCTTTCTGTCCAAGTCATCCTCACGTCATGCATGTTGTTTGATGCAGTTTCATAGTCTCTTTCATTAGTTAGTTTAATTAAAAGTATTATTATTATCTGTATTAATTGTGCAATAACAATGAAAAAAATAAAATAACACATGTGGTCTAATATTTAAATTAATAATATAGAATCTACTTACTATTTTGTATATGGTAAGATACAATACAAATCTTAATGCAGAATTAATTAATACTATTTGTTTAATAAATTAAAAAGTTTTCCATCCACGCAAAGTGTAATCGAAATGTTGTTGTTATTATTATTATTATTATTATTCTTATTGTTATTAGTACTATTATTATTTTGTGAGTGAATTGTTTCATTCTCAAATAAGCCTTTTTTGTGAGGGACTAATGAAAAAAAATTTTATTTATGAAATAAATTTTATTCAAAATATGTAATTAGTGACAATTATTTTGGTAGGAAAAAATTCTTCATTACTTTGCTTGAAGTAAATCTTAGAGAATCAATGACATATTTTCACAAAAATATTTTTAATTTTAAAGTTAGATATTAAATTAATATAAAATAATTTTTAAAATTTGAAGTATATATTCTAGTAAAGGTACATGTTAATCATTTTAATTACATTAACTAAAGTTTAAAATTATAAACTATATTTGGTATACATATATACATAAATATTTTTAGAATTATATAGAGGTACAAATCATACGTTTTCGAATAACTGAATGATATAATTTAAGTATTTGGATAAGTAAAATCAATATTATTGATGGAGTTATTGAGCATTTTTTTGTGACAGAGTTACACAAATTAATTATTAACACTAAAAGTAACCGTCTAAAAAGTGGTCGACTTTATAATATAGATACATACATACCTTCTATGAATGATGAATAATAAATGATTTTGACCCTTCACTTTAAATGACTTTATTACCTTGATTATCCTTGTCTACTTCTGAACAATGCTGAAAAAAATTTAAAAAATAAATAAATTACTAAACAACTAATATAAATCTAATACTAAGATATTTAGACATATTAAAATTATACAATATCATATACTTAATTAAGGATATAGATATAATCCGGAGCATTTGATCATATCGTGGCCGTTCATTCAAATGTTAGATTAGTCAAAAGTCAATATCACTTCAAGGCCGTCGATTAAAAGATCACTACAAGAAATTATTGATGTAGTGAAGGAAATTTTGTGAAGGAATTTATTCATTCACATGGGGAGTTTTATAGCGAAGGAACAGTACTGAAGGAAAAAATATAGTGACAATATAGTTATTAGCGAAAAAAACATCCTTCACAATTTATATTTTTTCTCTCGCAAAATTGAGGTGATAGAAGTATTTTTGGTGCTAATTTATGATGAAAATTTGCGAACAAAAAATCTATTTTGTGAGGGAATTATTACTCACTATATATTATTGTTTAGAAATTTTTTGCGAGTGATAAAATTGGTCGCTTTTTTATTCTAAATAATTTTTTATAATTAATTATTGTGAATAAAAATTGTAATATAAATATATTAAATTTTTTACAATAATAATAAATTTACTTATAATAATTATATTTTTAATTAACTTATTGTTTTTTTTAAAAAATGTTATCTAACTTTTATGTTCGGAAGAGATGAGTATTCCTATCACTCTAATAGGAAATACATTCAACCCTACTCCCCAATTTTGTTTCCAACTCTCTATTCCCTCGTTTCACAACCCACTGTTGAAGGCAGTCTCTCTCATCGTTTCCCTAGATTTACTATTTTTTGCATCCAAACTTGCACCAGATTTCAAGGTACGTTTTATTTTCAATTCAATTGTTCTCTGTTCCAAGGGTTTTTTGATTGGTTTTGGATTTTATTTTGGTTGTTTCTATGAAATAGATGGTGTCTGACACGAGCAAGAAGAAGGCGGCTCAGAAGAAGGCAGCTGCGGCAGCAAAGAGGGGAGGAAAAGCGACAGCTGCGGTTTCTGTTGTTTAATAAAGTATTAGCGTCTAAAGTCCACTAATTAGCATTAGGGCTTACAATTAACAATTAGGGGTTTAAATTGGAAATTAGGGGTTTATAATTTACAATTAGGGTTTCCCATAATTTGGGTTTCTAATTTTGAATTAGGGTTAACAATTTAAAAATAGGTTTTGACATGCTACACCATAATTGACCAACCATTATCAGTCTATGCATACATTACATATTTATAGCATTGAAATAAAAATAATATTATATTATTATTCTCATTCCTTGATCCAAATCAAAAATTAGGGTTTGGATTCCATATCTGATTTATCTTGCATATATTACATTATTAATTAAGTTAAAATAATTAACTTAACTAATCTAAATAAATTCACATAATAAAATAAAATAATTATTATAATAATTCTAATAATCTTTTCATATATTATTTAAATAATATAAAATCATATTTTCATGAAAAATAATTAATAAAAACATTTCTACTATAAAATTAATTAGTATAAGAATAAACTTTATAATGATCAATAATTCTAAAATAAAATTATTAGTAATTATTCATGTAATAAATATATTTTTATTTATCACATAAATACATATACTTTTCCTTGCATTTATTCTCACCTTAAAAAAAATTATACGCAAAATTTATGATTTAAATATATAGAAAATATTGTGTTATTACATCACCCGTCATGGTGTCCATTTTTTTTTATTAGGCAGCAATCTGAGTTGAGCTGCCAACGCGGTCACTCTATCTACCTCTAAAACCCCAACCACCTTAGGTTGTGTCATCCTTAGGTTATTAGCTAACATTATCTCAACTAAATTATACGCTTCCTCATAGCTCTTAGCCATAAATGCTCCACCAGAAGCTGCATCAATGCTTGCCTTGAGATTTCCATTTAACCCGTTGTAGAATGTGTTCATTTGCAGCCATTTGGGTAATCCGCGATGTGGGCATTTCCTAAGAAACTCCTTGTACCTCTCCCATGCCTCATATAACGATTCCCCGTGCTGTTGTTCAAACATAATAATGTCATTCCTCATTTTTGAAGTTTTTGCTGGGGGGAAGAATTTGACTAGAAATTTTGAGCGAGGTCTTCGCATGTAGTTAGTGAGCCCGACAATAGTGAGTGTAACCAACTCTTCGCCTTGTCCCACAAAGTGAATGGAAATAAGCGTAGCTTGACTGCTTCATCCGACACTCCATTATACCTAAAAGTGTCGCAGATCTCCAAAAAGCTGATAAAATATTCATTCGGATCATCATTTGCAAGTCCCCCAAACAGTACCGAATTCTAAATCATCTGAATAGTCCCAGGCTTGATTTCAAACGTGTTTACAGCAATCGCTGGCCTGGTGATACTCATCTGAAGCTCAGTCACCTTAGGTGTAGCAAAATCTCTCATCGCTTTCTAATCTTCGGCAGCCATTACTTAATCTTTTTTAGAATTTTCAAAGTCTTCTCTTGTGTCTTTGATCCACTTACTTAGCCTTTGAAACTGTTTCTCGATGTCATCCTCCAAAGGAAGCAAATCTGGGTTTTTGGACCGAGTTTGTATAAACCGACTTCAAGAACCTGAAATAGGAAGAACAAAACAAAAAGAAAAAATGTTTAAGTAAAACTGGACTAATTAAACTGATATTGAAAAATTATTTAAATCTATACTAGTACCGAAAACGGCCCCAAAAACTTGTTGGGTAAAATCTATATAGGCACAACACGCAAGTATACGTGGTCAACGAGTAATATAATGATAAGTCAAGTATCATTCCCACATAGACTAGCTGGAAATTAACCCTCACAATTACCAATTTCCTATTAATCCAAATTTTATCAAACTAACCAATTTCAAGAGTATAGCTAAAAATATTAAAAATACTAAAATTACCAAACAATTAAGAACCCTAAAAACTGTATTTTTAAACAAGTATCGGAAAATTAGGATTACAACTTCACTCTAAGTATCACTCTAATTAGTATATCTTAATCCAGTTTAATCAGTATCCCTGTTTATTAATCAAGAACATTCAAGTAGAATGGGAGCTGTCGTTGACACTCCTAAATCAACCTCACTTTTACTTCATAATTTATAATAATTAGCATAGTAGCAAGTAAGGATTGATCCAACATAGAGTATAGTTGTTTTATAATTATTCTACTATTTCAACAGAAAATAAAGATGAGAGTTTTTGAAAATTATTTTTAAACTAAGAAAACAAGAATTAATGATGAAATTAACCAAATATGTAAAAACTTCAGTTCTGCAGTTCAGTTTCACCAAGTACAACAATCAATTAATCAAGTTATTATTATTTTTCCTTCAATGAAACTATTAGCCCTAGATAACAATAAGCTCTGCTATCTGAAATTCTCCTTAGATTTTCACTATATGAAATAAGCTCTTCACCATATTCTAACTAGCATACAACCTAGAACAAGCTCTCTAGATTTAATATGATAGAAGCATTAAGAAATAGAGAATTAGGCTAATCCAAGCAATAAACATATAAGCTCGATTTGTTTAACTTTTTTTATGATAATCTTAGCAATACACAAAATCTTGTCCACAATTAGTAGTACCAAGTTGCTACTTATGATGAAGAAAAATATCAATTACACGTAATATCAATCTTAATCTAGCATATGATAATGATCAAACTAATTAAATTGGCCATATTAAATTAATTAAATCAATTAGCATGCAATCAATGAAAATAGATTATCAAAAGAAATTTCACACAAGAATGAATAAATAATAATACTCAATTAATCAATTACTTGTAACAAGGATTCACCTCCCTTTAGAACTGAATGAAAAGAACTAGCCTGACATGCTCTTAAGTCTGCACTCCAATATATGACAGTTGATAGTTGAATGAATAAAACCCTGACTCTCATCCTCTATTTATAGTACTAGACAAAGTCCTAAATCCTATAGGAAGTAGAAATCGAAATCCTAAAATAAATTACAAATCATAACTAGTTTCCATAAGGAAATAGAATCCAATTTGGAAATAAATCTTAGTCTAAAGATATCCTAATTCTAATAGAAATATAAATTCAATTACATGTAGAAATATGTCAAAATATGCTTTTAGAAACTTTCCAAAAATCCAAGATTTCCCAATTTTTCTGCTCAAATTCGCTGGGGGTGAATTTTTATTTTCTACTATGATTTCCTTTGGTAAAATGAGCATAACGTTTGATCTGGGAGGAGTTACGGAGCCTGCTACCTATCAAAATGAAGATATTGATGAGATCTACAACTATTATTCTTTGAGAACGGACAGATTCTTGCTACATCAAGTTCGAAATAAGGCTCCAAGTGACTGCTGTGTAAATTTCTACTTCCAAACTTTGAGGTTCGACGTCCGTTTAGTAAAAAGATCATAATTTTTTCATATGAACTCTGATTGGGACAATTCAAGATGTTACGAAAAGCTAAAGAAGAGATCTACAATAAAATTCAAGTCCTAAGCCTAGACCATGAATCCAACTTAATACTAAAAACCCTGTAATTTTCTCTTTTTCCTCATTTCTGCTCCAATTCTTCCTCAAAACATTAAACACCTTAAAAAGCTCATATATACATGAAACATGCAATAAAACTAAATATAATAGAATCAAAATAAATGAATAATATGCACTCATCAAATTCTCCCACACTTAGCCTTTACACGTCCTCGTGTAAACCAAAAGTTTAATTTCCAGAAAAATTCTATTCAACCATCATGTCAAAATATTTCAAGGTATAAATCATGATTATCAACACTATATTTGCAAAAATCTTAATCAATGCCTTATCAGTTTACTCACAATGAACAACTTTACTATTTCACCAATGAATTTTATTAAACCAAATTATAGCCACATAAGTAACTTTCCCAAAATCTATATACTTACTCAACTTGGTTACCATGGAGCAAAAATCATGCACATTGACTCACACCCAAGAATAAATTTTTCTTGCTTTTTAAGTTTTTCTATAGAACCTTCTTTTTAGCACAAATGAATGTATTTTCATGCTTTCCTCATATATATATATATATATATATATATATATATATATATATATTTATTTTTCTTGACATGTGCAATGTCTCATTTTCTTAGGCTTTTCAGAGTTACCCATTAGTGAACTTTCCACCAACGACTTCCAAACCAGATGATCTTAGGGCTCTAGGTGTAGAGACACCCCTAAGTCTTACTTATTCAAGTAACAAAGGCCACAAAAGTCGACTAGTCAAGCAGCTTTTATTCATCACACTTTTCAGCGTGAATATCGATGCTTCTTGAGGCTTGGATACTTAGTTATTTCGCATAATGGACATTGAAGCAGATTTTCAATTTACATTTTTTTCCTTCTCTTTTTTTTTCTCTTTTTTTTTAAATTCATCATTTTTTCACAAGGTTCTGCAACAACATAAGTAAGTTAAACAGTTCTAAGTCATGAAATCAGTACACATAGACAGCTCCATAAATAACTTAGCCAAATAAACATGCTTTTCATATTCAAGTACTAATGTATCACAAATTCAATTCAAATCAATTACTATGGATCGTGGCTTAGTTGTTACATTCATTAACAAATTAAGCATCAAATAGATTTTAAATTTAAGCATCAATTTTAAATCTTTAACTTTAACCTTGAAACAAATAGGCAAATAGAACCATGGAACCCAAGTTTTCAGAATTTTTTTTTCCATTTTTTTAACTTCCCATCAAAATTGGATTATTATTCCTACATAAAATAAAACCTAAATCTCCCCCCACAGTTAAACCTTACATTGTCCCCAATGTAAGAAAATCATGTAAAGAAGAAAATACTACTAGCTAACATTTAATAAAAAAAACTAAAAAGTACAGGGATATAAAAATCAAATATGAGATCTTGGGTTGCCTCCCAAGCAACTGCCCTTATTTAATGTCATTGGTTTGACGTTATGCCTCTCTTCTCAGTTGGCATCAAGAAATTCTGTAACCTTCATCATCGGTAGATTTAACCTTCTTTGTGCATTTCTTGTGGGCTTAGTTTCGTCATCCAATATAATTCGATACTTTTCTGAATATTTTGGTAACGTGTGTAAGGCAGCCACAGTTTCCTTCAATTCCTGATGCCATTCTATCTCGTTTTTCATGTCCATGTCCAAACTGTTGGTGATAACAACCTCTAAGTTTTCCTTATGCAAATGTTCAAAAGTTTCCTACACTAAGGAGTCAATCACATCAATCTCAAAAACATGATTCACATCACTAGGATATCTCATGTCTTCATAAATATTAAACTGAATCTTCTCCCCCATCAAATTCCATTGTCAAGGTCCCATTGTGCACATCAATCATAGTTTTTGCTGTTTTTAGGAATGGTCTTCCTAACAAGATGTGAGAAGGGTTTGGTGATGTATCATCCTCCATGTCCATAATATAAAAATCTACAGGAAATATTAGTTCATTCACCTGCACTAAGACATCTTCAATTATCTCTCGGGGGGTAAGTGTTAGTACGATCAGCCAATTGAATAATCACACTAGTATTTTTCAAATGACCTAGATTTAAGGAAGCATAAACAGATAAAGGCATAACATTAATTGAAGCTCCTAAATCTAGCATGACTTTTTCAAATCTAGTGTTTCCTATTTTGCACGAGATTGTAAACATTCTTGGATCTTTACATTGAGGAGGCATTTTTCTTTGAAAAATAGCAGATACATTTTCCCCGATTGTGACTTTTTCATTATTTTGCAATTTTTTTATTAGTACATAATTCTTTCAAAAACTTTGCATATTGTGGTACTTGTTTAATTGCATCTGTAGACACTCGAAATTTTATGAACACCTGTCACTGACATTGCGGGAATGCAGATTCATCTTTCAGAAATAACCCTGAAATATAGCTCACAGCCAGTTCGGATACTACCGGAAGTTCAGTCTCTACCCCGGAACACACACTGAGAGTAATAGTTCCAACCTCGGAGATAACCTCGAGGCATCCAGTCTCAGTCCCAACACTGGAAATAGCATCTACCAACCTTGGTGATAACCCCAAGGAGTGCAGTTCCGGCGATAACCTTGGAAATGCTTGTTTCAAATGCATGCGATCAGCTTCAACCTCGGCACTCACACCAAGGCATTCAGTACAAAGCCTAAATATAACACCAGGAAGACATGCACACCTCAAAGATGACACTGAGGACCTCCAACATTGGCAGCAGTCCAATCTCAGCAATAACCTTGAGCAACGTCTGCTTTATCAGCCCAAACCGGCGATAACTCCGGTGAGGGGCAAAGTATTCATCTCTCCACTTTGAAGCCACACCACGCCGTCTCAACATCTCATACACACATTTCCACACAACAATGTCCCACAAGAATCAAGGAAAACCAATCCCGAGTGACTATTGTGCAGGGTAACAGATAGAATTTGAAGCTTGAAGACTGGAAGGCACCGTCCCATCTTTATGACTTCGTACAACCTCTAATCCCATGCCATTGTACAACTCTCGACAACAACGGTCCGAAATAGATCCTATATAACTCAGTCAGATGCCCAGATTACAATTCTAAAAGTTTGAGCGAACATTACAGTGGCTGCGTGCACGTACTGCGAGACGACGCGACCTGCGAAACCCGGGGCAACCCGGGCAGCCTCAGGTACACCTGTGGCTGGCTGCAGGTACACCTGTAACTCCCCCTCTATAAATAGAGGGCTTGGGGTGGCCATTTTAAGAGAAAAAAAAAGGCTAGGAATCGCTGTCAAATTTGCTCCGTACTTACAATATACTGAGTGCTTTCTGATTTTATACACTTTTGAGCTCACATATAGCTACTCTTGTACCAGCGGGAGCCGAGTTTCATCCACTTTAAAGATATACAAGTCTTCTTTGGTACTCCACTTTAAGCCTTCTTATACACTTTAAAGCCTTTCTCTTCATGTTTGCACACACCCTTCTTCACGTTGAGAGTCGTGTTGCGTGTGTTTTCCCGGACTTCATTCCGTGGTTTTATTTTCAGTTTGTATATACATATATATATATATATATATATATATATATATATATATATATATATTATATATATGGACTAACATTATCGAGTTATGCCTCGATTGAGCCTAGACTTCGGTCTGGAGCGTTCATTTGCTTATATATATATATATATATATGAATTGTGTGTCAGACTTTGCTCGATGAGCCTAGACTTCGGTCTGGAGAGTTTATTACTTTGATATATATATATATATATATATATATATATATATATATATATATATATATATATATATGAACTGTTCTCAAACTCTGTTCGATGAGCCTGAATTTTACATCCGGTGCGTTTATCGCTTATATATATAAAATCCAGGCTCATCGAATAGAGTTCGAGAACAGTTCGTATATATATATATATATATATATATATATATATATATATATATATATATAGTATGTATGTATTCGTCCCACCTGGAGTTTACTTCGTGGTGGTTGATCTCTTTTACAGCTTTCTTTACGTTTTTCCTTCCTAGAGTTTACTTCGTGGCAGTTGATCGCTTTTACAGCTTTATTTACGGTTCGTCCCGCCTAGAGTTTCCTCCGTGGTGGTCGATAGCTTTTACAGCTTTATTTACATTTTCTGATCCCCCATGGAGGTGCTTCGTGGTGGCTGATCATGTCTGTATATATATATATATATATATATATATATATAAACATATATTTATAATTTTTATATATATACCTACTTACTGCTTTCATACAAATTGTGGTATCATGTTAGCCTAGGAATCATGTGATCTCAGATTTAGCTTATTGGATCTAGATTCGGTTCCCGTGGTGGACATTTTAAGTTGTAAGTAGCTTGTAAATTATTCTGCGATGTCTGAATTTCCTCAGATGGTTTTCATACCCACGGGGATATCAGCATTATTTTGTACATTATTTTCTTATAGATGTTTCGCATCTCAAAAATAAAATCAATCAAGTCGAACACTTAATAAAATGGAAGTGTAAAATGTCTTAATTACTATTGAGCACAAGGGTTTGAAAAACCCCTTTTATAAAATATCACTGCCATATCTTGCTAAAATTGGAATTTTATATAAATTTAAATCCTGTGTATATAGGTGCGAACGAGGCCTCGCACCACTTCCAAATAAACAGCACATTGACCCCCACACACACATTCAGATAATAGTTTCTTGAAAAGAGGCGGTCACCGTGGTAACACGGATGTCAGGGGGTGCCTAACACCTTCCCTCCGCATAATCAAGTCCCCGGACCCTTACGAATCTCGGTTTCACCAACCCGTTTAGCAGTGTCACATCACTGGGTCAATGTGCTAACCTTTTCTCGGTTATGTTGGTACAACCATTTAAAAAACCAACTGGCGACTCTTAACAGTCCATCATCAACATTATACACGTCGGACCTTTTTCACTTGTTTTTTCAAAAAAATCTCAGCTAAAATGAGAACACCAAAGAACAAGTAACGAAAAGGGACAACTAAAAATCCTGACGTCGACAAGTGGCGACTCTACTGGGGACTCCAGTAAGAGAACTTAAGCCGCTACTTCAAATTTTTTTAAAACTGTTATCTGCTTGTGTGTGGATGTTGCATTTACATTTATGATGAATGTGTACGAATGCATTTACTTATTTCACTTAGTACTTCGCACCATATTTGCTTGTGATATTAGTGCTTCACACATGTCATCATTTTCATACGGTGAGATGCGATGTATGTGAATGTATGTTGTGTGGTCCCTCCCCCAGGAGGCTATTCTGTCGGTGTTTGATTACTGGACTCGTAGGAAGACTAATTCCCGCGAGGCTCAGGAAAGGCACCACCCAAATTTGCTCCAGTTGAAAGACCGGATTAATCTCCCGTTGAGTAAATTATGATGATTTGGGAACCTTCATGCCAAAAAGACGCGAGAGTAACCTAAGATAGGTCAGCCTCTGATAAACCCAATACGGAGGAAAGTCTCTTCATGCTTTCTCATTTTAATTACTTGTAAACACAATTACTTTTAATTTTCATTCCATGTCTATCTCCATGTAATGAGAAATATGAAGAAATGTGTACACATTCATATGTAAGTTGACATGCTATCCTGTATTACAAACAGTTGACATCCGTTTTGCAGGATAAAATTACTAAAACGGAAATATCACATAACATATTATTTTTATACATTCCCTAAAGACTAAACTATGCAAGTCTTTCGTAGGGAACCAATCGGACCCACTACCCGGTCAAAATCCAAAAAGGCTGCAAGCCTACAGTCAATCATGTCATCATCTGAACAGACTAACCTTAGTCCAGTTTCTCGTAAAGAATTCGACGGATTAAGCAAACAAATTATAGATTTGACTGTTCTGCTTAAAGAACTACACTAGTCTACTCAAGGTCCAAAGATACCCGTACATGCTGAATCCTGTACACAAGGGGGAACCCACGTCATTACGATACCTGAACTGCAGTTGGATATGACCAACAAAATTCATGATGCCACCAATCTCACAGGAGATCCAGACACCGGTGACATCAAAAAGAAAGTCCTCCAAATGGAAGAGACCATTCGTGCTATCAAAGGAATTAGAACACACGGGAGTGTTTCATATGCTGACCTTTGCTGTTTTCCCTGGTGTTCATTATCCAGAAAAGTTTAAGACTCCTGACTTCAAAAAATATGAAGGGTTAGGAGATCCTTACACACATTTGAAGGTGTTTATTGGCGAACTCGGATCTTATGCAGAGGACGAGAAGCTCAGAATGCAGCTGTTCTAGAAAAGTCTGACTGGAGAAGCCCGTTCGTGGTATACCAGATTAGACAATTCAAAGATCTATAGCTGGGAAGAGCTAGCACACGCCTTCCTTACACAATACAGGTTTCAGTCTCAGATGGCTCCTGACCGGTATCAAATTACCAAGGTCAAGAAATAGTCTAATGAGTCTTTTAGAGAGTATGCTCAAAGGTGGAGACGCCCGAATTCCCAAGTTATTCCTTCCAAGACAGAATCCGTAATGGTCATGACTTTCATATACATACAAGAAGCTCCTTTCTATGAAAGGGTTTTAGCCAGCATCGGTAAACCATTTTTTGAAATGGTTAAACATAGGGAGATGGCTGAGATGGGATTGAAGTCCGGAAAAATTCAAGACCTAGCTTCCCTTAAAGCTGTTGCTGAGCACATACAATCCGAAAATTATGGAAACAACCCCCAGAGGGTCCATAAAAAGAAAGAGGAAGATGTTTCCCTAATACTACAGGGTCAAAAAGGCAATCAGAATATGCCTATTAAGCGAAGAAGTTACACTCCCTTTCGAGCACACTCTTCAAACCCTCCAATGCCAAAAGGTATTAAAGTTAAACGCCCTCGAGTGTTCACACCCTTAAAGGACTCACTCGAGAATATTCTCACTCTTCTGACAACATAAAAGAAAATCACGCACCTTCTTCCACCAGCCAGCCCTAATGGACGGGGTTTCAATGCTGCTCGAAAATGTGCTTATCATGCCGGGGCACCTGGACATGATACTCAGGATTGTTGGGCCTTGAAACACAAGATCCAAGACCTGATAGACAACAGTGAGATCGTGGTCACCAAACCAGATCAGCCTCACGTACAAGACAATCCTCTTGTCCAACACAAAGAAGAAGAGGTCAACATGATTAATTGGAGCAATGGACAGAGTTCCAATTTCAATGGCGAGTCGCGTCAGACCAACAAAGACGGTATTGATAAATAGGATTATGCCAAATTCCAGTTTATAATGGAACGTAAGATGAAAGCTCTATGCAAGCAAATTGAACAATTAGCAGAACTGGTGACTTATCAGCATCAAGTAACACGCCATTTGGTCAGCCAGGAGCATGCTAGTCTCCTCCCTCTTGTCACGAATATACCCTCGTCACCTTCATAAAATGAAATACTGGAGGACAAGGTGATAAGGAGAGCAAACGCCAAAGCCCGTCGGGATTTCGCCAATAAAAGGGAATTTACATACTTGGGCCAACCTATGGAGGAAATCCTGCAGATGCTAATCAATGAAGGAAGGATCACTTCCCTACTTCCTCCAATTAATCCCCATTCAGGACGATACAATTCTAATAGAGTATGTCAATATCACTCCCATTCTCACGGTCACAACACAGAAGAATGCAGTTATATCCACTGAGACTAAGTGGAAGGGATTGGTAGCAGTTATACCTGTCTTACTAAGTGGAAGGGATTGGTAGCAGTTATATCCACTAAGATTGACGGGACTAGCAAATCACTCACAATACCAACAATTCAACTCAGGGGAAGCAACAATACTTTGAAAGTGGTCGCTCCCGAGCCAATCAACTTACTATGCAGAGCACAATATCCTATTGTTAGCTTACATAAAGTTCCGTGGAATTATGGAGAAGGTGAAAAATCCACCTCGCATACAATTGCTGCAGTGTCGAAGTAAAATCCACTGTATCTTCCCCAACGGGTGATGAAGTCTACCATCAAATCAAAGAGGAAAATACCCATGCAAAAGATTAAAAAATTCCTCCGCACTATGGGTCATAACGAAGCCAAGGTGGTTTTAAGCTTAAAAGAAGCTCCACACCAAATCTCAATTTTGGACTTGGTCCTAACTTTCGAGGATCACCGAACGATCTTATTGAAGGTTTTAGAAGAAGCCTACTTACTGACATCAGTGGATACAAGAAAAATTTCAACGCTTGGTGGATCACATTTTTAACAACAATGTGATATCCTTCACTGATGACGACATCCCGCCCGAAGGGACCGGTCATTGCATGTCGTTGCACATTGTGGTGTTGTCCTCCGGATACATGCTAGCTTGAGTCTTGATAGATGGAGGCTCATCTCTAAATATCTGTCCGTATGCTACATTGTTGAAGATGAATATCAATCTCAACCGAATCCGGAGCAGCCATATGGTCATCAAAGCTTTTGATGGAGCCCGCTGGAATTCGATCGGAGTAAATGAACTGCCAATCGAGATTGGTCCTCATACATTCTGTGTATCTTTCCACATACTCAAGATAGATTCTGGATACAACCTGCTCTTGGGACGGCTATGGATTCATATGGCGGGGGCAGTCCCATCCACCCTTCAACAACAGTTGAAATACATTATCAACGACAACCTAGTCACAGTCAACGCTGAACCGGAGTGTCCTCCACATAATGACATACCATACATCAACGTCAATTCAAATGTTATACCAGTCAGTTTTCACGCCCTGAAGGTGAGCAATACTCAATACCATGCTATTGGAATGCCAACTCTCACACCTAAAATTTCTGCCGATGTAATATCGTCTACTCAAGAAATGATATCATTGGTTCATCAACCAGGACAAGGGCTGAGTACAGATCACCAGGGTATCAAATACACCATCCAAGTTATTTATGAAACTGAGACAGCTGGGCTAGGCTATTCTGCCAGTTCTAGTAACAGGAATCCATATAAACATCCTCAGATTCCTCCAGCTTCAGTTACACGACGTTTGTCTACACTTACGACTGCTGAGTCCGCGCAACCTCTTGTAAAGGTGCCAGCCAACATGATGACTATGTTATTTCCCAAGCCGGTACCGGTGAAGGCAAATGAAGTCTTTGTTCCAGATCCCGCCGTGGAGGAAGAGAAACAATGAATTAAACAAGACGTCATCCGGATGATGTCAGGCATACAAATCATCGTCCATGATGAACATACAAACAGATACACCCTAGACGATGATTGCTCAGACATAATGGCTATCATTCAGGATAGGGAGGACGATGACAACCCCTCCATCACTGCAGTCCACCCAGACTTTGCCCTTGCCAATTGGAATAACACTCCTTGCATTGGTCGACAAGGATAAAATGGGCAGAAACTCTTTCAGCCCTGTAGATATCATAAACTGTTTACTTTTCTATACAGTATTAGTAGTTGTTTTGCCAATGCATGCTAATACTTTGTATGATCAAACCCTTTCATATATACTAAGTGAAAAAATATTTTGTTTCAGGACCCTGAATTTAGATGTGTTTGTACTTGCTGATACGGTGCCTCTTCTCTACAAGGATTGTACCTTTGATGTAGAGATGAATTCAGCCTTATAGAAATACATGAGGACATTGAGGTGCCTCCAAAAATTCAAGAACGGGTCAAAGGCAAACCTAAACCCAACCTTCATCAAACCACTTCCTTCAATCTCGGAACCTTAGAAAGCCCTAAGTTAATCCAGATTGGTTCAAACCTTACCCCAAACCAGCGGAATGAAATGGATACGCTACTAACCCAATTTTAGGATGTGTTTGCATTATCTCATGAAGACATGGTGGGTTTGTCCACTGACATTGTACTTCATCGCCTTCCCATTAAAGAGGGATTCAAGCCAGTCAAGTAGAAGCTCAGGCAATTGAAACCTGAGTGGAGTTTAAAGGTAAAAAAAGAAATTGTGACATAATTTCAAATTGGCATCATCATGGTGTCTACATATCCTGAGTGGATATCCAACATTGTTCCCGTGCCTAAACTTGGAGGAAAGGTGCGAGTCTACGTAGATTATCGGGACTTGAATAAAGCTTGCCTTAAAGATAGCTTTCACGTACCCTTTATCAACATTCTCATTGACAATACTGCTCAATACTGCATGTACTCCTTTGCTGATTGCTTCGCGGGGTACCATCAAATCATGGTTACTGAGGAAGATCGTGAGAAAACTGCTTTCATTACGCCTTGGGGAACCTTTTTTCTATAGACGGTTGTAATTCGGCCTCATCAATGCCGGAGCCACCTATCAGCGAGCTATGATGGCTCTCTTACATGACTTAATACACAAAGAGATCGAAATCTACGTGGATGACATTATTGCCAAATCCCGGAAGGAGGAGAACCACTTAGACCATCTCAGAAAGCTATTCAACAAGTTGCGTAAGTACAACTTGAAGTTGAATCCAGCCAAGTGCGCCTTTGGTGTTAAATACGGCAAGTTGCTAGGATTTCTAGTCAGCCACAAAGGGATTGAGCTGGATCCTACCAAAATTCAGGCCATTACGAAAATGCACATTCCTCAGACAGAGAAGGAAATACGGGGATTTTTAGGAAGAATCAACTTCATTAGCAGGTTCATCTCTCAACTCACAGCAACTTGTGAGCTAATCTTCAAGCTATTAAGGAAGAACTCCTCCATGAAATGGAATGATGAGTTCCAAAATTCCTTCCTCACAATTAAAGAATAGCTAGTCAAAGCTCCCATTTTGGTACCACCTAGGGATGATGTTCCCATGTTCATGTACCTGTCCATAAGTGACAACGTCATGGGTTGCATGCTGGGACAGAAAGACAATAGACGACAAGAACGAGCAATCTATTACCTTAGCAAAAGATTCAGCAGATGTGAACACAAGTACACTCTGATTGAGAAGACTTGTTGTGCTTTAGCATGGGCTTCCATGAGGTTACAACATTACCTCCATGGTCACACAACCCATCTCTTATCCTGCATGGATCCTCTCAAGTACGTGTTCAATAAACCCATGTTAAATTGCCGACTGTCCAGATGGCACTTGATCCTACAACAATTTGACATCGTCTACGTGACTCAAAAGTCCATCAAAGGTCAAGGAATTGGGGACCAACTGGCCGCTGCACCCTCATGGGCTTTCAAACCCTTGGAAACCTACTTCCCCGATGAAGGGGTAATGACAGTTCAGCCACACCATTAGTATGACACACGCCAAACATGGAAGATGTATTTTGATGGAGCTGTTAATATGGAAGGTTTTGGAGCTGGAGCAGTTCTAGTATCCGGTATAGGGGAGAAGTATCTCTTCACCGTCAAATTGTAGTTTGTCAGCACCAACAACACAGCGGAGTATGAAGGTTGTCTTATGGGGCTAAAACTTGCCCGTTCAATGGGCATCAGGCAGTTAACTGTCTTTGGAGATTCAGAGTTGGTAATCTGACAATCTACAGGAATCTATCAAACCAAAGAGCTACATTTGCTGCCTTACCATCGACAAGTTTTACAAATGGTTTTGGAGTTCGAAGAAATCTCCTTTCTACACATTCCTTGAAATAGGAATGACTTTGCAGACGCATTAGCAACTTTGGCCTCCTTAATTCGTATATTCGATAAGAGCCACTTGCCAAGCGTCACAATTTCCCTGCACAAGGCCCCATCATATGGAAACTACG
Source organism: Panax japonicus (assembly GCA_020205505.1). Lineage (NCBI taxonomy): Eukaryota > Viridiplantae > Streptophyta > Magnoliopsida > Apiales > Araliaceae > Panax > Panax japonicus. The sequence continues at coordinate 68,796,083 of CM035091.1, forward strand.
TTGGAGAAGTATCGGATGAGATACCTCCCATCCAGCATCCTTAGTATCAAAATATCAAGGAGTATCTACGAGATGGATCTACACCCGCTGAGGCGAGCCCGACTGAGAAAAGGCGGATCCATCGACTTGCTATGAAATTCTACCTGAGTGGAGATGCGCTCTATAAAAGAGATGTATGACTAGGTCTCCTCAGATGTTTAGACAAAGATCAAGCTCAAAGGCTTATGGATGAGATCCATGGTGGAGTCTGTGGCCCCCACATGGGTGGCCCCCTCCTTGTCAAGAAAGTCCTTAGGACAGGACATTACTAGCTCTCTCTCAAAGCTGACTACAATGACCACGTCAGAAGATGCTATTAGTGCCTGATTCATGGGAATGCTGTACATGCCCCTCCATGGGAACTCTACAATATGAGTTCACCTTGGCCCTTCTCAATGTGGGGAATGGACGTTAACGGGCCCATTGAGCCTAAAGCCAGTAATGGACATCGATTTATCTTCACCATGATCGACTACTTCACCAAGTGTGTAGAAGTAGCCTCTTTCCCCAGAGTTACCAAAGAAGTCATCATTGCTTTCATCAGAAACAATGTCATTTGTCGATATGGACAACTCGAGGTGATTGTGTCAGACAATGCTAAGAACCTCAACAACAGAATGATGGAAGAATTATACAGTAAATTCCACATCAAACATCTTAACTCTGTCATCTATCGTCCAAAGATGAATGGTGCTGTTGAAGCGGCTAACAAAAATATTAAGAAGATTATGCAAAAGATGTCCTCCAACCACAAAGGATGGTTTGACTTATTACCTCTTACTCTATTAGCCTACTGTACATCAATGCGCACTTCCACTGGGCAACCCCCTACGCATTAACCTATAGGACGGAAGTAGTGCTCCCCATAGAAGTAGAAATGGAATCCCTCAGAGTGTTGATAGACGTTCAACTGGATGAAGACCAATGGGTACAAGACAAGTATCACCAATTGTCTCTAATGGACGAAAGACGAACCGCGACTATCTTCCATGGTTAGTTATATCAACAAAGGATCGCCAGATCCTACAACAGAAAAGTCCGGCTACGGAAGTTTAAACAACATGACTTGGTGTTGAAGAAGATCATCGACAACCAAGATCAATATGAGGGAAAATTCACTCCTAATTGGGAAGGCGCATTTGTTGTCAAGGAAATATTGACAGGAGGTGCTCTCAGATTGCAAGAAATGGACGGCGATGAATTTCCACAACTCATCAACTCGGACACCGTGAAACGGTACTATGTCTGAAGTTACCACCAAGCAAACATCCTGGTGTTGTATCATCTGATCACCAGTCATTCCGATTCTTTAACCCTTTACCACATACAACTCTTCCTCATTAGGCCCCTCAGGGAAACATACTTTTCAAGCCAGCAACCTGGGTTCTCTGCATTCCTACGACTTCGGTCATCCACTACAGATTGAACCTCTCGCATTTTCAGTTTGGCTACCCATGCAAGGGATCAAACTTTTCGTACATGCCGTTTATCTTCATCCTTGGATCAAACTTTCTCTTCCCCGCTGTCTGACCTGCACATGGGATCACGCTTTTCAAACTCTCCCTGAGGGGTGAACTACGCCGACCTGATCTCCTCTTCAATAGGAGTACGTAGGCAACCATTTCATATGGCCCGGTCGTGATAAAACAAAAACAAAAAAAATATTTCTACTCCCTTCTCCTTACAAAAACAAAAAACAAAAAAAAATTCCTACGCCATTCCTACCACATACAACGTTGAACCTCTTACACCAGGTTCGAACTACGCAGACCTAATCTCCTCTTCAATAGGAGTACGTAGGCAGCCATTTACGGTTTTGTCATTCCTCTAACCAAAACACAAACCCTTTTCAACTGGTACTGGGATCATCCTTCAATCCACTACATTTCATTCGGCTTCAGACCAAAGGGGTGGAATTACCTGAACTCCTCCCAATAGGAGATTCAGCGACAATCTAAGCCGCAGTTGTGCCTCAAAGAGCAACACCAATCCATAAGAGATGGAATTAACTAGGCTTCTCATAAATAGAAGTACTGGAGACCATCTGTGGTACAGTCAATCTCAGAGAGGAAAGGCACACTCCTCTCCACATCTCCATACAGAAACTAGTCCCAAGACACAAAAGATGGCAGGGATACACACAGGTCAATGATCCATTCTAAACTATCCAGTAACAACTCAATGTCCATCCCTCAAGGAGGAATTCAGAATACATTAGAATCACAAGCCCTGAAGAAACATGCAAAATATCAAGCAAGCAACAAACATATCTAAAAGGGAAGGAATCAAAAATATATTTCCCTATTATATATAATGTTGTTTGGTATACATAATGTAAACTATACAGGACAAAATGGTTATGCTAGTCTGTGCAGGAAAATATCAAGCCCAGCTACAACTCAGGATATATTCGAGCTAACAAACCCAACATGGCATCCCTCTCAGAAAAAGGAGGCGAAGTTGTGGTCTCCTGTAGGAGAGTATCCACACGACCCAACAGATCTGCAGCCATCTGCATTGTGACCATGTGCTCATCAATTTAAGAGCTCATCTCTGTAATCATGCCAGTGGTAAGGGACCTCACCGCAGTACTATCTGTGATGGCTACATCCCGGACAGATATGACACTATCCCACTCAACTATCATTACATCTCTAGCTGATCTGGCCTTATCCCACTCGACAATAGTGGCATCTCTGCGAACTAATGCATCATCTCTCTCTAACAGAGCTATGTCTCTCCCCTCAAGGGCAGCCAACATCAAGGCTCTAGCCTGGTCTCTCTCGAAGGTCATCAGATGAAGACTCTGCTCAAAGTACTATGCTGAATGCTGAATCACAACAGTACTAGTACTGGGAGAATCTAAAGGAGATGATGTCAATCAGCAACTAGATCCTCCTCGGGGTGGGAATCAATGTCCTCCATGGACTCTCCATCAACTGTCTCAATATCCGGCACTGTGGATACTGCCACAGTCGATAGAATCTCTGTCTCCATCCACGCAAGATACTCTGGCAAACATCCTGGATAGCTAATAGAGAAAACAGATACCTCACACTTATCCTAACAAGCATACACACAGGATTGATCCTCTGCTGAGAGATAGTGAGAAGCTAAACGCTGACTTAGTGCACCCTCAAAAGGATAAAAATCCTGAAACTGGTCAAACTGTGACATCACGACCATCGAGTGATAGGTAGTCATACCCCTCAAACCAGTCAGAGGGAGATAATTCATGCCCAGAACATGAGTAATAAAGTTGTAGGGTGAGCTAAGCCCTGAGCATGGCAATATGATAAACAGATCACTGATATCCGCAAAGAACATAGACCAAGACATAGCGTCCGTACACTCCGATGGCTGAAAGGAGTATGACATGGCTATATCATGGGTGAAACAATATCCATGCCATCTAAAGGTGCTGATGTGTCTCAAGTGTGACATAAACCACACGTACAACATGACCGAACTGCCTGTGAACACTCCTATCGGATAAGTGCAACAGTATGTAGCTGACCTTAGAGTCTCTGCTATAATCATAGGAATGATGGTACGACGCTCCCTGAGAGCTCTCACTGCCATAATGACTCCAATGTCTATCTCGTCCATGTACTGTGGCATATAGACATATGATAGTACGCAGAATAGCATTACTTCCATCCTGGCTAGACACTAATGATTCTCCGGTGTAATAAAATCCCCGAAATGTCATGTATAACTATCCTCAGAGCCAAATCTATCAAACAGAAAATGCTGGGATATAACGTGGCCAGATGTAAGCTCATCCTGCACCACCCTACGCCTCAATCCAGTGAGGTTCATGAACCATCGACTCATGTCCCCCAAAGCCATATGCAAGCAGGTCTATCCAGTGGCAGCATTGTCAACCGTGCATACTCCTCCAGAATGGGAGTCAACTCCTGGGTCCCGAATCGAAAAATCTGCCTCTCTGATACCCAATGCTCTAGCATGCCATCCACGAATCTTGTTGAACTTGAAACAACAACATTGTCATAGTATGCTGCAACCAATGATCTACGGTCACCCTATCTAATGGTTACATGTTATCATACCACGATCACATAGTAGATGCCACCAATAATGGTGGGGTATGATCAATACGACTAACTATCGAAGAAGAAATCTGTATGGGCCGTGTCATAAGTGTAAAGTCCCCGAACCCGGATACTTGAAACCCGAATTCGGTACTTCACGATATCATTTCTATGAGCGGAATTCTACTAATAATAATAACAATAATATATAAACAAACATTTTACAATACATAATCATCAGAGTTCACCTCCCAGGTACGTAACCTTTAAGCATACATTAACAGTCATATTAATAATAACATATATCATAGTCTTCATAATCTTAACTATTACAATAATAACAACTTCAGTCAACCAGCTATCTTCCCTTTCCCTTTGTTTTTGACAGAACCTTCAGGTTGTTCGCTCTTAACTGAAAACATTTAAATTAGCAAGGATGAGCATTTGAGTGCCCAACAAGTATTAATAATATATATATATATATGAACTGAAATCATTTAAATGTTTTCTATATATACTATTCTTCTACAATAAAATAATAGTTGTGAAGTAATCTATATCAACAATAACTACATAACTATTTCAAATCTTTGAAACTACGTACAGACTATATAAAGGTTTTATATAACATAGTATGAACATTATTTTCATTTTTGAAAAGGTTAAACAGAAAATTTATCTGTGAACCGTCATAACTTACGAACACGGGGGTGATCAGCCCGTTGTGTCCTGCATTGATCAATACTACATTACAAAAAAATGGTGTTACCATTTACATGATCCGCCTTAGGTGCATAAAATTTTTCCCTAGTAAGGGATGTTCATATTTGTCAGGGTTCCAAGTCAAAGGTTTTATCTTATCCAACAATAAACTATAATTTAACATATATGTATATCAAAGGAATATCAACGTGCGATTAACTACTATGATTATCCAAGTGGGGACACTTGTATAATCATTTATAGAAATTAACGAACAGAATACATATATGAATTATCATATACTAACATGCTGATAATCAATAGACGTATATAATATAGACTTTAAAAATCTATACAATAATAATATAAATTTGAAACATTCTTACATATATCCAATGCATAAAGAAAATGCAAAGGTAGGGTACTTGCCTGATGCGCTGCTACAATTTCTTAACTTAATTCTACCCTTTTTATCACAACCTATCATTAAGCAAAAAAATCATTCGATTAGAACATTATATCATAACACATACTACTGCATATAGCAGTCAGCACATTCCTAATCACGTTGTCACATAACTTAACGACCATTATATCACAATTAAACAATTTACAAGTCAATCCTATCTAAGTTCAGATCAATTTCTGAAACATGTCGACGTATCGATAGCCTTATAATATAATAATCGAGTCTAAGACTCCATTCTATATAGAAATATTTAAATAGATAACTTAAACAACAATCACACTATTTTTTATTACCTCATAATAATTTTAACACAATTATTACCATTTATCATAATTTTTGAAATATCAGAATCATTATTATATCATTAATATGAAATTATCCTTTAAATATTAAAAGTTACATCTTATAACTTAAAATATCTTTAAATACTTTATTTTCATTTAAAATGATTATTATAATATAAAAATTATTTTTAAACCAAATTATTTAATATAATTATTAAATAACTTTAATATCATTATTAATCATTAATTAATGAAATTAACCATTAAATATTAAAAGTTATATTTTATAACTTAAAATATTCTTAAATATCTCATTATTATTTAAAATGATTTTTAAAATAATAAAATCATTTTTAATTTATTTATTTACTTCATTTTAGTAAATAAATTAATTATCATTAATATTAATTTATTAATGTAAATTATCAAATAATATAAAAAGTTATCAAAAATAACTTAAAATATTTTCTTATATCATAACATAATTTAAAATGATTTTTCAAATATTAAAATCATTTTTAAATAATTTATTTAATATTCTAATTAAATAAATTAATTATTTTTAATATTCCAAAAATATTAAATATTTATGAAATATATTTAAAATAATTAAAAACTAATTTTCAGAATTTAAAATAATTTTTAATAATTTATTTTGTATTTTTAATAATTAAAAACTATTTTTTTCTATTTTTTTTTATTAATTTTCGGAAAATAAACTGATTTCCGTCGCTAAAGACCACATATAGCGACAGAACCGTCGCTATAGGTGTTCTTCATGTTCTTCATTCATGCCCAGAACTTCATACTCAGAACCGAGAGGCTATGTTTGATCGTGCATAACTTTGTGTGTGCTGGGATTCTGGACTTGATTTTGGTCAGATTGTGTAGTACAATTACAAGACTATAAGATACAACAATAATCATGGATAAAACACATAACACCAGCTAGATCTAGCCGCCTAAACTCGTTGTCAGAGGCTGTTCTTCATTTCTGGGTTTCCCAGAATTGAAGAACAGTCCGACTGACTACTTTTGATCGCTAGTAACTTGCTACACGTTAACTATTTTTGAGATCTAAGAGCTTTAATGTGTAGATCACATGTAAGACTACTTATTCATTACATAAAATACACCAAACATCAACACATCAATCAAATACAGGCCGGTCAACCTCTGACAGAATCTGTGTTCATAAGTTTTCTGGGTTTTCCAGAAAACCGAAAATATGGATTTCTCTACTACTTTGACCAGCCACAAATTTCAGTATAGGTAATATTTTAACAATGTAAAGGCATGAATTTATAGTCAATATACTAGACTATAACCCAGCTTCAACAAATCAAACAAAATAACAACTAACAGCAAGATCAGAAGACCCAAAACATATTGTCAGACACTGAAAACCGTTTCTGGGTTACCCAGAACTCAGACGGTCAAGCTCGGTCAACGTGCTTTGACCTTCAATAACTTTTGATCTATAACAGATTTGTTCTTGATTCTTTTTGCAAATTAAAGACAACATGCAGGACTACTATTAACAACTTAAAAACAACACAAAACATCATCGAGTAAGGATCTGTGGTCACTGACATTCATTGTCAGACCACAGAATCAAGCTTTTTCCGAACATTGTAGATCTTCAATTCTGAGCGTCTAGATGTTATGGATCTAACATCTAGCAACCCAGATCATCACTAGATATTAAAACCAACATATTAAAACACTTAAACACAAAATCTAAACACAAAATATGGACAGATTTTCTAGCTTAAGTTTTATACCTTTCTTGGGTTTGATCTTGATCTAAAGCTACTGATTTGATATGGAAATTCGTGGGGCTGGATTTTTGGGCTAATATAACACTGAAACTCGTTGGTTTTAGAGAGAGAAAGTCTAAGAGGAGTGTTGAGGAATAAAATAGCAAAATGAGCCATTTTTCTTTCTTTAATCTTATATACTAGTCCTAGAGAATGATTGGCTGAGTTATGATGCTGCCACATGTTGCTGGAAATCTGGAAAGTATCAAGAGTTGGTGACCAACTCAAATCATAGCAAGATTCACACTCCATCTCCAATCACATGTGCAAAAAGGGCATAAAAGTCATTTCATTATTAATTTTTATGGAAAAAAAATGATTTGGAGAAAGTATTATGGATTAATAACACTAGTATATTTAATCTAGCTAATCTTAGCAATTTAGAGTTTATCAAATCAATTAACTAGGATTTCTAAAAACACAATTAGTGTTTTCTAATAATTAGAAAATACAATTATATTTGAAGTTTTCTAATTTAATACTCTTTAAAGTAACACATAAATTTATATCATATAACACAGATATATAAAATATTAAATCTTATACAGTAAAACTAGGGTTTTCGAGTACTATAACACAATTGATCAATTATTATCAGTTCGCGTACATGCAATTCATATTATAACACTTAAAATATTCAAATATCATAATGTTATTATTATTCGTTATCCACGACCAAGATTAGGGTTGGTAAAAATTCTATTAGGGTTTGGTCATATAATAAAATCGTTCCACACATTAACATTGCTCACATAATCATACACATCTATAATACTAATAAATAATAATATAATATTATTATTCTCATTCCCTGATAAACAAATTCGAAATTAGGGTTGGAATAACATTATTAACTTAATAATCTGAATAAACTTCATATAATAAAATAATTGTTATAATTATTCTAAAATAATTTCATAGATTATTTAAATAATAGTCAATTTTATTTTCATAGAAAATACTTGATAAAACCTTTCCAATATGGAATTAATTATTATAAAATTATAATTGATAGTAAACCATGATTCTAAATAAAATCATTTACAATTTTTCATGAAATAAATATATTATATATTTACCACACAATATATATACACAATATCTTATACAAATCCTCATCCTTAAAAAAAAATTTATACACCAAATTTCTTATTTATTTATATAAAAAATATCGGGTTGTCACATTCACCCTCCCTTATAAGGATTCCGTCCCCGGAATCACCGCTTTTAAACTTATACATAACTAGGTTCATAGCATACACAATCTTCGCAAATAGATCTCGATCAACTTTGATCGAAATGATCTTTAACTAATCACAAAAAGCTTGTCTTTCTGATTAAACGGAAATTTGATTCCTAAAAGAACTCAATTTCCTCCCTCAAAATTTCTTTATAAAATAATTTACTAAAAATAGAAACATTCTAATTACGCAAATAAAAGTTATTTGAATATTACATGGAACTGCATTGTCAGCTGCCACCGTGTCTTGAACCGTCATATTAAAGACCCTTGATGTTGACTTTGTTGGCTTGCTGGATGTTGTTGGTCCTGTGATTGCTAACGTTCCACTACCCCTGCCCGTATGCACACTACCTGTTTCTCCCCTCTTCTTCGGACATTCCTTCACCTTGTGTTCCATCGAACCGCAAACAAAACAGCCACTATATTTCATAGGATTTGGGCAATTGGGAGAGATGTGGCCCTCTTGCCCGTATTTGAAACACACAGGTTTCCCCTTCAAACACACACCTGAATGGTTCTTCCCACAAGTTTTACATTGAACTGCCTGTTTTTTCACACCCTCTTGTTTTACCTGTACATTTTCTAAATAGTTCACCTTTCTCTTTTCGTTTCCTCCCTTACTTCCACTATTAACTTTCCCCTTCTCAGCTGCCTCAACCTTACTTTTGTTCTTCCTCTCTTTGTTATAGAGACTCATGATCTCACTCCCTTCCTCAGCAATTATCGCCTTTTCCATAAGTGCTGCAAACGTTGGAATCTGCAACACTGACACTTTATTATAGATCCAGGGTTTCAATCCTAACTCGAATCTTCTCGCCTTCCTAGCCTCTGTATCAACTTGATGCGGAGCAAATCTAGCTAACTCATTAAATTTAGCGGCGTAATCCGCAACTGACATCTCTCCTTGTTTCAACTCTAAATATTTTACCTCCATCCTAGCCTGCATACTAGTAGAAATGTAATTCTCGAAAAATAAAGTTTTAAACCTTTGCCAAGTCACTACACCCTCTCCCGCTCTCGCCTGATTCGCTTCCCACCAGATGTTTGCCTCACCCTTCATCATATAGGTGGCAAAAACCGTCTTCTGCCCCTCATCTACTCTAGCTATTACAAATGCCTTCTCAATTTCTTTAATCCAGGTTTGAGCTTCTACAGGATCAGTTGTACCTTTAAATTCTGGTGGTCCTACAGCTTTAAAATCTTTGAAATTTGCTAAGTGATTACCCGGCTGATTCCCTGCTGCTGGTATTCCTTGTTGCATGGTCTGAGCTATTATATTCGCAAAATACTGTATCGGGTCTACTGGTTGCTGTCCCTCAATGTTGTTGACAGATCCTTCTGCCCTTTGGTTTCGAGTTTGACGTCTTGGCGGCAATTTCTGGTTAAGTAAAAACCATAAACTAATCTTACATTCTACATCTTATCATGCGAGTTTATACTTTTTAAACATAATTCAAACTTAGATTCATATTACTTTAATAGATAATTTACATAGCATAGCATAACTGCTTAAAACATCATTCATCCCTTGATGATTACAGGAATCGGGATTTACAACCTTACTAACACAAAAGTTTTAAAATATTACATCACACAGACATATTAAGCACACATATTACATTAAACAAGCCTTGACAACGAAATCTATAATATCTAGTTAATAAGCTCTTTTTCTTGGACAACTCTTTGCCTGATGATCTTTCCTTCCACAAACAAAGCATGCTCCCCGTTCATAATCAGGACAATATTGAGTAGTATGTCCCTCATAGCCGCATAGATAACATATTCTTTTCCACTTCTTCTTACTAGGTTTTCTTAAATTATGGTCTTCTATTTTTCTTTTTCCCTTATCTCTCGGAGTTGCACACGAAGTGTTGCTTGAAGCCCCCATCTGATCAATTTGAATTTTTAGTTTATCCTGCCCTTCCATCGTTTCTATTAATACCTGACGTAACTGGCTATTCAGTAGCTTCTCTATTTCCCACCACTTTTCCAGAGAAGAAATCTGGTTCTTCAAATTCTGTACTTCCATTGATGCTTGTTCGGCTTCAATTTTTGGATTTGAATCACTATCTGTCAGCTCTACCATTTCCGGATCTGGTGCTACATTTTCCACGATAACCACCTCATCCGAGTTGGTTTCATTGCGAGCTTCTATTTCAGCTATTGGCTGTGATATTAGCTCTGGTATATGGGTTTGATCCTTCTTTATGTTATAGGCATACAGCAGACCTTTTTCTCCAGACATCTACATATATAAATTATCCTGATTAGTATATACATGCAACAGGTATTAGTTTTATTTATGTTATCTTTTATTTCTTTATAAACTCTATATGAGCCATTTATATCCATATACTATGGTTTAATACAGACCGACTAACATATTACATACTTCCATAAACGCTTAGGACATAAACTGCCTTGCACCAACTATCCTCTAATGGACAAAAGTGAGGATTCACGACCACATACCCTTTACTAAACTATAGATTATGGTCTACTACCATCCCATGCATTCAACAAGGCATAACGATTTACAACAACTAAATAGTCCCTAATAGAAACACAAAAGTGGGACTATATCTAATATGAGTACAAATTAACGCTTGCACTCACTACTGGAGGACAGCTCCATCCACTTCGTGTCAAACTTCCTAAAGGCATTGTCTAAAAATTTCTCCAAGGTATCTATCTTTGCATCTTTCGCCTCCAACTCAACTTTCATCTGTTCTAACTGTAGCTCTTTCTGCTTCAACCTTCTTCGTAACTCAGCTATCTCTGCCTGTGCTTGATAAGCGGCGTCCCTATACTGTTGCTCTGAAATCTGAAGGGTTTGGTTCTTTGCCTCCACATGCTCAACCCTGTTCTCTAGCTCAACATTTCTAGCCAACAAATTCCCTATCATTGCAAGCTCCATGGACTCACTACTAGAGTCCCTTGACTCTTGGTTCACCGAGTAACTATTTGATCCCTCGTTAGCCATCCTATGATCACAATAAATAATCAACAACAACATTAGTACCACAATAAAATATATTCATTGATAAAATGAAAAGATATTTTATTCCATACTATAATACTTGTTGGATCTCATTAACCTTCCCCTAACTAACTCATTCTATAAAAGTTTTCTACTAAGTTTATAATCCTAGGTTTTGAATTCCTAATGTTTATAAACTACAGCTCTGATACCATCCTGTAAAGTCCCCGAACCCGAATACTTGAAACCCGAATTCGGTACTTCACGATATCATTTCTATGAGCGGAATTCTACTAATAATAATAACAATAATATATAAACAAACATTTTACAATACATAATCATCAGAGTTCACCTCCCAGGTACGTAACCTTTAAGCAAACATTAACAGTCATATTAATAATAAAATATATCATAGTCTTCATAATCTTAACTATTACAATAATAACAACTTCAGTCAACCAGCTATCTTCCCTTTCCCTATGTTTTTGACAGAACCTTCAGGTTGTTCGCTCTTAACTGAAAACATTTAAATTAGCAAGGATGAGCATTTGAGTGCCCAACAAGTATTAATAATATATATATATGAACTGAAATCATTTAAATGTTTTCTATATACTATTCTTCTACAACAAAACAACAGTTGTGAAGTAATCTATATCAACAATAACTACATAACTATTTCAAATCTTTGAAACTACGTACAGACTATATAAAGGTTTTATATGACATAGTATGAACATTATTTTCATTTTTGAAGAGGTTAAACAGAAAATTTATCTGTGAACCGTCATAACTTACGAACACAGGGGTTGATCAGCCCGTTGTGTCCTGCATTGATCAATACTACATTACAAAAAAATGGTGTTACCATTTACATGATCCGCCTTAGGCGCATAAAATTTTTCCCTGGTAAGGGATGTTCATATTTGTCAGGGTTCCAAGTCAAAGGTTTTATCTTATCCAACAATAAACTATAATTTAACATATATGTATATCAAAGGAATATTAACATGCGATTAACTACTATGATTATCCAAGTGGGGACACTTGTATAATCATTTATAGAAATTAACGAACAGAATACATATATGAATTATCATATACTAACATGCTGATAATCAATAGGCGTATATAATATAGACTTTAAAAATCTATACAATAATAATATAAATTTGAAACATTCTTACATATATCCAATGCATAAAGAAAATGCAAAGGTAGGGTACTTGCCTGATGCGTTGCTACAATTTCTTAACTTAATTCTACCCTTTTTATCACAACCTATCATTAAGCAAAAAAATCATTCGATTAGAACATTATATCATAACACATAATACTGCATATAGCAGTCAGCACATTCCTAATCACGTTGTCACATAACTTAACGACCATTATATCACAATTAAACAATTTACAAGTCAATCCTATCTAAGTTCAGATCAATTTCTGAAACATGTCGACGTATCGACAACCTTATAATATAATAATCGAGTCTAAGACTCCATTCTATATAGAAATATTTAAATAGATAACTTAAACAACAATCACACTATTTTTTATGACCTCATAATAATTTTAACACAATTATTACCATTTATCATAATTTTTGAAATATCAGAATCATTATTATATCATTAATATAAAATTATCCTTTAAATATTAAAAGTTACATCTTATAACTTAAAATATCTTTAAACACTTTATTTTCATTTAAAATGATTATTATAATATAAAAATCATTTTTAAACCAAATTATTTAATATAATTATTAAATAACTTTAATATCATTATTAATCATTAATTAATGAAATTAACCATTAAATATTAAAAGTTATATTTTATAACTTAAAATATTCTTAAATATCTCATTATTATTTAAAATGATTTTTAAAATAATAAAATCATTTTTAATTTATTTATTTACTTCATTTTAGTAAATAACTTAATTATCATTAATATTAATTTATTAATGTAAATTATCAAATAATATAAAAAGTTATCAAAAATAACTTAAAATATTTTCTTATATCATAACATAATTTAAAATGATTTTTCAAATATTAAAATCATTTTTAAATAATTTATTTAATATTCTAATTAAATAAATTAATTATTTTTAATATTCTAAAAATATTAAATATTTATGAAATATATTTAAAATAATTAAAAACTAATTTTTAGAATTTAAAATAATTTTTAATAATTTATTTTGTATTTTTAATAATTAAAAACTATTTTTTTCTATTTTTTTATTAATTTTCAGAAAATAAACTGATTTCCGTCGCTAAAGACCACCTATAGCGACAGAACCGTCGCTATAGGTGTTCTTCATGTTCTTCATTCATGCCCAGAACTTCATACTCAGAACCGAGAGGCTATGCTTGATTGTGCATAACTTTGTGTGTGCTGGGATTCTGGACTTGATTTTGGTCAGATTGTGTAGTACAATTACAAGACTATAAGATACAACAATAATCATGGATAAAACACATAACACCAGCTAGATCTAGCCGCCTAAACTCGTTGTCAGAGGCTGTTCTTCATTTCTGGGTTTCCCAGAATTGAAGAACAGTCCGACTGACTACTTTTGATCGCTAGTAACTTGCTACACGTTAACTATTTTTGAGATCTAAGAGCTTTAATGTGTAGATCACATGTAGGACTACTTATTCATTACATAAAATACACCAAACATCAACACATCAATCAAATACAATCCGGTCAACCTCTGACAGAATCTATGTTCATAAGTTTTCTGGGTTTTCCAGAAAACCGAAAATATGGATTTCTCTACTACTTTGACCAGCCACAAATTTCAGTATAGGTAATATTTTAACAATGTAAAGGCATGAATCTATAGTCAATATACTAGACTACAACCCAGCTTCAACAAATCAAACAAAACAACAACTAACAGCAAGATCAGAAGACCCAAAACATATTGTCGGACACTGAAAACCGTTTCTGGGTTACCCAGAACTCAGACGGTCAAGCTCGGTCAACGTGCTTTGACCTTCAATAACTTTTGATCTATAACATATTTGTTCTTGATTCTTTTTGCAAATTAAAGACAACATGCAGGACTACTATTAACAACTTAAAAACAACACAAAACATCATCGAGCAAGGATCTGTGGTCACTGACATTCATTGTCAGACAACAGAATCAAGCTTTTTCCGAACATTGTAGATCTTCAATTCTGAGCGTCTAGATGTTATGGATATAACATCTAGCAATCCAGATCATCACTAGATATTAAAACCAACATATTACAACACTTAAACACAAAATCTAAACACAAAATATGGATAGATTTTCTAGCTTAAGTTTTATACCTTTCTTGGGTTTGATCTTGATCTAAAGCTACTGATTTGATATGGAAATTCGTGGGGCTGGATTTTTGGGCTAATATAACACTGAAACTCGTTGGTTTTAGAGAGAGAAAGTCTAAGAGGAGTGTTGGGGAATAAAATAGCAAAATGAGCCATTTTTCTTTCTTTAATCTTATATACTAGTCCTAGAGAATGATTGGCTGAGTTATGATGCTGCCACATGTTGCTGGAAATCTGGAAAGTATCAAGAGTTGGTGACCAACTCAAATCATAGCGAGATTCACACTCCATCTCCAATCACATGTGCAAAAAGGGCATAAAAGTCATTTCATTATTAATTTTTATGGAAAAAAAATGATTTGGAGAAAGTATTATGGATTAATAACACTAGTATATTTAATCTAGCTAATCTTAGCAATTTAGAGTTTATCAAATCAATTAACTAGGATTTCTAAAAACACAGTTAGTGTTTTCTAATAATTAGAAAATACAATTATATTTGAAGTTTTCTAATTTAATACTCTTTAAAGTAACACATAAATTTATATCATATAACATAGATATATACAGTCTTAAATCTTATACAGTAAAACTAGGGTTTTCGAGTACTATAACACAATTGATCAATTATTATCAGTTCGCGTACATGCAATTCATATTATAACACTTAAAATATTCAAATATCATAATGTTATTATTATTCGTTATCCACGACCAAGATTAGGGTTGGTAAAAATTCTATTAGGGTTTGGTCATATAATAAAATCGTTCCACACATTAACATTGCTCACATAATCATACACATCTATAATACTAATAAATAATAATATAATATTATTATTCTCATTCCCTGATAAAAAAATTCGAAATTAGGGTTTGAATAACATTATTAACTTAATAATCTGAATAAACTTCATATAATAAAATAATGGTTATAATTATTCTAAAATAATTTCATAGATTATTTAAATAATAGTCAATTTTATTTTCATAGAAAATACTTGATAAAACCTTTCCAATATGGAATTAATTATTATAAAATTATAATTGATAGTAAACCATGATTCTAAATAAAATCATTTACAATTTTTCATGAAATAAATATATTATATATTTACCACACAATATATATATACAATATCTTATACAAATCCTCATCCTTAAAAAAAAATTTATACACCAAATTTCTTATTTATTTATATAGAAAATATCGGGTTGTCACAATAAGACCATCTAGGGGTCAAAGCTGAATATCTCTGGAAATACATACATATGCATAACATGATGCATGCACTTCAGATAATAGATGGCAATATGATATAGGGAATGAAAAACTGTGCATACATTCCTAAGTAAATCAACATCTAAATACATCATCTTTGTACAACTACAAATACAGGGAAATGGGGCATAGATGCCCTACTACTAACAGAGGCCTATCAAAAGATATAGCGAGAATATGGCACATCCACCCAATATCTAACAGATGCCTATCAAAAGATATAACGAGAATACACATCAAAAGAAGACAATGGTGTCAATATCTACATTATCAATCCTATCCACCTGATGTAACTCCTCCTGAATCACTGGATATCTATCAACGGGGATGTCAGGCCTATACAGAGGAAGATATATGTCGGCAAAGCTAAAGGGGTCATCTGAGGGGCAAGCGCCTGAGCTGGAAGGATCAAACTAATCTGCTTCTGCCAGATCTCTGCCCAAATGTCGGATAAATAAATGTGCCTATTCTAGTCGCCAGATCAAACTGTCAATCTGTGATACATGAGTCGGATCTCGAACGCAGGCTTTCCAATTCGTCATCATCACGGATCTTGGAACCATATCTCCCATGAACTGAGTGGCGCGAGACTGGGCTCCAATAGTACGAGGCAACCACCAACGCTGGAATATCTCCTAAGTGCAGGGGCCTTCTAATAATGCAAAACCGTCAACTCCCAATAATTGGAAATCAGTGATGGGTGACTGCGATACAGACCAATGACGCCTGACAGGAGGTGTTGCCTAATTTTTAATAGCACTTTACCACGCAAGTATACGCGTTCAATTGTAATATTCAGCAAGCAAGGATATCGTTCCCACGAGGAAATAGACTAATATTTATCAATTACTAATTCTAATGCAATTAATCCTACTTTAAACTAAGAAAATTTTGTTTGTGATTTGAAATTTAAACTTAACAAAACTAATAATTAAAAATCAAAATTTCACAAGAATAACTGCAGATTTAACAGATTAAGATTACAACTTCCCTTGGTATTTCATTTAAACTAACTTACTTCCCATTTAAAATAAATCAATTAATATGAATTGTTATCCAAGAATGCTTTATAAATATTCACGCACTTCTTCCAAAGACACGTGAACAAATCCTCCTAAATCCAACTTTAAGATGCAGAATTACAAGGAACACCACAATTAATCAACGCACTTATTCCTATGTGAATCAAGTTAATTAGGGTTTACACACAAATTCTTTCAATGGATACAAAAGACATATAGGTATATTCCTATCTTATACACTAATCATATTAACCCTATTCAGATTATATGAACAGATGTTATCATATCCAGATCTCAATCTATACTCCATCTTCCAATTTCATATAGATTATCACAGTAATTGTTGGCCAAACAATTAATCAATAAGCATAAGATATAATAAACAATTCAATAAAAACCAACTTTCATTCAATGGGAAGCTTGCAATTTAAACTACATACCAAGTTCCGTTGCAATCTTAATTAAAATTTAGTTCATGATAATATTAAAGAAAAAAATCATCCAAATTAATAATCCAAACATCCCAGATAGTTACAAAAGATAAAACTAGAGAAGAGAAGAAGAAACTCTGAATTTACTCTTAAACTCTCTCTTAGATCTTCAGCCTTTGCAATTCTCCTTCGTGTTTTTCTTCCTTGTTCTCTCTGCAAATCTCTTGAAAACTTGATTGATTGCTTGCAAAATTCGTTTCTCTTTGCTTTTCTAGAGTCCTCTCCTATTTGTATTGGTCTCAGCCCTCATTCAGACTCCTCTTTGGCTTCAAAAACCCACTTGACAGCATAAAAATGCAACTTTCTACGCACTAGAGCGCCTAGGCGCTCATCATAGGGCATTTTCAAGCGCCTAGGCGCTTGGCCAGGACCACGTAATTACAGAAATGCCACTCAGCTTTAATTTTCATGATTTTTGACCTTTTTCTTCTCAGAAATGACCAATTTGTCCCTCCAGCTCCAACCTACAACAAATAAACACAAAACACATAAAAAGATCCTAAAAAACAATTAAATATAACAATAATTAAGTTTAATAATATCGGATTCATAGGTATAAAACCTACTCATCAAATACCCCCAAACTTAACCAATTGCTTGTCCCCAAGCAACACAACACAATGCAATAACTAAATATGCAATGCAAATGCATCTATCTAAATGCCTAAATTCCAGCAGTCAAATAGAACAAAATCTATTCATCAAGCCTCAGAGAAATCACAATAAACATTCTAGTACATCATATCAAGACAGATTAATAATTTCCTCGTCAATCATCAAATCTTAACCGGTTATTATTGATATAGTGTGTGTGTGCTTAACATCCATGCTAACTGATATGACGCTAAATTCAACACATAATAAATCTCTTTAAAGGAATCATACAGTGTAAACTCACAAAATTCACGAACAAGCTAAAACCAACTAAAGACAAATATCCACCAAAATTTAAGAGTCTAATCCGGGATACTTATGCTTTATTGTGCTTTACGGGGCTTTTTGCTCTTTTCCCGTTTTATTGTTTTTGTTGTTTTTTTTTTCATATGTATATATTTTTTTTAACCATGACTGTGCAATGTGTCATTTCATTAGGCTAACAATGCTACCCCTTAGCGAGCTTTCGACCAACGACTCCCAGACCATATAAGACCTTAGGGCGCTAGGTTTTAAGATACCCCTTCGGGCGTACTTGCTCAAGTAACAAAGGCCCCGAAACAAAACTAGCCACTGTATTATTTTTCTCTTTTTTTAAGCTTATATATCCCAAATTTTTCCCCCAAACTTAAATTTTTATCTAAATTCAGTCATCTTCGCCTATTCATGTCTTTCATTCATTCAAACTAGCATTATTCTCTAGAAGTCCATTATGTGTCAATTTAAACTCAATCAGTCAACATGGTTGTTTTTACTGTGCTATCCTTATTATATCAGTTTCAAACAGGTACAGATTCAAATTATGACAAGAAATCACATCAAAGTCTTAATAGATAATACTATACTTTTCTACTCAATTCCAAACTCATCACTGGCCAAAACAGACTTAAACTATCTAACGGCTGGAAACATGCAAATACTAAACTTTTTTTTTTTACGATAAAAATGAAAACTACATGAATACAACTACATGCAAAACTATTAACTAAACATACTATATGAATGCACTAGATAAATACTACATGCATGAACTGGAGCTGGAAACTTACACCCCCAAACTTAAATTATGCAATGTCCTCATTGTATATAACAAACAAAAATTAATAAATTAAGCACTGAGGACTTCCCTGAAAGAAAGAAGTTTTATTCCTCGTCAGAATCCTCTTCCTCCTCTTCTTCTTCATCTAGGGGGTACGCAGACAATGGTGGGAATTGGTAGGGAGCGGCACCTGGATTCATACGGGCAAACATTTCAAGGAATGCTGCACTAAAATTCTGATACACCTCCGTTTGCCGCTGAGCTAAACTATCCTGATTTCTTTCCATTCGGTCAAAACCTTCCTGAACTCGAGTGGCAACCATGTCTATTCTTCTAGTTTGATTTCTCAAATCGCGACGGATATCTTCATAAAAATTAGGTGGTTGCTCAGAACTTCCAGCTGCAGGAGGATTGTCATGTAATTGATGAATAGGCTCGGCTGCAGGCTCGGGAGGAGCAATAATGAATCCTAACCCTCTCGGGTGTGGTATCCCCCCACTCCATACCTTGTACTTCTTCATAAGCGAGTGGTCAATTGCGGCTAAAGGAGGCTGTGTAGCTTCCTCGGCATCCCATTTTACCCCAGCTTGTTGGCATAGTCCTGTGATCAAAGATGGGTGTGGTAATCCACATGAGGTCCCTCCTCGAATTGCTTTGTCAATGGAATCATGAATAACTTGGCCCACATCTATAATGTTTCCTGATGCAATGCAGAAAAGCAGTGCTGCCCTTTGATTTACAACATCACTCATATGCCTACATGGCATCATCTTGGCACAAATAAAGGCATGCCATGCTTTCCCATAACTGCTTAGTTTGGATGCGGGGAACAACACAGCTTCTTGTTGATCTGTTAATTTCCATGTCGTTCCAGGTACACACAAGGCTTGAATGATCTCACTGTAGTCTAGCTCGTGTTGTAAATATTGCATGTATCCATTGTTGGGTATCGTGTTCAAGCCGTAATAAGCATTTATTGACCCAAAACTGACCTCCACAGATTTACCTCGAACCCAAATTACGTTACCAACATGATCTACTATATTGGCATAGAATTCCTTAACAATCTTAACAACAGATGCATCCGGTTGGGCTGTAAAGTTCACCCATCTTCTACTCCCAATCATTTGTAATAATTCCCCATCTTCTATCTCGGGCAATAATCCACGCTCGGGAATTAGTGCTTTATTAGAAAGTACATTGTAATATCTGTCGGACGCTTTAGCACTTGTAAATCTCTTTTTGTCATACTTTTGCGAAGTGCCCGAAGTTTCTCCTCTTTGTCTCTTAGTAGCCATAGTCTTATGTACTAAGTTCTTGCCAACCCAAATGAAACTCAATTATTTAGGAGAGCCAAAATCCTCTTTGTGACAAACTATCAAACACTTGGTGTGCACAGATTTGGAATACTATTGGTAGGCACTCCCCCAAACTTAATTTTCACCAATTTTTCCAATTATTAAGCCCACAATACTTCCAAGGCAATACAAGTAACAATTAAGAGTACCCACACCCACTTGATCCAACACAATGATATAAACTAGCTTCAAAGTACTAACCTAGCTATTATCCAAGTGAATCCATATAATTTGCAATAAAATCTTGTGTACTTACTTGGGTATAGCCAAATATGATGTTCAATCAAAGTTTGATGAGCAATTTGAGCTTTGAACCCTTACTTTAAGTAGATGTGGCTTGAATGCAAGTGGAATCCCGAATTGGTGAAGAAGGATGACAATATGGAACTTAGTTGCCTTGGTTTGGGTAGAGATATAGTGTTTGATTAGGATTTGGAAGAGAAAGATTGGTTGTTTAGGCTAGATTAGATGAGGGTTTAGAGTTGTGGAGGGTTAGAGATGGAGTAGGAGAGTAAGAGAGTCTTTGATTTGGAATAGGAGAAGTTTGGCCCGAATTTGGGGCTTTTATTTAATTTTTTTTTTTACATTGGAGCGCCTAGGCACTGGTTGTTGTGCTCTTTGGACCGCCTAGGCGGTGGCTTGCAGAATGCTTTGGATGTGTTGAGCGCCTAGGCGCTTGGTTTGTGCTTGTCTGGAGCGCCTAGGCGCTTGGGCTGCATCACAGGTACTGACTTTGAGCGCCTAGGCGCTTGGGTTGTGCTTGTCTGGAGCGCCTAGGCGCTTGGGCTGCATCACAGGTACTGACTTTGAGCGCCTAGGCGCTTGGTTTGTGCCTGTCTGGAGCGCCTAGGCGCTTGGTCCTTTTTCCAACATTTTCTGCTCCGACGTCCTTTGGGAAAATGGCCATAACGTTTTCGTCCGAACTCCGATTTAGATGATTCAAGATGTTCTGGAAAGAGGAAAAGTAGATCTACAACTTTCATTCTTGAAGTTTCACCAAAAAATATCCGGAGCTATGGTCAAATTGGCTCTGAAGTGACTTCTTTGTAAATGGCAAACCGAAAACGCAAATCTAGCCACCCCAAACGTCGATCCATGTAACTTTTGTCCCAAACCTCGTCAAATATCCCCAATCTTAAACTTTTACTTGTTTTCCTTTCCTGCAATCAATTGAATCTCTGTTAGAGAACAAGGTATGCATCAAATCCTAAACTAGCAAAGTTTAACCACTAAATAAACTAATGGTAAAGTAAATTAATAAGAGTAAAAATATCAAATAACAATTAAACTTCCTGGGTTGCCTCCCAGTTAGCGCTTGGTTTATAGTCTTCAGCCTGACTTTCTCTTCTGTTTTAATCGGCAAGGTTGACCGATGTCTTTTCACGATCAAAACAACCCCCATAGTAGTGCTTCAATCTTTGACCGTTGACTTTAAAATTACGTTTCGAATACGGGTCTTCCACTTCTACAGCTCCATGAGGATAGACTTTTGAAATTATAAATGGCCCAGACCATCGAGATTTCAACTTTCCAGGAAACAGTTTAAGCCTTGAATTGTATAATAACACTGTTTGACCTGCTTCAAACTTTCTTTCCAGAATTTTCTCATCAAGCCATCTCTTAATCTTTTCTTTATATAACTTCGCGTTCTCATACGATTGGAGTCTGAATTCATCCATTTGATTCAATTGTAAGAGGCACTTCTCTCCCGCAGCAGATATATCAAGGTTTAACTTCCGAATTGCCCAATAAGCACTGTGTTCGAGTTCAACTGGAAGATGGCATGCCTTCCCATAAACTAACCTGTACGGAGACATCCCTATCGGAGTTTTGTAAGCTGTACGGTATGCCCATAAAGCATCGTCCAACTTGCTAGACCAATCTTTCTGACTAGAATTCACTATCTTCTCGAGGATTCGTTTCACTTCTCGGTTAGATACCTCGGCTTGACCACTTGTTTGTGGATGGTAAGCAGTAGCTATCCTATGAGTGACTCCGTACTTAGCGAGAATAGCTAAAAACTGCTTATTACAGAAATGCGTTCCTTCATCACTAATGATGGCGCGAGGAGTGCCGAATCTAGAGAAAATGTTCTTCCGAATGAATTTAATCACAACCTTCGCATCATTGGTGGGTGATGCTATAGCTTCTACCCACTTCGAAACGTAGTCCACCGCTAGAAGTATATAGGAGTTACAGAAAGATGGTGGAAATGGTCCCATGAAGTCAATTCCCCAAACATCAAACAATTCGACTTCCAGGATCATATTAAGTGGCATCTTGTGTCGCTTTGATAAATTACCAACTCTCTGGCATCTGTCACATTTTAACGAAAACACACGGGCATCTTTGAAGAGTGTTGGCCAGAAAAATCCACATTGAAGCACTTTAGCTGCCGTTCTTTCTCCCCCAAAATGTCCACCATAGTCAGATGCATGACATTGGTATAGAATACTCTCCATTTCAACTTCCGGGATGCACCTTCTTATTACTTGATCGCCACATTGTTTAAATTAAAATGGCTCATCCAATAAATACTGTTTCACATCATGGAGAAATTTCTTCTTCTGCTGGCTTGTCAAATCTGGCAGAAACACCTTACTGACAATGAAATTTACATAATCTGCATACCATGGTGTATCCATCCTTACCGCAAATAGCTGTTCATCCAGAAAAAATTCGTTGATCACTGTTGTGTCATTTTTCTTTAGTTCTGAATTCTCTAACCGTGATAAATGATCAGCAACCTGATTTTCAGTTCCTTTTCGGTCCCGGATCTCCAAGTCAAACTCTTGTAGCAATAATACCCATCTAATTAATCTCGGCTTTGCGTCTTTCTTTGCTATTAAGTACTTAATTGCCGAATGATCTGTAAACACAATCACCTTTGTTCCAATCAAATATGAACGAAATTTATCAAATGCATAAACAACTGCTAATAGCTCCTTCTCGGTAGTGGTATAATTCAGTTGAGCATCCGTCAATTTCTTACTAGCATAGTATATAGCGTGAAAAATTTTATCTTTTCGTTGGCCAAGAACTGCACCAATCACAAAGTCGCTAGCATCACACATTAATTCGAACGGGATATTCCAATCTGGTGCTATGATTACAGGTGCGGTAACAAGTTTCTTCTTTAACACATCAAAAGCTTCTAGACATGCTTGATCAAAGTTGAATGGGACATCCTTCTCCAAAAGATTGCAAAGTGGTTTTGTGATTTTGGAGAAGTCTTTTATAAATCGTCTATAGAAACCAGTGTGTCCCAAAAAACTTCGAATACCCTTTACAGAAATTGGTGGTGGCAGGTTCTCAATGGTTTCGATTTTTGCTCTATCAACCTCAATTCCTTTTGATGATACTCGGTGACCCAAGATTATCTCCTCTTGCACCATAAAATGACATTTCTCCCAGTTTAAAACCAAATTTGTTTCCATACACCGTTTGAGCACGAGTGTGAGATTTTCCAAACAATAATCAAACGAATCCCCAAAAACTGAAAAATCATCCATAAATACCTCAAGATTTTGTTCAACCATATCTGAAAAAATAGCCATCATACACCGTTGAAATGTCGCTGGCGCATTACATAACCCAAAAGACATTCTGCAAAAAGCAAAGGTGCCATATGGGCATGTGAATGTTGTTTTCTCCTGATCCTCGGGTGCAATGGCAATCTGGTTATAGCCTGAGTATCCATCCAAGAGGCAATAATACTCTTGCCCTGCAAGCCTGTCCAACATCTGATCTATGAATGGTAGAGGAAAATGGTCCTTACGAGTTGCCTTATTCAACTTTCTGTAATCCATACACACCCGCCAACCAGTAACTATTCGCGTTGGGATCAATTCGTTCTGCTCGTTCGTAACTACTGTCATTCCCCCTTTCTTTGGCACGCATTGAACTGGACTTACCCATGAGCTATCTGAGATAGGGTAGATAATTCCCGCATCTAACCATTTAATGATCTCTTTTTTAACGACTTCCTTCATGATGGGATTGAGTCTTCGTTGTTGTTCAATAGTCGGTTTCGCTTCGTCTTCCAACAAAATGTTATGCATACAAATTGATGGGCTTATCCTCTTGATATCTGCAATAGTCCATCCAAGAGCAGTCTTGTATTGTCGAAGTACCCTTAGTAGCTTTTCTTCTTGAACCTTATCAAGTGATGCAGAAATAATGACTGGCAAGGAGGAAGAAGAACCAAGGTAGGTGTACCGGAGGTGGTTAGGCAATGACTTAAGTTCCAAGGTAGGCGGTTCCTCTACGGATGATGTCACCTTTTCATCTAGCTTTCCCCGATAATCCAGAGGTTCAAATTTTTGTAGACATCGTGTGAACTTTGGAGTTGAATCTAACATTTGGACCCATTCTATTACCGTTGAATCATCAAATAAATTTTCACTAACCAATGCGGTTTCAAGAGGGTTTTCAATCACAGATTCACCAAATACCTCTTCAGTTGCTTCTTCAATTAGATCAACTCTTAAGCACTCTTCCTCTTCCTTCGGAAATTTCATAGCCTTGAAAACATTAAAAGTTACTTCTTCATCTTGAACTCTCATTGTTAACTCTCCCTTTTGTACATCAATTAATGTCCTTCCAGTGGCTAAAAATGGTCTTCCAAGGATAATGGGTATGTCTTTATCCTCTTCGTAGTCCAACACAATGAAGTCTGCTGGAAATATGAATTTGTCCACCTTCACTAATATGTCTTCCACAATGCCCGTAGGGTATGTCACTGATCTATCTGCGAGCTGTAGAGAGATATTTGTTGGCTTTGGGGCTGGTAATCCCAACTGAGTGTAGATCGAAAGTGGCATCAAGTTAATACTCGCACCCAAATCACACAAACATCTGTTAAAGAACTGGGGCCCAATTGTGCACGGTATTGTAAAGCTACCCGGATCCTTCAACTTCGGTGGTAACTTTCTTTGCAGAATTGCGCTACATTCTTCTGTCAATGCTACTGTTTTGAACTCCCCTAGCTTCCTCTTTCTTGCTAAAATATCTTTCATAAATTTTGCATAACTTGGCATTTGTTCTAAAGCATCTGCGAATGGAATGTTGATTTGCAGCTTTTTGAACACATCTAAAAATTTTGAAAATTGTCTGTCTAATTTCTGCTTTTGAAATCTTTGAGGAAACGGCACAGGTGGTACAACTGTTGTTTGCTTATCTTCTTGCTGCTTTGTCACAACTCTTTCCCCAGATTTACGTTTTGAATTTCCACTCTCTTGTTCACCATCCTCAACAGAAAATATTTTCTTGTGTCCGTCCAAATCTGTAGTCAACTCCTTCCCGCTTCTGAGTGTAACTGCCTTACAGTGCTCATTTCCATCATTCCTTGGATTTTTCTCCGTATCACTAGGTAAAGAACCTGGAGCTCTAGTATTCAAAGCATTAGCCATTTGCCCCATTTGATTCTCAAGATTCTTGATTGCCGCTGATTGGTTTTTAGTTGTGGCTTCAAACTGAGTTGCCAATCTTGCCAACAATTCTTCCATTTGTGATAACTTATCAGGTTGATGAGGTTGTGGGTGTTGTTGAGTTTGTTGATGTGGCTGAAATCCAGGTGGATATGTTTGCCTTGGAGCTTGGGCTTGAGCATGTGACTGATTATTACTCCAAGAAAAATTTGGGTGGTTTCTCACTCCTGAATTGTAGTTGTTTGAATAACTGCCCTGCTGCCTGTTATAATTGGAAACAAATTGGATTGACTCAGGATTTATTGCGCATTGATCACTTGAGTGGTTACCTGCACATATTTCACATATCGTTTCCATTTTCTGAACTGGTTGAACCCCAAGTGCATCTATCTTCTTTGTAAGAGCAGAAATCTGAGCTGTCACTTGAGCTGACAATGCTGTCATCGCATCCACTTCATACACTCCGACTGTCCTTGGCGGAGTTGTTCTTGCTGTTGGCCATTGATAATTATTAGCTGCCATGGTTTCAAGCAACTGATACCCCTCGTCACAATTCTTGGCCATAATAGCTCCTCCTGCTGCAGCGTCTATACTCGATCTCACTGTGCTGAATAAACCGTTATAAAAAGTTTACACCTGAAGCCATTTAGGAATCCCATGGTGTGGACATTTTCGCAATGAATCTTTGAATCTCTCCCAAGCTTCATATAGTGATTCTGAATCGTGCTGAACGAAAGAGAAGATATCGTTCCGCAACTTTGCTGTTTTTGCAGGCGGGAAAAACTTTGCAAGAAATTTCTGGGCTAGATCATTCCATGTAGTGATCGAGCCTGGTTGTAGTGAATGGAGCCAACTCTTAGCCTTATCTCTGAGAGTAAATGGAAATAGCCTTAGCCTTATTGCATCCTCTGACACATTATTGTACTTGAAAGTATCGCAGATTTCTATAAAGCTGACTATGTGATCATTCGGATCATCGTTTGGTAACCCTCCAAACTGACATGAATTTTGAATCATCTGTATTGTCCCCAGTTTTATCTCAAAACTTGTAGCAGTAATGGCAGGTCTCGTAATACTCGACTGAATTTCAGTAACCAGCGGTGTAGCATAATCCCGCAGTGCTTTTTGCTCTTCTTCAGCCATAGTATCTTCCTTATCAAGTGCTTCTTTGGTTTCTTTAACCCACTTACGCAACCGCTGAAATCTTTTCTCGATGTCGTCCTCATGAGGCAACAAATCTGGCTTCTTCGATCGCGTTTGCATACACTAGTCAAGAACACCTGAATAGAACAGAACAGAAAAAAGTTTAAATTAAGATTAACGCTATAAAAATTAATAATGACAAAATATTAAACTAATATCCCCGGCAACGGCGCCAAAAACTTGTTGCCTAATTTTTAATAGCACTTTACCACGCAAGTATACGCGTTCAATTGTAATATTCAGCAAGCAAGGATATCGTTCCCACGAGGAAATAGACTAATATTTATCAATTACTAATTCTAATGCAATTAATCCTACTTTAAACTAAGAAAATTTTGTTTGTGATTTGAAATTTAAACTTAACAAAACTAATAATTAAAAATCAAAATTTCACAAGAATAACTGCAGATTTAACAGATTAAGATTACAACTTCCCTTGGTATTTCATTTAAACTAACTTACTTCCCATTTAAAATAAATCAATTAATATGAATTGTTATCCAAGAATGCTTTATAAATATTCACGCACTTCTTTTAAAGACACGTGAACAAATCCTCCTAAATCCAATCTTTAAGATGCAGAATTACAAGGAACACCCCAATTAATCAACGCACTATATTCCTATGTGAATCAAGTTAATTAGGGTTTACGCACAAATTCTTTCAATGGATACAAAAGACACATAGGTATATTCCTATCCTATACACTAATCATATTAACCCTATTCAGATTATATGAACAGATGTTATCATATCCAGATCTCAATCTATACTCCATCTTCCAATTTCATATAGATTATCACAGTAATTGTTGGCCAAACAATTAATCAATAAGCATAAGATATAATAAATAATTTAATAAAAACCAACTTTCATTCAATGGGTAGCTTGCAATTTAAACTACATATCAAGTTCCGTTGCAATCTTAATTAAAATTTAGTTCATGATAATATTAAAGAAAAATATCATCCAAATTAATAATCCAAACATCCCAGATAGTTACAAAAGATAAAACTAGAGAAGAGAAGAAGAAATTCTGAATTTGCTCTTAAACTCTCTCTTAGATCTTCAGCCTTTGCAATTCTCCTTCGTGTTTTTCTTCCTTGTTCTCTCTGCAAATCTCTTGAAAACTTGATTGATTGCTTGCAAAATTCGTTCCTCTTGCTTTTCTAGAGTCCTCTCCTATTTGTATTGGTCTCAGCCCTCATTCAGACTCCTCTTTGGCTTCGAAAAACCACTTGACAGCATAAAAACGTAACTTTCTACGCACTAGAGCGCCTAGGCGCTCATCATAGGGCATTTTCAAGCGCCTAGGCGCTTGGCCAGGACCACGTAATTACAGAAATGCCACTCAGCTTTAATTTTCATGATTTTTGACCTTTTTCTTCTCAGAAATGACCAATTTGTCCCTCCAGCTCCAACCTACAACAAATTACCACAAAACACATAAAAAGATCCTAAAAAACAATTAAATATAACAATAATTAAGTTTAATAATATCGGATTCATAGGTATAAAACCTACTCATCAGGAGGCAAGATCGATATGCGAATCTCCCCTGTGGTGCTCCTAATAGCACGCTGTCCTAAATAGAGCTCCCATCCTCTATCTGTAAAGAGACGAACTCTCTGGGTAGAAATCAAATACTCGATGCCAGTCGGGTACCCATCCTCAAATCAAATGGCCAAATGTTCCCCGGGATAGGGAATCTATGTGATAATATAAGCTTTCAACAACTTCAGCTGTAATTGGCAATGAGTGAAACCCTCAACTACAAGGACCTCCGCCAGTATGGAATGATGCCATTGTCGTCCTCGTAGATAGGTCTCTAAACCTAACACGCTCACATGACAAAAACATGAAAGCCTCTTATAGGCCCAAAACTGGCAACCCAAAGGCAAACATCTGCGGTCAGTAAACACTCTTAACCTATACATTGGAACCGATAAGAGAAATACTCACCATCAGAAATGGGTAAAATCCTAACTACGTCTCAATCAAACCCTGCGAGCACATACGCATGCCCCTGAGGAAATAGGCAAAGGTATAAGAACCCCAATCATACTCTCCAATACGGTCCACATGAAGCATGACGCTGACCAAAGTGAACGACACCGTAGAAGAGTTATCTACTATGAAGAAGCCTCTAATAATCATCAGGAACAATTATCAAAGAATACGATCCTTGACTCTGACATCGTTAGGCAAGGGCTCGCTCAATAGCCCACTCATTGCATCCACGCTCAAAGGACCTGCACGGACAGTCCTACCTTTGAGCGCCTCCGCCGAAACTCCTAGCAAGGACCTGACGGCAGTAGGGGTAATATTCGACATGCAAGGCACTGACGCCCCTCTAAACTCCATACATGTGATAAATTGCTAATCCATCGGTGTCATCACCACCTCAAAGTCCAATAGATGGAGTGACTGAGTCTGATGAAACCATCGCTCAGATAATGTCCTGAGATAACTCCAGGGACAACGAAGGGGAAGGATGGAAAAGAATGCTCCAAATCCCCAGTCATGCACAATTGCTCTGTAATCAGGATGAAGAGCCAGGTACATGGAGTGTATGCTAAACCAGTTCCCTCGAGGATGTGTGAAGCCGGAAACCTACATGAAATGTATATCAACATCAAAATCCTTTATTCATCAACAATAGGAAAGAAGGAAGATCAATATCTAACGTCAAACCTCGTTAGCATGCAAATACATCGAGGGATGTCGACTCAAGTCACCTAGAAGCTTTGGGTTTGCCACCTGAATACTCAGGAGGTCTCTATGGGGAACATGTGCAGCAAGAGCGGGGTTTGCAACTGGAACATCTTCCTCCTCGTCCTCAACATCCGGCACATCAACCTGGACTGGACGTATCACCGCCTCCACCAACCGACGAGGCTGTTTAACAGAATTGGGTCGAGGCACTTCAGAAGCCCTCCTCCGTACACCAGAAGTGGTCCTACGTGTAGTATCCCTGAATCCGGGCCCCAAATCGCCGCGGATTCGGTGCACTATTTCTTTCACTAATTGCGAAAGATATAAACATAAATTGTTTATACAATACATTACACACTATTCCCCAAGGTCGAGTAACCTTAACTTAATACACATTTCATAAAATATCTATTACACAACAATATTTATCAAATACGCTATTACAAACTAGCCGCACATTTTATCCCAAGCCGGACTTGGCATTTTCATTTTCCTGTATCCGAACGCATTCGCTTTATCTGCAATGTTTTATCATGATATAGCAAGGGTGAGCATGAAAGTTGCCCAGCAAGTTTATATACAATAATAAAACGATATATCATGATTGAAGAGTATGAATAATGGGCTTGCTATAATTCATCAATATAATTGAGAACTAGCATGAACAAATTTTTTTGACTGAACAAGTATTATACATGAACAAACATTTCTGAACCAACTGGTAATGAAGGTGATCAGCCTTTCATACCTGACTTATACATGCAAGATGTACAGGTTACAATTTTCATGGCAATCAGAAATGATTAATCATAAGCTTGAAGAAACTACTCTTATTAGAGTTAAGTAAAAGAAAACTTGCCTGAACCGTTGATTATCGCAACGCAATTTTTAACGCTTTACCCGAAGACCTAATATTAATATATAGATCTCCAATAATTAGAATAATATCATCACAATATAATACTGTTATATTTATCCACAGAATAACCTAAACACATAACACATAAGCCTATCAGTCTATAATTCACATAAGACTTAGTATCAGATCAAACTATTTCAGTCTGAGTTGAACCCGACACAATTCTAACATCCCGACAGTCTAGTCAGACAATACTCGAGTTTAATTTCAATTAAACTTTATTTAAACACTTAAAAATTACTTAGAATCACATTTATATAATTTAACATTCGCTTTTTCATTTCATAAGTTATTCGTTAACACCTAGTAAGTCAAATACTAATCCAGCAACCTGGATTACATTTCAGCAACCTGAATTCACTATTCTTCTTCACAAAAATTCCAAATCAACTTATTATTTTTCTATCCTTTGGTCAAACATATATACATGTATTTCATACACAAAAATTAGTTTTCCATAATTTTCCAACTTCCTTTGATATTTTTTCAAAAATTAATTCTAGTGCGTAGCTTAAGAAATTATCTACCTTGTGCTTAACTCCAAACATTCCCATCTCTTGGTATAACCTTATATATATTAATGTGATGTTCCATTTTAAATTTCGTGGCAATCGGAGTTGTAGAACTCCGTTTATACCAATTTCCGTCGGAAAATTACAAAAATTAGAACGGTCATAACTTGGTCGTTTTAACTCGGAATTAGTTCATTTTTGGACACGAGCTACATAATAACATATATTTTCATTTCCTCAAAGCCTGGAAGTTTTCTCATTAAATAAATGTCCGAAACAGCCCCCCCGGAAAATTTTGGGCAGAAACTTTTTGTCATTTGGCAGTTTTGGAGTCCTTCACCAAAACTTAAATAAAACGAAATCTATAACTCCGATTAATGATCCATCAATTTTGTTGGATTCCTATCTTTCCGAACTACAGGTTTCATATATCACAATCCATATTTGGATATGTTAAGCTCCCGGAATTTAGCCCGGAAGTGGCTGTTACAAACTGTCATTCTAACAGTTTTTCTTATCTTTGAATAGTTTGGGAGAAATCCCATAACTTGTTCAATATTCAACCTAATTAAGTAATTCCAAAGGGATTTTACCCTTAACACATATATCTAGTATCACAAGAACATAAATCATAAATATCCATCATAGATTTCAAAGATCCAAAAGCTTGATCACACTTTTTAAAAGTTTAACTTTTCTAGAAAATCTCCATTCTTCAATTCCTATAGATTTCCACCAAATTAACCCCCATTATGGGTAGATCCAAAGAATAAACACTTATTAACATGTATATACATGGCTTTTGAGTTTAGAAACAAAGTTTCTTATTTCATCAAACAAGCATCAAATACAAGATTAAATAAGATTTTCTACACATTGAAAACCTAGCTTCACTTTTCTTGCTTTTGATCTAACTTTTGATCCATAAAAGAGTTGGATCTAAACATAGAACACCTTTAAACACAAAGATCTAGGGTTATAACCTCAAGATCACAACTTCAAGTTGTAAAAAAAAATCAAATCAAATCAAAAAGAAAATTAGACTACATAAGTGGAAATTTTGTTATACCTTAGCTTGATTTCTTGCTAAACCTTCTTCTTCTTCTTAGCTTGATCATGGAGCTTGGATGCCTCACCTAAAACTCTCCTTTCTCTCCACCATGAGGCTGCCGATCTAGCCCTCCCTCTCACTCTCTCATACACGCAAATTCTAGAGAGAAAATAGATTTAGTTGGCTTGATAAATAAAGTGAGATATTTTTCTTACTTTTCTTAATTTAATCAAATTGATTCAATGAATCTCATTGCTAGATGGCTGATTTGTATGGCTTTAGTCACATGCTATGCTATGTTAGGGTTAGGGTTTGTTCAACCACTCCAATATTTTGGTCAAGATTGCAAGTAACCTTATTAAGGAAATAAAAAGGGTATTAATAACATTTTACATACCATTTTATTTCTAAAATTGGCATTTGCTCAAACCCTTAGGGTTTAGGGTTTGGACATTTTAGAATTTAGGGTTTGAAAAACTCTTAGGGTTTAGGTTAAGGTTAGGGTTAGGTTTAGTTCACCCACCCAAGATCATGACAAGATCTACACTCAACTTATTAAAAAATGTGACAAAATGGTATAAATGACATTTCCTTTTATTTCTAGTCTTACCACTTGACCCAATATCTTCCAATATCTCTTAGATTGTTTGAAATCTTGGTGAAATAAGGTGGCTTCTTTATGCATTTGACACCTAACATTCTTGTACATATCTTTACAAATTGTGGCTCAATTTATTACATGCCACCCTCTCTTTTCTTCCCTTCCATAACCGGCCATGTAGCATTACTAGATCCCACTAATTCTTGCTCTTTCTCTCCCACACTAACCACTAAAGCTTTGCTTGGAAGAATGTCCATAAGTATTGGCAAAATAATAAGATGACACATAAGAGGAGTAGGTGGGAGTTGGTGGATAGTTGGTGGAAGAGTTGGTAACCAACTTTAGACAAATAAAATACCAAAATAAATCTTAGTCACATGCTCAATCTTTCCTCCTTTTTCCTTCTCTATCCACCGACCATGTAAATCAATCATAGTCCAACACTTTTACTAATATCAGATGTCCATCATGCCCTTCCTTCAATTCGGCTTATCAATAACAATATTCGAACTACTCAATTAATGTATTGCTTGGGCCTCTAACTAATTTCATTGTCCAACACTTGGGCTATAAAATATATATAATCCAATACCTTAAATTCTTATCCTACCCAAATAATTTAATTAGGGTTTTTACTTCCTCAATTATAACACAAATCCTTACTCATGCACACTTATTTCCTTAACCCAATTAGACTTGCTATAATTAGGTTATAAAATTAATCATTTGAGATATATAAAATAAATCTCCTAGAATTAGTAAGTATCCTAAATACCACAATTCTCTTTTTCCATAACTCTTAAGTTATTAAATCCTTCATTCCTAATATATAATTAGGGTTACACTAGTTTCTTTTGTTTGTTTATATAATAAACAAATATAAACCATCACATAATGTTCATATTCCTTACACACAACTTTTTAACCCTTAGGGTTTAATACTCCGTATTAGGATTCCCAAATTAGGGTTTAAATTCTCGATACTGAAATTAGGGTTTCTGAACATATCGCTAGAGTTTTCTAACTTAATCACCATATTCATATCATGAATTTAGGGTTTCAGATTCCCGGAACTGAAACTAAGGTTTCAGAACAATTTCTACGATTTCTTATCCATTGTTAGGGTTTTCTAACAGAACGTTGACGTTCTTAATATATACTTAGGGTTTGACACATATATAATTAATCTGGTCAACCCTTGACCCTTAACCACATTTAGTACACATACAAAACCATAAACGCAAAACATATTCTCATAAATCTTTAATCCTGAATAATTCACCTATATCCTTCACAGAATTTTGAAATCATCAAAATTTCACCCTAATAATATCAAACGCATACACTTATTTTCTATCTAGGTCTATTATTTGACCTTAAATCAATCGTTTAAGATTTTAATAACTTGTCTAAATTCTCGGGTTGTCACACTACGGGAACTACTCGGCTGATCCAGATCTATAATATCTGGACAAAAAGTCTCCAAATCACCTCAGAAAGGATGTGGTATTTCCTGACTTGGAGCTTTTCAAAATGCATTTTATGACTACACGCATGTATGCATTACTTTAACATACATCTACAGTAGAGTTAAAAATGCTTGACTAATTAAATGCCTACATTTTGGAAATTTTTTTCAATAGTCCCCTTTGTAAATCAGACTATCCACATGCACATAGGCATGACTAGGTAGCCATTCAGTAGCACACCTGCCGTAAAGTCATATACATAATATATGAATTAAAAATCATAAACATCAATTAATAAGCTTAACCTCAATACTAGGAGTACTTTACCTTTTACCTTTTGCTCATTTGTCCTCAAATAGGATAAAAAACAGCAGAAAAAGGTGCCAATTTGACTGTCTAAAAAGTCAAAATTTTCACATCATTATGTTCAGCATGGTTTAATACTAACATTTACTAGGTTGAATATTTTTTATCAAGTTATTTGAGCATACATAATCACTATTATGTGTTTAGATGCATTTCATATGATAAGTCATTTTCCAACGGATAAAAATTAGAAAAAATATATATGCATATGTTACTAGTATAGTGTAGAACACTTGTACGGTGACCGAATTTGCAGAAAGTCACCCGAACTCAGCAGATCTGAAGAAGAGCTCTCTAATTTCCTTCGCGGTGCAGGTTGAAAATGACTTATGAGATCAACCTACAGGATATTAATATCCACAGTTGGCCGCAGGTCCATCTGCGGCTGAAGCAAGTGTACCTGCGACACCCTTATATGGGTCCCACCCCTCCGGCTCGGTCCAGTTCGAGTTACAAAGGAGTTCTTATAGACTGAAAAGGTCAAATCAGGGATAAAAATGCTACGCGATTGAGCAGCATAGCTTACAAATCCTAGTCTTCTCAGTTTGAACCTGGGGTCTACACATCACTCATTGGTATTCTCCCAAACACAGGGTACATTATACCGATGATCTCAAATGTTACCAGCCACACTCGGCAATACCTTGCGCAGGTCCAATGCCGCCAATTCAGGGTCGACACCCTAATTCTCTAACATTCTCCAATGGGGGTCACAACGCAGACACAAAAAGGATCCCCGGCGGGGGACACAATTTAGACTCAAAAAGGATCCTCGGCGAGGGTCACAACGCAGTATCAAAAGCAATTCCTGGTGGGGGGTTACAATGCGTGTTCATCCGCTGACACACACATCAACGAAGGTCAAGAAGCCTTGACATCAGTATGACCATTGACAAGTAAATCCAATGAAGGGTCGGAAGCCATCCGATGATATCAGCCGTTGATACACACATCAACAAGGTTACAATGCATTCCTTGGTGGGGGTCACCATGCGTTATCTTCCATTGGTGTACGTATCAATGAAGGTCAAGTAACCTTGACGTTATTTCAGCCGATGTCAAGTAAACCCATCGAGGCATCGAAAGTTATTCCACGAGTGCGTACTTTGATACTCATATTCCCTAGTGGATCCCCGGCGGGGGTCACAACTCATATCAAGCCGTTGATTCACATGTCAACGAAGGTCAAGCAGCCTTGACAGTCTACCCCACATGGTTTTCCATCCGTTGATTCACACATCGGTGAAGTACACGTCAACAAAGGTCAGACAACCCTGCCAGCATATGATGTTGGCAGTAAATCCAACAAAACATTGACATATCACGGCGATACAAACCAGGAAAAGGTCAGCATCATCGAGGAGGATCGATGATGGAATATGTTATACACATCCTCAAACAGATGAAGCTTTATCTCCACAGACCTCTTACACATAAGAGGCACCTCTTCGGAATCAAGTCTATATCAAGGATTAAGGACTTTGGTTATAGCCCCAACATCAACATCCTAACAGATTCGAATCACACATCCAATCAGTTCATAGTTTCCAATCCTTGATAAAAGCTACAAGGATCCGACGATCATCCCCAACATGTTGGGCAATAACCCCGCACACATGCATCATACATTTGTATCACGTTGCATTTCAAGTGTCTAGGATTCTTTATCCTACCCATGCATTGCATTGCATGAATATGATAAAGAGGGGCATCTGTAGACACTCGAAATTTTTTGCACACCTGTCACTGACATTACGGGAATGCAGATTAATCTTTCAGAAATAACCCTGAAATATAGCTCACAGCCAGTCCGGATACTAACGGAAGTTCAGTCTCTACCCTGGAACACACACTGGGAGTAACAGTTCCAACCTCGGAGATAACCTTGAGGAATGCAGTTCCAATACAGGAAATTCCATCAGAGAAGACTGATTAATCTCGGAAATAACCCTGAGGTATCCAGTCTCAGTCCCAACACTAGGAATAACATCTACCAACCTTTGTGTAGGAGTGCAGTTCCGGCGATAACCCAAGAAATTCTTATTTCAAATGCATACGATCAACTTCAACCTTAGCACTCACACCGATGCATTCAGTACAAAGCCTGGATATAACACCAGGAAGACATGCACACCTCAAAGATGACACTAAGGACCTCCAACATTGACAGCAGTCCAATCTCAGCAATAACCCTGAGCAACGTTTGCTTTATCAGCCCAAACTGGCGATAACTCCGATGAGGGGCAAAATAATCATCTCACCACTTTGAAGCCACATCACGCCATCTCAACATCTCATACACACATTTCTACACAACAATGTCGCACAAGAATCAAGGAAAAACAATCTCGAGTGACTATTGTGTAGGGTAACAGATAGAATTTGAAGCTTGAAGACCGGAGGGCACTGTCCCATCTTAATGACTTTGTACAACCTCTAATCCCATGCCATTGTACAACATTCGACAACGAAGGTCCAAAATAGGTCCTATATACCTCAGTCGGATGCCTGGATTGCAATTCTGAAAGTTTGAGCGGACATTACAGTGCCTACGTGCACATACTGTGAGACGACGCGAACCGCAAAACCCAGGGCAACCGGGGCAGCCTCAGGTACACCTACGGCTCCCCCCTCTATAAATAGAGGGCTTGGGGTTACCCTTTTTAAGAGAAAAAAAGGCGAGGAAGCCCTGCCAAATTTGTTCCGTAGTTACAATATATTGAGTGCTTTCTCATTTTATACACTTATAAGCTAACATATAGCTACTCTTATACCAGCGTGAGCCGAGTTTCATCCACTTTAAAGATATAGAAGTCTTCTTTGGCAGTCCACTGTAAGCCGTCTTACACACTTTAAAGCCTTTCTCTTCATCTTTGCACACACCCTTCTTCACGTTGAGAGTCGTGTTGCGTGTATTTTCTCGGACTTCGATCCGTGGTTTTATTTTCAGTTTGTATATACATATATATATATTATATGGACTAACATTATCGAGTTATGCCTCGATTGAGCCTACACTTTGGTCTGGAGGGTTTATTTTCTTTTATATATATGGGGAGCGATCCATAGCATCTATATGCTATGGGATAAAAAGTGGCATATAGGCCCTAATCCGTCCGTTTTATTGATGAAAGGATGCGATTTGAAGTCCCAACTATCCGTCCGCTAGTATTACTAGCGGATGTAATTAGTAAAAATTTCGGACCCTTATGCCCCTCGTGAGTGAAATTTTCCAGCCAAAAGAACATGGTCCGCTAGTATTACTAGCGGATAGAAATCAGTAGGTCATATAGTCCGCTAGTAATACTAGCAGATAGAACAAAGAAGATAAAGATAAGGCCAAATTCAGAAACAGAGCATCCATGGAAGCCTTCGTAGTCAAGCTTTTTGCTACCATTTCTACAATTAAAGCTTCTTATGCTGAATTACAAATGGCCCAATTTCCTAGTTATAATAGTAAGGCCATACAATCTGCAGACCAAGCGCTTAGCGATAAAGAAGAAGGGATAGTGTGAATACGTATTTGGATTAAAAACAGCTTTTCATCCAAGGATATCAAATTCATGAGGCAGAACATCTTCAGTTGGCCTGTAGTATTTATCTGGGGAATACAGGCTCATGTTTGTAACTTGGCTAGTATAGAGGCAGGCAAATCTCTCTACCAGCATAACACACACACACACACACCAAAATAAAAAAAATTAACCAGATGTGCAAGAAAACATATAAACTAGCAAACTTACTCTCACTAAGAATGATTGGAGTTCTAAATTAAAATATTTCAAATTTACCTGATGTGCAAACCGGGAATTCTGATAGTCGGTCCTCATAAGTTGTCCCCATACTTTGTGGAACTGAAATTATTGAAAATAAACATTTTATGCTCTGATTTATTGGATAACATCCTTAAAGTAAACAGGTCAAATAAAAACAGAAACACAGTTCTCATTCAATCCATTTGATTTGGTGCAACAGTTGGTCATAATACCTATATTTGTATATCTAAATAAAGATACAGACGTGCTATATCCGTATTCGGGATAGTATCCACTTTGCCCCATATCGGATAATATATGCATTCACTGGATTACGGGTATCGGATACTTCGGACTGATGCTAATATTTCAGACTCCTTGATTAACACATTAATAATGCCCAACAACCATTATATGATGTGTTCACGATTGTGTGTACGTGCCTTTCTATATGAACTCCATTATTTTAAATACATAAACGGCTACGATTCAGTTTTTCCAGATTATAACTAGGAAATTGGGCCATTTGTAATTCAGCATAAGAAGCTTTAATTATAGAAATGGTAGCAAAAAGCTTGGCTATGAAGGCTTCCATGGATGCTCTATTTCTGGATTTAGCCTTATCATTATCTTCTTTGTTCTATCCGCTAGTATTACTAGCGGACTTATTCGGTCCGAAATTTTTACTAATTACATCCGCTAGTAATACTAGCGGACGGATAGTCGGGACTTCAAATCGCAGCCTTTCATCAATAAAACGGACGGATTAGGGCCTATATGCCACTTTTTATCCCATAGCATATAGATACTATGGATCGCTCCCCATATATGGGAGCGATCCATAGCATTTATATGTTATGGGATAAAAAGTGGCATATAGGCCCTAATCCGTCCGTTTTATTGATGAAAGGCTGCGATTTGAAGTTCCAACTACCCGTCCGCTAGTATTACTAGCGGATGTAATTAGTAAAAATTCCGGACCCTTATGCCCCTCGTGAGTGAAATTTTTCAGCCAAAAGAACATCGTCCGCTAGTATTACTAGCGGATAGAAGACAGTAGGTGCATATAGTCCGCTAGTAATACTAGCGGATAGAAGACAGTGCTTAACACAGTACAGAGCCATACTTGATACCAGATCCTGCAAGATTCATGCAATCTTTCCTGTTACACAGTTTCAGTAAAGATAACCAACTAATAATGCAGCGAAAAAATATAATTCAAGTGAAGAACTTAGAAAAATAAAAGAAAAAGGACACTTACCGGTTGCCACCTCAATCTTTAGAGCAAATAAGCGCGTACCCAGATGGGATGTTTGGAAGATGAAAAGAATCCAGCAATCCTCCTTATCAAATGGGTCCTCAAAAACCTCTGCTTGGAGTCAAAACCCCTAATTGTTTTCTTGGATTTCAACACCCACAAGTAATAATGATCAATTGATGGTATACTATGAAGAACAGGGTCTGAACACAACAGAGCTCAAATGCAAACAAAAAACCCACAAAAACGGCTAAGAAAAGATTAGCCTTTTGACCATTGTGTCTTCCATGTGAAGAGAGCACCTACATCTGTTAGCTTTTGAGCAATGGAGTATGGGGAACTACTTTTTGGCGTTAAAAGAAGTGAACCAAGACACGTGGGAAGAAGTCTCCTACTAACAACCTAAAACATGTCAAATTGTCCAAAATCCAAAAGCATATGAATTTAATCAAACCAAATTAAAGACATAAAATGGATAGAATTAGATGACTTGGTAGTTGTTAATGAGGGCGAGCTTAAATGGTTAAGAGTTGGTTGCTAAGATGAATCCTCACAAAATTACAACACCGTAATCCCTAAATTCTTTTATCTTGTTGGAAAGCTAGTGGGAGTTGGTGATCTTCCCTTCAACTTTGTCCACTGATTTCTATCCGCTAGTAATACTAGCGGACCATGTTCATTTGGGTGGCTAATTTCACTCACGAGGGGCATAAGGGTCTGGAAATTTTACTAATTGCATCCGCTAGTAATACTAGCGGACGGGGAGTTTGAACTTACGATCGCAGCCTTTCATCAATAAAACGGACGGATTAGGGCCTATATGCCACTTTTTATCTCATAGCATATAGATGCTATGGATCGCTCCCCATATATATATATATATATATATATATATATATATATTCGTCCCACCTGGACTTTACTTTGTGGTTGTTGATCGCTTTTACAACTTTCTTTACATTTCTTCCTGCCTGGAGTTTACTTTATGGCAGTTGATCGCTTTTACAGCTTTATTTACATTTCATCTCGCCTGGAGTTTCCTCCGTGGCGGTCGATAGCTTTTACAACTTTATTTATATTTTTTGATCCCACATGGAGGTGCTTCGTGGTGGCTGATCATGTCTGTATATATATATATATATATATATATAAATATCTACAGCTTTTATATATATACCTGCTTACTGCTTTCATACAAATTGCGGTATCATGTGAGCCTAGGAATCATGTGATCACAGATTCAACCTATTAGATCTAGATTCGGTTCCCGTGATGGACATTTTCAGCTGGAAGCAGCTTATAAATTATTCTGCGGTGTCTGAATTTCCTCAGATGGTTTTCATACCCAATGGGAAATCGACATTATTTTGTACATTATTTTCTTATAGATGCTTCGCATCTCAAAAATAAAATCAATCAAGCCAAACACTTAATAAAATGGAAGTGTAAAAGATCTAAATTACTATTGAGCACAAGGGTTTGAAAAACCCCTTTTATAAAACATCACTGCCATATCTTGCTAAAATTGAATTTTTATATAAATTCAAACCCTGTGTATATAAGTGCGAACGAGGCCTCGCACCACTTCCAAATAAATAACACATTGACCCATACACACACACATTCAGATAATAGTTTCTTGAAAAGAGGCGGTCACCGTGGTAAAACAGATGTCGGGGGGTGCCTAACACCTTCCCTTCGCATAATCAAGTCCCCGGACCCTAATGAATCTCGATTTCACCGACCCGTTTAGCATTATCACATCATTTGGTCAACGTGCAAACCTTTTCTCGGTTGTGTTGGTACAACCATTTAAAAAACCAACTGGCGACTCTTAACAGTCCATCATCGACATTATACATGTCGTGTAAGACCCCGAATATTATGAAATAAATGTATTCAATTGTTCTTATAATTACTATTCAGTAAATGGTTAAATTGATAAAAGGTTAAAGTGAAGGGTGATATATGTAATTATTTTAAATAAGCAAGTGGTTATAAAATACTCATTGTTGTTGGAGAATATTCCTTTGGTCATGGAATATTCTTCCTGTCGGGGAATATTCGTATGACGGCGCAGTCTTTTGTGGGCCCCGTAACGGAAATTGATTGGAGGAAGAAAACGACAATTATAAGTTGTTTACAAATAACGACGTAGTTGTTACCGTTAATACTGTTGGAATACCCGGTGATTAAAACATAGTAATACGCGTTGTTGCATAGTAGCACACGGTATTGCACCAATTATTGATTCTTACGTAAGAAGTCACTACTCAATAATTGTTACAGTAATTACTGATCAATATTTTATTTTTGATTCAATAATTGCCGCGTTGATATTTTATATTATTGTTGTTTTAATAATTGTCATTGCACATTATTTTCCATTATCAAATTAATAATTCATATTATTTGAATAATATTATCAGATAGCATTATTGGCAATGTCTAGAAAGTTCTGTCTAAAGAGAGGTTTAATCATCTAATTGCGCGCCAGTAAGGAGAAATTCTTATTGGAAAGCCCCCTCTTTCCTGGAAACTGCCTGGTTGTCAATATTGTGATTCTGTAATATTATTTATGAATAATTAATTATTGATTTATATGATAAGGAAAATATTCATTTTAAGTGGATATAGATGGAGAAATTTTTTAAAGTGACAATTATTGAAAATTGATATTTTATCTTTTCTGATAAAATAATATTTTATTATTTTATTATAATATAATAATGGTGATTTTTTTACAATGAATGTCGGATATATGAGTATATGAGGAAGAAGAGTATTTTTGTTGCATTAAATGATTAACACATGTTTTGTGTGTGGGTGGACCCCATTTTTGACTGAAATTTGATTATAGCCTGTAAAATCGCCCGTTTGTGGATTTCGGTCAATTTTATTTGGAATTTGGAAAAACTTTCTTTTGTAAAGTTGTAGAGAATTGAATTTCCTATAAAAACTCGCGAGATTCGAATTTTCTGATAAAAGAGCTAGCTCTTCCTCGGGGTGGGAATCAATGTCTTCCATGAACTCTCCATCAACTGTCTCAATATCCGGCACTATGGATACTGCCACAGCCGATAAAATCTTTGTCTCCATCCACGCAGAATACTCTGGAAAACATCCTGGATAGCTAATAGAGAAAACAGTTACCTCACGCTGATCCCAACAAGCATACACACAGGATTGATCCTCTGCTGAGAGATAGCGAGAAGCTAAACGCTGACCTAGCGCACCCTCAAAAGGATGAAAATCCTGAAATTGGTCAAACTGTGAAGTCACGACCATCGAGTGATAAGTAGTCATACCCCTCAAACCAGTCAGAGGGAGATAATCCATGCCCAGAGCATGAGTAATAAAGTTGTAGGGTGAGCTAAGCCCTGAGCATGGCAATATGATAAACAAATCACTGATATCCGCAAAGAATAAAGACCAAGACATATCGTCCATACACTCCGATGACTGAAAGGAGTATGACATGGCTATATCATGGGTGAAACAATATCTATGCCGTCTAAAGGTGCCGATTGGTCTCTGTTAGATCCCAGAGGGCACAATAGATCTAGAAGGGGGGTTGAATAGATTCTTTTCTTTTGAAATACTTTTCTGGTTTATGATGTATTGTTCATATTAGATTATATGACAAACATAGAATCTTTTCAAGCACAACGGAATAAGTAAAAGATTCCCCTCCTTCATTGATATATTAATAATCATACAAACATTGTTCGTTAGGTTAGTTTAGTTGTAAGCAGTTAAAACATACATAGCAGTTATAGCAGTTATAGACATAATGTAAATGACATAATGTAAAAGACACAAGGGGTTTTAAGTGGTTCAAAGACTCAAGCTCCTAATCCACTCTTCTGCTTTCAACTAGCAGGATTTCCACTAAGGAAGGGCAGCACCCTGAATAATTAAGATTCCTTCAAGGCCAGCAGCCTTGGGACTTCAGTTCACTAAGAACTCTTCAAGGCCAGCAACCTTGGGACTTCTCTAGTTCCCTAGGAACTCTTTAAGCCCAGCAGGCTTGGAACTTTGTTTAGTCCCTCTGGACAAGGACCCTTTGGCCCTGCTTTGTTTAGTCCCTCCGGACAAGTACCCCTCAGGCCCTGGCTTCTTTGAGTTGTTGTTGTTGTTGTTGGAGTCGGTGCTGAGCTGCTAAGATGTCTTCATGCTCTGAACACATCTTCTATCTTTAGCAGCTTCGGCATGATCATCCTTGAAGAGCAGTTGAGTGTTGCATGATGCTCAGCTTCTTAGGTTGCTCAACTACTCAGGATGACCCTTTGATGAACTGCCTTGAAGATCATTCTCCTTGGTACTTGATGGCTGCATATGAGAGGCTTCTAGGATGACTGTAAGCTCTTCTGCAAGGTACCTAGAAGCTTTCTCAAGCTTGACACCAAGATGGCTTTTGTGATCTCCCTTCTAGCTACTCGATGCCTTCCCATGATGGACTTCCTAAGATGAACGTAAGCTCTTCTCTATTGTACTTAGAGTCTTCCCATGATGGACATCCAGATGGCATGATGCTCTTCTTTCTCTCGGTAGTTCAGAACACTCTTCATGTAGTAGAACTCTCACTTCTACATAGTAGAACTCACACTTCTACTTCTTGCTTGATCTGACTTTTGAGTGTTCTTGATGGATCGTAGAGTGAGTCTCTAGGACTTACTATTACTTGATTCAATCAGTCCATCTTCTCTCCAAAACTCAACTCTTTCATCACTCTTTGATCTTTGAAGCTCTTCTTCATTTATACACCTTCCCAATCCTTCCGTTGGAAAGTAGCCGTTGGAAGCTATTCAAATGTCTTCACAGATCTCAAGTTGCTTGATGTAGACTGCTTGATATGACATGACATACTTTT
The DNA here is from genome assembly GCA_020205505.1 of Panax japonicus. Taxonomy (NCBI): domain Eukaryota; kingdom Viridiplantae; phylum Streptophyta; class Magnoliopsida; order Apiales; family Araliaceae; genus Panax; species Panax japonicus. The sequence continues at coordinate 68,841,011 of CM035091.1, forward strand.
TCTGACTATGCAGTCTACTTTTTCACCTACCCTGTCAGATGTATCACTTTACTGTCCTGGGCAGGTCGAAGGCTTTATTTCTTCTGATTTCTTGATCAGAGGATGTCCTTTTGCATCGATGCTCTCAATAAGCACTTGTCCGAATTACCCTTCAGATTGAATAGTTGCCAATGCCTCAATCTTCAGGTATCCGAGCTCTACGATTCTGATGCACGTCTTCAGGGACCTGATCGTAGTGTCTTGTTGTCTGGTGGAGACAACACTACGATCTAGAAGAGTGTTGATTTGATCTTCAATGTAGAACACCTCTTCCTTGTATTGTGCAGTGCTTCAATACTTTTGTTTGCTTTGACTGTTCTCAATTACTGATGGCCTAATTCCTTGCTCTGGTTCCCTTCTGAATATCAAGACACTTCAGATTTGTGGCGCGTCCAGCTTGCTTTCTCCTGGTGATCTTCCGCTCACTTATCATCAATGAACTGACCCTGGACTTAACCACTTTAGCCTTGCTCTTCAGAAGTTGGCCAGTATCTCGGTTCACCTTCCATCAGTTTTTTCTTTGTCTGACAAACACTACGATCCTGGATGCTTCCAAGATCGTTGTCTTCTGTTTCCTTGATAGCAACTGCATTAGCTGACTTTTCCTTAGTTAACTGCTGAAGTCTTCTTTAAATCATTTTGTGGAAGACTTCATCACGAACGGCCTTTCAACTCAATATTGATGCTGATTGGTTTGGTGTTTACTTTTTCTGCTAGCCTGCATGCCATTCGTTGAGTGCTCTCTGGTTTCCCTTACTGTGGATTACATCTTTGCAGTGCCAACCAGAGGCTTCGTACCTTTGGATATACTGGGAGTACTCATTCGTTGAGAACCGTATCTGCTCTATGATTCTGACTTAGCATTGTGAGCATTACTGTTGGTGTCGTAGTTTTGCATTCTACGATTCAGCTTTGGCTGTGCAGACACTACGATCCTGAAGATCAGATCTTGACATTCTACGATTTCTGCACTCTGCGATTCAGCTTCGGCTGTACAGACTCTACGTTCCAGAGATCACACTATGATCTTTGACTCTGCACATTACTATCTTAGAGTTAGCTTGGTGATCATTGAGTACACTCTACGATCGCTGACTTGAGCTTGTTGTCTTCATCTGATCTTGTCCGACTACGATCTCTGCATTTGTTCAGTGGACTCTACGATCGCAGAGTGTGGTCTACGATCTTTGTCTTTGACTTTGGCATCGCTAGACTCTACGACTCAGATCATACAGTGCATTTCATACTTAGCTTTGGCAGATTGTCGTTCGGCTTATAGGCAGGCTGTCTCTACGATTCAGAACATGACTTCCTCAGTACACTACGATCCCGAGGAGGCTCTTCTCGACACACTACGATCCTTCTTCGTTTCTCCTGGAAGTTTACGAACTCTGAGATCTCACTATCTTGCATACTCCTATTCTGCCTCGATAGCTCTGGAGTTGACTCTGACTCTCCTGGCAGACTACGACTTCTGGTGCAGTGCTTCGACGATCAGACAAGCCTATCTATTACATCATAAGATCAACCTAACAAGTTTGATCTTTCTATATTTATAGTCCTTGTACATCATTTCTTTTTAAGGACTTTACAAAGCCGTTTTGCTTATGTAGGATCAACCTAACATTTTTGATCAATTCATTCTAAGTCCTTGTACATATATTTCTATTATCTATCAAAGGACTTAACAGCTTTTCTTCATCCAAACATACTTGCATATTCATTCATATATATATCATAATCAAATCATATATAAATAGGAATAACATTCACATGTTTATTCCTGACAATCTCCCCCTATTTGATTATGACAAAAACAATAAGTGCATATGCATGTTATGAATGAATCTTAGATACAGTGAGAAGCTGTATTTCTAAACAGTTAATCATGGATGTCATTTATATTAATATGGCAATTATATATCCAGACATTCTAAATCCTGGATCCATAACATACTAACAGACTAGAGATTAGAGATATACCTCCTTGGCTCCATGTATGATTCCAGGATTCTTGTTGATCGGCTACTCATCAGCTGCTGCTTCTTGCTCTTGCTCCCCCTCTGATGATCTTCTCTCTTTGCTTGATTTTCCTTCATCATCTTTCTGATCTGGCTCCCCTTCAGCTTTTGTGATCTTGGCATCATCATCTTCAGGCTCCCCCTCAGATGATGATTCTTTATCTGCTGCTGCTTTCTTCTTCTTTGACTTTTTCTCCCTTAACCCTCAGCTCTTCTTTCTTCGCCTCTCTTTCTCCCCCTTTTTGTCATCAATCATTTGAGAGAGCTGCTCCATGTTGGACATAAGCTGCTCCATCAGGTAGGAGGAGTTTGCAACTTCAAACTTTAGCTCTTGCTGTCCGAGTTCAAGTTGCACAGAGAAGGACTGTTTCAGATCGTCAATCTTGTCAGAGAGGGCTTCGATCTAATTTGCATTTGCCTTCTGAACTTGTAGAGCTTCTGCCTTCTGATCTTGGATGGCCTTCTGATAGATGTTATCTCTCTCTTGGAGTTTGAGAGATACATCAGCCAAGATAGCTTGAAGCTTGTGCTGGAAGGAATCATATCCTGCTGCTGTCTGCTTCTGTGTTTCTTCAGTGAGCATAGATATCTTCTTGCTTAAATCATCAGCGCTCTTCGGTAGTTCCTGCTCTAAAGCAGTTTGATCATTTTGATTGGCAGCTTCAGGTGGAGCAACGGATTGGACTCTACGATTGTCATCTTTGGACAAATTTTCAAAGGTGTGGATAATCTGAACAATCGTGGAGTACCAATTGCTTGTGGAGGATGATGGAGTGTCTGTTAGCAGTGCTTGATCATAAGGAGACTCCTGAGATTGGATTTGAACATCATAAGCAGTAGAGTGATCAGACTCTACGACCAGCTTCTTGGACATAGTTCTTCTTCCTTCAGAGTTCACTCTACGATCGTAGGGGATGTAGAGATTTCCAGCATGTCGATAGATCTTGAAGTGGGGCTGGTTTGTGATCATCTTGGTGGAAAACTTCTTCACTCTTGGAAAGTTCTGAGCCACCAGTTCCATGCTTGGAAACTGCTTATAACACAAACTGAAGTAGCTTCCATCTTTTTCAGTAATGGCCTTTAGCCATGGCATCCACTGGAAGAACCATCTCATTAGCAGATCATCAGGGTTGTAGAGAATGGTTGTGCAATCCATTTCCATGTTGTTCCAGTTCTTGACCAAGTCAAAAAAGGTCATTCTTACTATTTTGATATGCTCACCTCCATGGTTTACCCATCTTTCAGGAGGAGTCCCTGATGATTCATTGGGAACTTCTACTACTATTCTCCTGATAAATCTTGCAGGTGAGAGAACAGGATGAAGTTCTGAATTTCCTGATTCCTGATCTTCAGAGTTGGAATCATTTCCAGCTTCTTCCTTCTCAGAACCAGAGCCATTTAGATCAGCTTCAGTAGAGGGATCATCTTCATGTTGCATTTCATGTTCAGACTCTTCTTGATCATCTCCAACAGAGAACCCTTCTTGCCGAATTTCATTATCAGAACTTTCTTCATCAAGACTTTCCTTAGATACTTCTTCTTCACTGCTGGCTTTTTCTTCAGCATCTTTTCCTGGGGATACAGATTCATCATCACTTAATTCAATGATGGCATTTGATTGGCCACTGTTCCTTTTGGAGGCAAACTGGGCTTGCAGCCTGTAGCTCTTTCTTCTTTGTGGAGGTTCAACTATCGGAGAGACAAATTCTTCTTCTTCCTCAGTCTCTGACTCCACTTCCTTATCAGATAAACTTCTTTGAATATCAGCACTGGCAGGGGCAGATTCTTCTTCCTTGTCCTCATCACTTTCTGAGTCATTATGAAAGCTCTCTTGGATTGAGGGGACATGTTCTTCTTCTTCTTCTTGGGTAGCATTTTCTGACCCATTCTCTGGGCTGGTTGGGGCAGTTGTATTTGGGGATGCACTTTGATCAGAAATTTCTTTTTCTTCATCAGAGTTGCTTCTCTGAGTATTGGCCATGGGGCTAGAGCACCTTTCCTTATCAGCAGATGTATTGATTTGAGAAGCTAAGGCTGGTTTGTCCTCCACCTTAGATTTCTTGCAGACTGGCCCTTGAAGCAACCTGTTGCTTTTTCTTTTTGTGGTCTCAGCAGTTTGGGCCTTTTCTTCTTTACTCTTGATCAAGGAGGAGACTCTCCTTGGTGGAGCCTGGGCTTTCTTCACATCACCAGCTCTTTTCACCACTTTTGATTTCTTCTTAGCTGGTGTGATTTTAGCTGCTTCAGAGTCACTGGACTCAGAGCTCTCCGCCTTTACTGTCTTCCTCTTCTTTGCAGTGGCTCTACTACTGCTCCCAGCTGTCAGCCTTTTGTTCTCCTTAGGGTTCTTCTTCCAGTTTTCAAATAGTTGTGGAGACATCACCTTGTGCACATTCAGGGCTTCTCCCTCATCATCCTTGATCTTTCCCCCTATCTTTTTCTTCTGTATGATACTTAACAGCCTTCCATGATATACCTTGGTCAGGGGCTTCTTCTCAGTCTTCTCTACCCATTTGGAGATCTGATCAATCAAGATAGATCCAAAGTCGATTTGTTTCTTCAAAACAATTGCAGACATGATTTTCAACTGCTGGTCGATCACTGTGTCATGTGCAGTGTTCTTACATAGTATGCACTTTCCAACTATTTCAGCGAGGAACTCATATTGCTCAGGGAACTCCTTCTTCTTCATGTCCTTGAAACTAGGGTTTCTTTGATACCCCATAATTTCCTTAGCTAATTCAGTGTTGACATCATCAAGGTTCTTTAGGCCTTGGTTAGGAAATCCTAGGCATTGGTTTAGATCAGAAGATTTTAACTTGAGAGACTGAACTTTAACATTGGTAGTAAGGGTTTACGAATTTATAGAGACGTTTGAGTAGAATTCTTTAACCAGGTTGCAGTAGACTCGAGTATTTGCTTCAAGGCATTCTGAAAATCCAGACTTCTTTACAAGCTCGAGAATATCTCTGAACTTCTTTTCAGATTTCTCAAACGATTTGATTCCAAGCTGAATACCAGTGATCACTTGTCAGTTTTCCATTTTGAGTAGTTTGAAGAATGTGGGTATTAAATATAGAAAGGTTTATGTGAGATGACTGTCTGGTTGGTAAGGCTCCAGAGATTAACTGATTTGCTCTTGAAAAGCTTTCTAGGGTTTTGAAAATGAGAGGGAGAAAGGTTCGATATCTTTTGGTAACTGTCTACAGATTTGAACTTGTCTTTATGGCAGTTCCTTCTAACTCTGCATACTTAATGATGTGTCAACTGTCCATTGGTTGCACGTTGCCCAGTAATGAGCTGTAACTTCCCATAACTTTTCAGATAATAGAGGAGTGGACGTTTAGTTGTCATGGCTTTGACCGTTGACCTTTTGATTCGTAGAGTAACGTGATGAGATAGCTACAGACTTTACGATTTCATTTGTTTACTCAACGATCAATTTCTGAGAGATGCTGCATTGGATGGCTTCGTCTTTCCTCCTTACTTCGATGCGGCATAGCTCAATCACTGATGTGTTTGAACTTATCTCCTCAACTTGAATGGCTTAGTAGATATCTCATTCTTCATACTCCTTGAGCTGGAATACTCTTTGGTAGGACTACGATCGTTGAGTTATCTTCTTCTGTCGCTGAGGTTGCACTACGATCGTTTAGACAGCATTACGATTGTTGAGTTTGTACTTCAATCGTTTAGACCTCTTCAAGTTCAACACTACGATCATTGACTGACTTGGTTCTTTTGAGATGAACTAGATCAAGCATTCCTTCTGGAATAAGATAGCTCAGGAAGGGCCAACCTCTTAGAGTTAGCTAAGGATCAGGTTTGTCCCTGAGGCGCTTTCCAGATGAAATACTAAGACAGTGATTTTCAATGACATCTCATTAGACCCTTTTTGATGGAAAGATCTTCTATCATCTTTAAGTATCCGCATCGCTGAAATCGTGGTGTCCTTCTACTCTTACTCTACGATCATGTGTTTGATCGTAGACACTTCACGATTATGGATTAGGTGGCTGAAGGGTTATCAGTAGTTTGTTTTGAGACGATCCTACTGACTATGGATCTTCATTTGGTTCATCAACCACAAGGTTTTGGGACTTTGTAGCTGGTACATCTCTTCCAGGTTAGTGGTGCAGTTATTCCTTAACAGATCATTGCTCCCCCATTGTTGATGCCGTCATCTCAGACAGATGTGATTCCTTCTTCATGTTCATTTGAGGGCTGCCCAGCACTTCTACTTCTGACTGGAATCATCATCGTTGCTTAGTCTTTATTTTATCGTAGAGATGAGTATTTTCAAGATTGATCACTCTACGATCATTTGACAGTACTTTGAACGTAGTCTTCTTTGACAGTCCTTAGTTTTGAGAAGTTCTGCTTCGTAGAGAACTCCTTTTGTCTCAAGCTCAAAGATCTTCTATTGTGAGCTTCCCTTGAGGATCCTTTTCGTAAAGCGTATCTCTCTTGGCATAGGCACATAGAATCCTCTTTTATCTTCTGCTGCATGGCATGCTCCCATATACAGATTTGCAGCCATGTGAGCTCCATTCAGGTTAGCTCAGATGGTCTTCAAGGACAGGCTTGGACATATATGGACTTTATCAGACTTTTCTCTGAATAGTCCTTAGCCTTCTGCTGGTCAAATCCTTTTGAATGAAGTCTTCTGCTTCAGCATTCCCTAGTGTGGTCAGACTGACCAAGTACCTGCAGGTTCAAGTAATTCCTACTTTTTGGTCCCCATTGATGAATGGGTCCTGCTAGGTTAGTTTTCTAAACCCCTATTCCTCTTATCTGGATAATCATCATGTTTATCACCAACATACATTCATGCAAGCAACTATCTTGGGATAATACATTTTAGATGCATGACGGTGAGTGTGTGTAGGATTTGACAATTAATAACACACTCTTTATCTATGATGGCTTCATCAATTATTGGGTTATGTTCACAATGTATAAGTGTTCACATAGTGTGAATCAACTCTGCTATTTATGAGTATCTAGTTGATTTATGGATGTGATCAGTTTCTACAAATCAACAAGATCCTCTTGTAGAATTGATCATTCTCTGTGTGTTGTTAAACACTTAGAACATATGCTTGTACACACATACTAGCACAACAGCAATGATTACATACCCTAAGATTCATTTGGTCTGTGATACTCTTATGATCCATTTCATATTTTCTTCAAGATGTCATCTTCAGCCTAAAACTTGGTTAAAGAGAAAGTTTGTAGACATTTGAATTTTCCATCTTTAGACTACTTTCTCTATTCACCTTTTTAGGAAGATTATGACTTGTTGACAGAATACTGTCATAGTTCATAAGATGGTGCAACTATGATGTATACATTGATGGTGAGGAACCGTACCTTTTTGCTGTCATTTTCTTAACAGTCATTTACTTTAGTTATACTGAGTTAAGGTATTGATGTGCATAGCTTTTACTTTTGCCCCTTTTCAGCTTAATGCTCTTGTCGGCCTTTCATCAATCAGTCGTGGTCTTGAAGATGTAGATCAATAGAATCGTGGCATTAAGATCTTTGACACCCTTGAGTTTTCAGAGACAGCACTCGGTTGTTGGTTGGTCACTCATACGATTGAGAGAATCTTCTGTCTCCACTTGATCAGTCATTTCTTCGTACGCGTGACCTCTTCATCTTTCAGACTGATGAATGCTTTACTCCTTGTTACTGATGTCTCTTGCTCTCTTTCTCTCATCTGATCTTCAGACTACAAGATTGACTGTAGGCTAGGATTGGTCTTGTCGTTATAACAATCGAGGATATGAACCAATCTGAGCAGTTTTAGGTGTATACACATTTTTACCTATACACAATATTTCCAACATGTGAGCTCTTCTACATATAACATGTTACTTACTAATAAACTAAGTTTAGAACAATGTTGGTGCCTTGGATCAGACTCAAAGCGATTAGCTTTAGAATACAGCATGAGAACCTGCTTTGATACCAATTGTTAGATCCCAGAGGGCACAATAGATCTAGAAGGGGGGGTTGAATAGATCCTTTTCTTTTGAAATACTTTTCTGGTTTATGATGTATTGTTCATATTAGATTATATGACAAACATAGAATCTTTTCAAGCACAGCGGAATAAGTAAAAGATTCCCCTCCTTCATTGATATATTCATAATCATACAAACATTGTTCGTTAGGTTAGTTTAGTTATAAACAGTTAAAACATACATAGCAGTTATAACAGTTATAGACATAATGTAAATGACATAATGTAAAAGACACAAGGGGTTTTAAGTGGTTCAGAGACTCAAGCTCCTAATCCACTCTTCTGCTTTCAACTAGCAGGATTTCCACTAAGGAAGGGCAGCACCTTGAATCATTAAGATTCCTTCAAGGCCAGCAGCCTTGGGACTTCAGTTCACTAAGAACTCTTCAAGGCCAGCAGCCTTGGGACTTCTCTAGTTCCCTAGGAACTCTTCAAGCCCAACAGGCTTGGAACTTCGTTTAGTCCCTCTGGACAAGGACCCTTTGGCCCTGCTTTGTTTTGTCCCTCCGGACAAGGACCCCTCAGGCCCTGGCTTCTTTGAGTTGTTGTTGTTGTTGTTGTTGGAGTCGGTGCTGAGCTGCTAAGATGTCTTCATGCTCTGAACATCTTCTATCTTTAGGAGCTTCGGCTTGATCATCCTTGAAGAGCAGTTGAGTGTTGCATGATGATCAGCTTCTTAGGTTGCTCAACTACTCAGGATGACCCCTTGATGAACTGCCTTGAAGATCATTCTCCTTGGTACTTGATGGCTGCACATGAGAGGCTTCTAGGATGACTGTAAGCTCTTCTGCAAGGTACCTAGAAGCTTTCTCAAGCTTGACACCAAGATGGCTTTTGTGATCTCCCTTCTAGCTACTCGATGCCTTCCCATGATGGACTTGCTAAGATGACCGTAAGCTCTTCTCTATTGTACTTAGAGTCTTCCCATGATGGACATCCAGATGGCATGATGCTCTTCTTTCTCTCGGCAGTTCAGAACACTCTTCATGTAGTAGAACTCTCACTTCTACATAGTAGAACTCACACTTCTACTTCTTGCTTGATCTGACTTTTGAGTGTTCTTGATGGATCGTAGAGTGAGTCTCTGGACTTACTATTACTTGATTCAATCAGTCCATCTTCTCTCCAAAACTCAACTCTTTTAGCACTCTTTGATCTTTGAAGCTCTTCTTCATTTATACACCTTCCCAATCCTTCCGTTGGAAAGTAGCCGTTGGAAGCTATTCAAATGTCTTCACAGATCTCAAGTTGCTTGATGTAGACTGCTTGATGTGACATGACATACTTTTTCTGACTCTGCAGTCTACTTTTTCACCTACCCTGTCAGATGTATCACTTTACTGTCCTGGGCAGGTCGAAGGCTTTATTTCTTCTGATTTCTTGATCAGAGGATGTCCTTTTGCATCGATGCTCTCAATAAGCACTTGTCTGAATTACCATTCAGATTGAATAGTTGCCAATGCCTCAATCTTCAGGTATCCGAGCTCTACGATTCTGATGCACGTCTTCAGGGACCTGATCGTAGTGTCTTGTTGTCTGATGGAGATAACACTACGATCTAGAAGAGTGTTGATTGGATCTTCAATGTAGAACACCTCTTCCTTGTATTGTGCAGTGCTTCAATACTTTTGTTTGCTTTGACTGTTCTCAAATACTGATGGCTTAATTCCTTGCTCTGGTTCCCTTCTGAATATCAAGACACTTCAGATTTGTGGCGCGTCCAGCTTGCTTTCTCCTGGTGATCTTCCGCTCACTTATCATCAATGAACTGACCCTGCACTTAATCACTTTAGCCTTGCTCTTCAGAAGCTGGCCAGTATCTTTGTTCATCTTCCATCAGTTCTTTCTTTGTCTGACAAACACTACGATCCTGGTTGCTTCCAAGATCGTTGTCTTCTGTTTCCTTGATAGCAACTGCATTAGCTGACTTTTCCTTAGTCAACTGCTGAAGTCTTCTTTGAATCATTTTGTGGAAGACTTCATCACGAACGGCCTTTCAACTCAATCTTGATGCTGATTGGTTTGGTGCTTACTTTTTCTGCTAGCCTGCATGCCATTCGTTGAGTGCTCTCTGGTTTCCCTTACTGTGGATTACATCTTTGTAGTGCCAACCAGAGGCTTCGTACCTTTGGATATACTGGGAGTGCTCATTCGTTGAGAAACGTATCTACTCTACGATTCTGACTTAGCATTGTGAGCGTTACTGTTGGTGTCGTAGTTCTGCATTCTACGATTCAGCTTTGGCTGTGCAGACACTACGATCCTGAAGATCAGATCTTGACATTCTACGATTTCTGCACTCTGCGATTCAGCTTCGGCTGTACAGACTCTACGTTCCGGAGATCACACTATGATCTTTGACTTTGCACATTACGATCGTAGAGTTAGCTTGGTGATCATTGAGTACACTCTACGATCGCTGACTTGAGCTTGTTGTCTTCATCTGATCTTGTCCGACTACGATCTCTGCATTTGTTCAGTGGACTCTACGATCGCAGAGTGTGGTCTACGATCCTTGTCTTTGACTTTGGCATCGCTAGACTCTACGACTCAGATCGTACAGTGCATTTTATACTTAGCTTTGGCAGATTGTCGTTCGGCTTATAGGCAGGCTGTCTCTACGATTCAGAACATGACTTCCTCAGTACACTACGATCCCGAGGAGGCTCTTCTCGACACACTACGATCCTTCTTCGTTTCCCCTGGAAGTCTACGAACTCTGAGATCTCACTATCTTGCATACTCTTATTCTGCCTCGATAGCTCCCGAGTTGACTCTGACTCTCCTGGCAGACTACGACTTCTGGTGCAGTGCTTCGACGATCAGACAATCCTATTTATTACATTATAAGATCAACCTAACAAGTTTGATCTTTCTATATTTATAGTCCTTGTACATCATTTCTTTTTAAGGACTTTACAAAGCCGTTTTGCTTATGTAGGATCAACCTAACATTTTTGATCAATTCATTCTAAGTCCTTGTACATATATTTCTATTATCTATCAAAGGACTTAACAGCTTTTCTTCATGCAAACATACTTGCATATTCATTCATAAATATATATCATAATCAAATCATATATAAATAGGAATAACATTCACATGTTTATTCCTGACAGTCTCAAGTGTGACATAAACCACACGCACAACATGACCGAACTGCCTGTGAACACTCCAGCTGGATAAGTGCAACAATATGTAGCTGACCTCAGAGTCTCTGCTATAATCATAGGAATGATGGAACGACCCTCCTTGAGGGCTCTCACTACCATAATGATTCCAATGTCTATCTCGTCCATGTACCATGGCATATAGATATACGATAGTGCGCACAATAGCATTACATCCACCCTGGCTACACGCTAATGATCCTCTGGTGTGGTGAAATCCTCGAAATGTCGTGTATAACTATCCTCAGAGCCAAATCTATCAAACAGAAAATGCTGGGATATAACGTGGCCAAATGTAAGCTCATCCTGCACCACCCTACGCCTCAATCCAGTGAGGTTCATGAACCATCGAATCATGTCCCCCAAAGCCATATGCACGCAGGTCTATCCAGTGGCAGCATTATCAACCGTGCATACTCCTCCAGAATGGGAGTCAACTCCTGGGTCCCGAATGCAGATAATAGATGGCAATATGATATAGGGAATGAAAAACTGTGCATACATTCCTAAGTAGATCAACATCTAAATATATCATCTTTGTACAACTACAAATACAAGGAAATGGGTCACAGACGCCCTACTACTAACAGAGGCCTATCAAAAGATATAGCGAGAATGAGACACATCCACCCAATATCTAACAGAGGCCTATCAAAAGATATAACGAGAATACACATCAGAAGAAGACAATGGTGTCAATATCTACATTATCAATCCTGTCCACCTGATGTAACTCCTCCTGAATTACTGGATCTCTATCAACAGGGATGTTAGGCCTATACAGAGGATGATCTGTGCTGGAAAAGCTAAAGGGGTCATCTGAGGCGCCAGCACCTGAGCTAGAAGGATCAAACGAATCTGCCTATGCCAGATCTCTGCCCAAATGCCGGATAAAGAAATGTGCATGGTCTAGTCGCCAGGTCAAACTGTCAATATGTGTTACATGAGTCGGATCTCGGACACAGGCTTGGAACCATATCCCCCATGAACTGAGTGGCACGGGACTGGGCTCCAATAGTACGAGGGAACCACCAATGCTGGAATATCTCCTGAGTGCAGGGGCCCTCTGATAATGCAAAACCGTCAACCCCCAACAACTGGAAATCAGTGATGGGTGACTGCAATACAGACCAATGACGCCTGACAGGAGGCAAGATCGATATGCGAATCTCCCCTATGGTGCTCCTAATAGCACGCTGTCCTAAATAGAGCTCCTATCCTCCATCTGTAAAGAGAGGAACTCCCTGGGTAGAAATCACATAGTCGACGCCAGTCGGGTACCCATCCTCAAATCTGATGGCCAAATGTTTCCCAGAATAGGGAATCCATGTGATAATATAAGCTGTCAACAACTTCAACTGTAATCGGCAATAAGTGAAACCCTCAACTACAAGGACCTTCGCCAGTATGGAATGATGCCATAGTCGTCCTCGTGGATAGGTCTCTAAACCTAACACGCTCACATAACATAAACATGGATGCCTCTCATAGGCCCAAAACTGCCAACACAAAGGCAACTATCTACGGTCAGTAAACACTCTTAACCTATACATGGTAACCGATAAGAGAAATACTCACCATCAGAAATGGGTAAAATCCTAACCACGTCTCAGTCAAACCCTGCGAGCGAATACGCATGCCCCTGAGGAAATAGGCAAAGGTATAGGAACCCCAATCATACTCTCCAATACAGTCCACATGACGCATGGCACTAACCAAAGCGAACGACACCGTAGAAGATTTATCTACTATGAAGCAGCCTCTAATGATCATCAAGAACAATTACCGAAGAATGCGATCCTTACTCTGACATCGTCAGGCATGGGCTCGCTCAACAGCCCACTCATAGCATCCACACTCCAAGGACCTGGACGGACAGTCCAGCCTTTGAGCGCCTCTGCCGGAACTCCTAGCAAGGACCTGACGGCAGTAGGGGTAATATTCGACGAGGGATGTTGACTCAAGTCACCTAGAAGCTCTGGGTTTGCCACCTGAATACTCAGGAGGTCCCTACGTGGAACATGTACAGCAGGAGCGGGGTTCACAACTGTAACATCTTCCTCCTCGTCCTCAAATTCTGGCACATCAACCTGTACTGGACGTATATCCGCCTCCACCAACGGACGAGGCTGTTTAACAGAATGGGGTTAAGGCACTTCAGAAACCCTCTTCCGTACACCAGAAGTTGTCCTACGGTAACTACTCGGCTGATCCGGATTCATAATATCTGGACAACAAATCTCCAAATCACCTCAGAAAGGGTGTGGTATTTCCTGACTTGGAGCTTTTCAAAATGAATTTTATGACTACATGCATGCATGCATTACTTTAACATACATCTACAGTAGAGTTAAAAATGCATGACTAATTAAATGCCTACATTTTGGAAATTTTTTGCCATAGTCCCCTTTTTAAATCGGACTATCCACATGCACATAGGCATGACTAGGTAGCCATTTAGTAGCACACCTGCCCCAAAGTCATATACATAATATATGAATTAAAAATAAAAAACATCAATTAATAAGGTTAACCTCAATACCAGGAGTACTTTACCTTTTTTACCTTTTGCTCATTTGTCCTCAAATAGGATAAAAAACAGCAGAAAAAGGTGCCAATTTGACTGTCTCAAAAGTCAAAATTTTCACATCATTATGTTCAGCATAGTTTAATACTAACATTTACTAGGTTGAATATTTTTTATCAAGTCATTTGAGTATACATAATCACTACTATGTGTTTAGATGAATTTCATATGATATGTCATTTTCCAACGGATAAAAATTAGAAAAAAAATATATGCATACGTTACCAAGATAGTGTAGAACACTTGTACGGTGACAGAATTTGCTGAAAGTCGCCCGAACTCAGCAGATCTGAAGAAGAGCTCTGAGATTTCCTTCGCGGTTCAAGTTGAAAATGAATTATGAGATAAACCTATAGGATATTAATATCCACGGTTGGCCGCAGGTCCATCTGCGACTGAAGCAAGTGTACCTGCGACACCCTTATATGGGTCCCACCCCTCCGGCTCGGTCCAGTTCAAGTTGCAAAGGAGTTCTTACAGACTAAAAAGTCAAATCAGGGATAAAAATGCTACGCGATTGAGCAACATAGCTTACAAATCCTATTCTTCTCAGATTTAACTTGGGGTCTACCCATCACTCATTGGTATTCGCCCAAACACAGGGTACACTATACCGATGATCTCAAATGTTACCTGCCACGCTCGACAATACCTTGCATAGGTCCAATGCCGCCAATTCAGGGTCGACACCCTAATTCTCTAACATTCCCCAACGGGGGTCACAACGCAAACACAAAAAGGATCCCCGGCGGGGGACACAACACAGACTCAAAAAGGATACTCGGTGAGGGTCACAACACAGTATCAAAAGCAATCCCCGGCGGGGGTTACAACGCGTGTTCATCCGTTGATACACACATCAATGAAGGTCAAGCAGCCTTGACATCAGTATGACCATTGACAAATAAATCCAATAAAGCGTTGGAAGCCATCCGATGATATCAGCCGTTGATACACACATCAACAAGGTTACAATGCATTCCTCGGCGGGGGTCACCACGCGTTATCTTCCATTGGTGTACGTATCAATGAAGGTCAAGTAACCATGATGTTATTTCAGTCGATGGCAAGTAAACCCATCGAGGCATCGAAAGTTGTTCGATGAGTGCGTATTTTGATACTCATATTCCCCAGCGGATCCCCGGCGGGGGTCACACCGCATATCAATCCATTGATTCACATGTTAACAAAGGTCAAGCAGCCTTGACAGTCTACCCCACATGGTTTTTGATCCGTTGATTCACACATCGGTGAAGTACACGTCAACGAAGGTCAGACAACCCTGCCATCATATGATGTTGGCAGTAAATCCAACAAAACATTGACATATCCCAGCGATACAAACCAGGAAAAGGTCAGCATCATCAAAGAGGATCGATGATGGAATATGTTATACACATCCTCAAACAGACGAAGCTTTATCTCCATAGACTTCTTACACATAAGAGGCACCTCTTCAGAATCAAGTCTATATCAAGGATTAAGGACTTTGGTTATAGCCCCAAAGTTAACATCCTAATAGATTCGGATCACACATCCAATCAGGTCATAGTTGTCAATCCTCGATAAAAGCTACAAGGATCCGACGATCGTCCCCGGAATGTTGGGCAATAACCCCGCACACATACATCATACATTTGCATCACGTTGCATTTCAAGTGTCTAGGATTCTTTATCCTACCCATGCATTGCATTGCATGAATATGATAAAGAGGGGCATCTATAGACACTCAAAATTTTTTGCATACTTGTCACTGACATTGCAGGAATGCAGATTCATCTTTCAGAAATAACCCTAAAATAAAGCTCACAGCTAGTCCGGATACTATTGGAAGTTCAGTCTCTACCCTTGAACACACACTGGGAGTAATAGTTCCAACCTCGGAGATAACCTTGAGGCATGCAGTTCCATTACCAGAAATTCCATCGGAGAAGACTAATTAATCTCGGAGATAACCCTGAGGTATCCAGTCTCAGTCCCAACACTAGGAATAACATCTACCAACCTTGGTGATAACCCCAAGGAGTGCAGTTGTAAGACCCCAAATTATTAATAATTGAAATTTAATTTCCTCTATTTATCATTTTGAAATAGTAAGGGTTGATTTGATTAATGTGATTAGTTATGGGTAAAATGCACAAATATTTTAAATAAGTAGAAGGTTATAAAATATTCATTGTTGTCGGGGAATATTCGTTTGGTCGTGGAATATTCTTGCTGTCGAGGAATATTTGAACGACGGCGTAGCCTTTTGTGGGCCCCATAACGGAAAGCGATAGGATGAAGAAAACGACAAGTATAAGTTGTTTATAAATAACGTCGTAGTTGTTACCGTTAATACTGTTGGAATACCCGGTGGTTAAAACACAGTAATATGCGTGGTTGCACAGTAGCACATAGTATTGCACCAATTATTGATTCTTATGTAAGAAGGCACTACTCAATAATTGTTACAGTAATTACTGTTCAGTATTTTATTTTATTGATTCAATAATTGCTGCGTTGATTTTTTTATATTACTGTTATTTCAATAATTGTCACTACACAGTATTTTTCATTATCGGAGCAATAATTCATATTATCTGAATAATATTATTAGATAACATTATTGGCGATGCCTAGAAAGTTCTGTCTAAGGAGAGGTTTGGTCACCTAATTGCGCGTCAGTAAGGAGAAATCTTTATTGGAAAGCCCCCTCTTTCCTGGGAACGGCCTGGTTTCCAGTACTGTGATTCTGTAATATTATTTGTTAATAATTAATTATTGATTTATATGATGAGGAAAATATTGATTTTATGTGGATATAGATGGAGAAAATTTTTAAAGTGACAATTGTTGAAAATTGATATTTTATCTTTTTTGATAAAATAATATATTATTATATTTTAATAATATAATAATGGTGATAGTTTTGCAATGAATGTGGGATATATGAGTATACAAGGAGAAAGAGTATTTTTGTTGTAATAAATGTTTAAAACATGTTAAACATTTCGGTGGACCCCATTTCTTGACTGAAATTTGATTATAGCTTGTAAAATAACCCATTTGTGGATTTCGGTCAATTTCTATTTGGAATTTAGAAAAACTTTCTTCTGCAAAGTTGTATAGAATTAAATTTCCTATAAAAACTCGCGAGATTTGAATTTTTTGACAAAAGGGCTAATTATTATGAATTATTAAAGTTATAAAGCTCCAAAATAATTGATTTTTGGAAGTTTAAAATATTTTTATTTACTAAAATGTGTTTTTCATTTTGTGGCTCTCATTTAACATGTGATAGGGGCTGAATTCTGTTGACAAAAGTGTGCGTATGAGATTTTGGAATAAATATAATAATATTTAATAAATATTCTACTTTGGTGTTCTAAGCATTTTCTAATAAATAGGGTGCTTAGGTTAGAATTGAAAATCACACCAGAAACTATAGATTTCTCTCTCTTTCTCTCTCTCTCTATAATATCGAGCGTATTTTAATACTTTGAGTATTGCTATACGGTGCAAGTTCTTTCAGCAATATATCCAGTATTCCAGTCAGAAGTACTATTCTTTTTGAGGTAAAGGATGTTATTTTATTCGAAAATGATATTTATTTTTTTAATATCATTATGCCGAAATATTTGTTGGAAATTTTTATTAAATTTGGAACTTTTTCATGTCGGAGTTACTATTCATGAGTTACTATTCACGAGTTACTATTCATGAGTTACTATTCACGAGTACTATTCACGAAGCATGATGATGTTTTTTGTAAAATTTCTAACTTTTGGTGTCGGAGTTACTATTCACGTATACGACACTATTCACGAATATGGCACTATTAACATAAAAATTAAATTTTCATTTTTCGTCCAAAATATCTATTATGGATACTAGCTTTGATTGTATTCATGTTTTGATCATTCTTGAATTTTGCTCCACTCTGGTTATTTATGAAGTATTTTTGAATGGAAATTATTTAAAGTACTAATCCTTAATATTTGTTCTTTTGCTTCACTGGATTCGTTTTCTTTAAAATATTTTTCATCATCCTCAGTCCTAAATGATGATATTACTGAATATCTTTGGCCTGTAGTGCAAAGATGAATGATTTTTTGATGAATATCTTTGGCTCGTAGTGCAAAGATGAACAGGTGTTTAGATGAACATGACCAACTGATGAATATCTTTGGCCTGTAGTGCAAATATGAATATTTGATTCCAGATATATATTGATTGATGTTACAGGGATAAAATAATGATGATGGACTGTTAAATTCATAAATATTAGTAGATTTCATCCTCTACGTAACTCTTCTATGAATTATTATTTTCCGCTGTGAATATTGATCTAAAACTTGTTGTTTAGTGTATTCTCTCAGATTTTTCCCTGTTGAAGACTAACGATAATTTGTTGTATATTATCTTAGCCATAATATTCTTTACTAGGCTAGTTGAGCTAACCCTTTTCCTTTTTGTTCCATTTTTTTCTCAGGAGGCGAGAATATAGCGAGTACTAGTCTGGGTATGGAATGAAGGTTCTAGAGAGAGTTGTTTAGTAGTCCTCAACATTTTTGAAAAATAATTTATCAATAAATGTGATGAGGATTTATTTTGGTATAGATATAGTCTAGAAGATAATATTTGTATTTAAACTCACAGTTTTACTGTTGTAATAATAAAGTTATAGTTGTTTGTGTACCATGTATTGACAACTCAGAATGGGTGATGTATACCTATTTTGGGGGCGTCACAGTTGGTATCAGAGCTTAGGGATATAATCTCTGGCGGAGATCGGGGAATAGAACTAGGAGGGGAGAGACGAGTAAATCCTTCGCTAGTGTGTCCTACCTAAGCTTATTTAGTAGTTGGTCAGTATATAGGGATATTATGTGATATATTGATTTCCTTAATTAACCCTTGTTTTATGACAGTATTTGAGAATTTTGACTGAGAATATTAATAGTGGAGTAAATGAGACCGTGGAGACACCTTTGCTCACCAACGAGTAGAATGTGCAACAGGAAGGCAATATTCCTCCTGTAAACAACACCACTGAGCAGACGATGAACGACGGGATGTTTAGGAGATTTTTGCAGTTCATGCAAAATCAGATAAGGGAGACTCGTGTACAGAATATGGGTGGAAATGATAGCAATGCGCGGCTTGTCACGGCCAAGCAGTTCAAAGAGTTGGGACCACCATAATTTAAGGGAAAGCCGGATCCGATCATGGCGGAAACATGGGTCAAGCAAATTACCAAGATATTCGATGTATTGGGATGAACGGAGGAACAAAAGGTTCCATTCGTCACCTTTATGTTCCGTGGCGAGGCAGATTACTGGTGGGAGTCTGTGAAACGTACCCAGCCTGCCGCACTTCGCATGTCTTGGGAAATGTTTCAAAAACTTTTCAACGAAAAATACTTTCCTGAAAGTATTTGCCATATAAAAGAGTTAGAGTTTATTAGACTAGAACAAAACAACATGACGGTGTCCCAATACGAGATGAAGTTCGTAGAGTTATCCAGGTTTGCACCTCATTTGGTAGAGAATGAGGAACGAATGACGAGGATGTTTCTGAGAGGTTTAAAACCCGAGATTCGACAATATCTTATCTCTCATAAATTTTCTTCATATTCAGATGTTGTTAACAGGGCTCAATTATTAGAGCGAAATAGCGAGTACGTTCAACCAAGAGACCGCAACCAGGATTATACCGGTGACAGCAGTCATCAGAACAACGATAACCAGCGGAGAAAGAAAAATACGGAGAAGAGCGACAACCACTCTGGTGGTAATCGTGGCTATAAAAATAGAAGAAGCGAGTCGGGGGGAGATTTTAAAAAGAGGAGATTCAACAATGACACTGCAAAGACGTCAGCACCAGCAGCAACTGATTTTAAGGGAGGAGAACGACCATCGGTCGTATGCTATAAATATGGAAAAGGGGGACACATCAGCCCAAACTGTCCACAACAGTTCAAGGTATGCTATAATTATGGAAAGAAAGGACATATCGCTCGAGATTGTACGATACCGAAACCTAGTCCAGCAGGGATGGTGACTCCAAAGGCTGTCCCGGACAAGTCAAAGTCAATGGTTCCTGGAAGAGCATTTTTCGTGACTGGTCAGAATGCGAGGAACTCGAACGAAGGTAGCACGGGTTAGTTAATTATAAATTCTTACGAAGTTTATACCTTATTAGATACCGGTTCTACCCATTCATTTATCTCTCCTGCTTATACTCAACGTTTAAACTTGACACCGGAGAAAATTAGACTTTGACTTATCTGTGGAAACTCAGTTAGGAGAAACTTTCGTTACATCCACTGTTTATAAATCTTGTTTGATCCAAGTTGGCACCATCACATTACCTGTTGACTTTATTTCTTTAAAGATACTTGCTATAGATGTGATTTTGGGATTGGTTGATTAACTACTCATCATGCAAAAATTGATTGCTTTCGTAAGGTTGTTAGTTTTCATATTCTTAAGCAACCTGTTATTTGAATTCAAGCAACCAAACAATTGAAGTCAAACACTTTCATATCAAGCCATAAAGTCATTTGTTTATTGAAAAATGGATGTCAAGTTTCTTATTCCATGTTATGGACTTGAACAAAAATACGTCAGATTTGAATGATATTTCTATTGTTAGTAAATTTCCTTATGTATTTCCTGAAGAATTTCTTGGCTTACTCCCAAAGTGTGATATTGAATTTTGTATCGACTTTGAACCCGGTACAAAACCCATTTCTAAAAATCTCATGGCTCTTATTGAACTTCAGGAGTTAAAAATTCAACTATAGAATTTGGTACCCGAGCCTTTATCTAGTGACTTCCTTTGTGGAATGCACCGAAGCCAGACTCTCCATAGGGGACGCCATATTTGTGCGGTAGTAAACTTATAGGTGTCATTGTGATGTGCTATCCAAGATTGGGATATGAGTAACAGTTGAGAGCAACCTAAGTCAGTAATCGAAATACGTAGCTTTCTATGCTTAGCTGATTATTATCGAAGATTTTGTGAAATGATTTTCTCGAATCACTACTCCATTAACGCAGCTGACTCGTAGAGATTCAAAATTCGAATGGAGCAAGGAATGTGGAAAGAGCTTCGAAGAACTCAAGGGGAGACTCATTTCGGCACATGTTCTGACCATACCATCCTGGAAAAGCGAACGTGGTAGCTGACGTGGTGAGTAAAAGATCGTATACGAGTACGAATGCGATATTGTCAAAGTCCCATTTTATATAACTTACAAATGATAGATATAGAGTTAAAGACTCTAGGGACTCACGTGATGATATACAAGTAGAACCGACTTTAATCGATAAAGTTAAAAACGTTCAAGCTACACACCGGAGCTGATGAATATGAAGAAGGAAATAAAAGAAGTTGTTATTCCAAAAGCAAGAATTGGCGAGGTGAGGAAATCTCAAACCTTCGATTTATTAGTCCATTTGAAATCCAAGATCGAATAGGAACTGTGTCCTATAGACTCGTTTTACCGCCAAGTATGACGCATGTTTATAACGTTTTTCACGTATCGATGTTACGTAAATATGTGGACGACCCGAATCATGTTATTGAGTTAGAACCGGACGAGATAGCCGAAGACTTAATGTCTGAAGAGGTACCTGTCAAGATTTTGGATAGGAAGGAGCATGTCCTACGTACGAAGGTCATACCACAAGTTAAAGTTTTATGGAGGAACCATGCTATAGAGAAAATGACATGGGAGTTGGAAACAGAAATGAAAGTGAGGTATCCTCATCTTTTCGAAACACCAGGTACATACGTCAATTTCGAGGACGAAATTTCATAAGGAGGGAAGGTTGTAAGAACCCGAATTATTAATAAATGAAATTTAATTTCCTCTATTTATCATTTTGAAATAATAAGGGTTGATTTGATTAATATGGTTAGTTATGGGTAAAATGCGTAAATATTTTAAATAAACAGGTGGTTATAAAATATTCATTGTTATCGGGGAATATTTGTTTGGTCGTGGAATATTCTTGTTGTTGGAGAATATTCGTACGACGACGCAGTCTTTTGTGGGACCCATAACGGAAAGTGATTAGATGAAGAAAACAACAAGTATAAGTTATTTATAAATAACGGTGTAGTTGTTACCGTTAATACTGTTGGAATACCAGGTGGTTAAAACACAGTAATATGCGTGGTTGCACAGTCGCACACGATATTGCACCAATTATTAATTCTTACGTAAGAAGGCACTACTCAATAATTGTTACAGTAATTACTTTTCAGTATATTATTTTATTGATTCAATAATTGTTGCGTTGATTTTTTATATTACTGTTATTTCAATAATTATCACTACACATTATTTTTTATTATCGGAGCAATAATTCATATTATCTGAATAATATTATTGGCAATGTCTAGAAAGTTCAGTCTAAGGAGAGGTTTGGTCACCTTATTGCGCGCAAGTAAGGAGAAATCTTTATTGGAAAACCTCCTCTTTCCTTGGAACGGCCTGGTTGCCAGTACTGTGATTCTGTAATATTATTTGTGAATAATTAATTATTGATTTATATGATGAGGAAAATATTGATTTCATGTGGATATAGATGGAGAAAATTTTTAAAGTGACAATTGTTGAAAATTGATATTTTATCTTTTTTCATAAAATAATATATTATTATATTTTAATAATATAATAATGGTGATATTTTTATAATGAATGTGGGATATATGAGTATACAAGGAGAAAGAGTATTTTTATTGTAATAAATATTTAAAATATGTTAAACATATCGGTGGACCCCATTCTTGACTGAAATTTGATTATAGCCTGTAAAATCCCCCGTTTGTGGATTTCGGTCAATTTTTGTTTGAAATTTGGAAGAACTTTCTTCTGTAAAGTTGTAGAGAATTAAATTTCCTATAAAAACACTCGAGATTCAAATTTTCTGACAAAAAGGCTATTTATTATGAATTATTGAAGTTCCGAAGCTCCGAAATAATTGATTTTTGGAAGTTTAAAATATTTTTATTTACTAAAACGTGTTTTTCATTTTATGGCTCTCATTTAACATGTGGTAGGGCCTGAATTCAGTTGGCAAAAGTGTGCTTATGAGATTTTGGAAAAAATATAATAATATTTAATAAATTTTCTACTTTGGTGTTCTAAGCATTTTCCTATAAATAGGGTGCTTAGGTTAGAATTGAAAATCACACCAGAAACTACAATTTTCACTCTCTTTCTCTCTCTATAATATCGAGCGTATTTTAGTACTTTGAGTATTTCTATACGGTGCAAGTTCTTTCAGCACTATATCCAGTATTCCAGTCAGAAGTACTATTCTTTCTGAGGTAAGGAATGTTATTTTATTCGAAAATGATATTATTTCTTCAATATCATTATGCCGAAATATTTGTTGGAATTTTTTATCAAATTTGGAACTTTTTCATGTCGGGGTTACTATTCAAGAGTTACTATTCACAAATTACTATTCATGAGTTACTATTCATGAGTTACTATTCACGAGTACTATTCACGAAGCATGATGATGTTTTTTGTGAAATTTCTATCTTTTGTTGTCAGAGTTACTATTCACGTATACGACACTATTCACAGAAAAATTAAATTTTCGTTTTTCGTCCAAAATATCTATTATGGATACTAGCTTTGATTGTATCCATGTTTTAATCATTCTTGAATTTTGCTCCACTCTGGTTATTTATGAAGTATTTTTGAATGGGAATTATTTAAAGTACTAATCCTTAATATTTGTTCTTTTGCTTCACTGGATTCATTTTCTTTAAAATATTTTTCATCATCCTCAGTCCTAAATGATGATATTACAGAATATATTTGGCCTGTAGTGCAAAGATGAATGATTTTTTGATGAATATCTTTGGCTCGTAGTGCAAAGATGAACAGGTGTTTAGATGAACATGACCAACTGATGAATATCTTTGGCCTGTAGTGCAAATATGAATATTTGATTCCAGATATATATTGATTGATGTTACAGGGATAAAATAATGATGATGGACTGTTAAATTCATAAATATTAGTAGACTTCATCCTCTACGTAACTCTTCTATGAATTATTATTTTCCGTTGTGAATATTGATCTAAAACTTGTTGTTTAGTGTATTCTCTCAGATTTTTCCCTGCTGAAGACTAACGATAATTTGTTGTATATTATCTTAGCCATAATATTCTTTACTAGGCTAGTTGAGCTAACCCTTTTCCTTTTTGTTCCATTTTTTTCTCAGGAGGCGAGAATATAGCGAGTACTAGTCTGGGTATGGAATGAAGGTTTTAGAGAGAGTTGTTTAGTAGTCCTCAACATTTTTGAAAAATAATTTATCAATAAATGTGATGAGGATTTATTTTGGTATAGATATAGTCTAGAAGATAATATTTGTATTTAAACTCACAGTTTTACTGTTGTAATAATAAAGTTATAGTTGTTTGTGTACCATGTATTGACAACTCAGAATGGGTGATGTATACCTATTTTGGGGGCGTCACAGTTGGTATCAGAGCTTAGGGATATAATCTCTGGCGGAGATCGGGGAATAGAACTAGGAGGGGAGAGACGAGTAAATCCTTCGCTAGTGTGTCCTACCTAAGCTTATTTAGTAGTTGGTCAGTATATAGGGATATTATGTGATATATTGATTTCCTTAATTAACCCTTGTTTTATGACAGTATTTGAGAATTTTGACTGAGAATATTAATAGTGGAGTAAATGAGACCGTGGAGACACCTTTGCTCACCAACGAGTAGAATGTGCAACAGGAAGGCAATATTCCTCCTGTAAACAACACCACTGAGCAGACGATGAACGACGGGATGTTTAGGAGCTTTTTGCAGTTCATGCAAAATCAGATAAGGGAGACTCGTGTACAGAATACGGGTGGAAATGATAGCAATGCGCGGCTTGTCACGGCCAAGCAGTTCAAAGAGTTGGGACCACCATAATTTAAGGGAAAGCCGGATCCGATCATGGCGGAAACATGGGTCAAGCAAATTACCAAGATATTCGATGTCTTGGGATGAACGGAGGAACAAAAGGTTCCATTCGTCACCTTTATGTTCCGTGGCGAGGCAGATTACTGGTGGGAGTCTGTGAAACGTACCCAGCCTGCCGCACTTCGCATGTCTTGGGAAATGTTTCAAAAACTTTTCAACGAAAAATACTTTCCTGAAAGTATTTGCCATATAAAAGAGTTAGAGTTTATTAGACTAGAACAAAACAACATGACGGTGTCCCAATACGAGATGAAGTTCGTAGAGTTATCCAGGTTTGCACCTCATTTGGTAGAGAATGAGGAACGAATGACGAGGATGTTTCTGAGAGGTTTAAAACCCGAGATTCGACAATATCTTATCTCTCATAAATTTTCTTCATATTCAGATGTTGTTAACAGAGCTCAATTATTAGAGCGAAATAGCGAGTACGTTCAACCAAGAGACCACAACCAGGATTATACCGGTGACAGCAGTCATCAGAACAACGATAACCAGCGGAGAAAGAAAAATACGGAGAAGAGCGACAACCACTCTGGTGGTAATCGTGGCTATAAAAATAGAAGAAGCGAGTCGGGGGGAGATTTTAAAAAGAGGAGATTCAACAATGACACTGCAAAGACGTCAGCACCAGCAGCAACTGATTTTAAGGGAGGAGAACGACCACCGGTCGTATGCTATAAATATGGAAAAGGGGGACACATCAGCCCAAACTGTCCACAACAGTTCAAGGTATGCTATAATTATGGAAAGAAAGGACATATCGCTCGAGATTGTACGATACCGAAACCCAGTCCAGCAGGGATGGTGACTCCAAAGGCTGTCCCGGACAAGTCAAAGTCAACGGTTCCTGGAAGAGCATTTTTCGTGACTGGTCAGAATGCGAGGAACTCGAACGAAGGTAGCACGGGTTAGTTAATTATAAATTCTTACGAAGTTTATACCTTATTAGATACCGGTTCTACCCATTCATTTATCTCTCCTGCTTATACTCAACGTTTAAACTTGACACCGGAGAAAATTAGACTTTGAATTATCTGTGGAAACTCAGTTAGGAGAAACTTTCGTTACATCCACTGTTTATAAATCTTGTTTGATCCAAGTTGGCACCATCACATTACCTGTTGACTTTATTTCTTTAAAGATACTTGCTATAGATGTGATTTTGGGATTGATTGATTAACTACTCATCATGCAAAAATTGATTGCTTTCGTAAGGTTGTTAGTTTTCATATTCTTAAGCAACCTGTTATTTGAATTCAAGCAACCAAACAATTGAAGTCAAACACTTTCATATCAAGCCATAAAGTCATTTGTTTATTGAAAAATGGATGTCAAGTTTCTTATTCCATGTTATGGACTTGAACAAAAATACGTCAGATTTGAATGATATTTCTATTGTTAGTAAATTTCCTGATGTATTTCCTGAAGAATTTCTTGGCTTACTCCCAAAGTGTGATATTGAATTTTGTATCGACTTTGAACCCGGTACAAAACCCATTTCTAAAAATCTCATGGCTCTTATTGAACTTCAGGAGTTAAAAATTCAACTATAGAATTTGGTACCCGAGCCTTTATCTAGTGACTTCCTTTGTGGAATGCACCGAAGCCAGACTCTCCATAGGGGACGCCATATTTGTGCGGTAGTAAACTTATAGGTGTCATTGTGATGTGCTATCCAAGATTGGGATATGAGTAACAGTTGAGAGCAACCTAAGTCAGTAATCGAAATACGTAGCTTTCTATGCTTAGCTGATTATTATCGAAGATTTTGTGAAATGATTTTCTCGAATCACTACTCCATTAACGCAGCTGACTCGTAGAGATTCAAAATTCGAATGGAGCAAGGAATGTGGAAAGAGCTTCGAAGAACTCAAGGGGAGACTCATTTCGGCACATGTTCTGACCATACCATCCTGGAAAAGCGAACGTTGTAGCTGACGTGTTGAGTAAAAGATCGTATACGAGTACGAATGCGATATTGTCAAAGTCCCATTTTATATAACTTACAAATGATAGATATAGAGTTAAAGACTCTAGGGACTCACGTGATGATATACAAGTAGAACCGACTTTAATCGATAAAGTTAAAAACGTTCAAGCTACACACCGGAGCTGATGAATATGAAGAAGGAAATAAAAGAAGTTGTTATTCCAAAAGCAAGAATTGGCGAGGTGAGGAAATCTCAACCCTTCGATTTATTAGTCCATTTGAAATCCAAGATCGAATAGGAACTGTGTCCTATAGACTCGTTTTACCGCCAAGTATGACGCATGTTTATAATGTTTTTCACGTATCGATGTTACGTAAATATGTGGACGACCCGAATCATGTTATTGAGTTAGAACCGGACGAGATAGTCGAAGACTTAATGTCTGAAGAGGTACCTGTCAAGATTTTGGATAGGAAGGAGCATGTCCTACGTACGAAGGTCATACCACAAGTTAAAGTTTTATGGAGGAACCATGCTATAGAGAAAATGACATGGGAGTTGGAAACAGAAATGAAAGTGAGGTATCCTCATCTTTTCGAAACACCAGGTACATACGTCAATTTCGAGGACGAAATTTCATAAGGAGGGAAGGTTGTAAGAACCCGAATTATTAATAAATGAAATTTAATTTCCTCTATTTATCATTTTGAAATAATAAGGGTTGATTTGATTAATATGGTTAGTTATGGGTAAAATGCGTAAATATTTTAAATAAACAGGTGGTTATAAAATATTCATTGTTATCGGGGAATATTTGTTTGGTCGTGGAATATTCTTGTTGTTGGAGAATATTCGTACGACGACGCAGTCTTTTGTGGGACCCATAACGGAAAGTGATTAGATGAAGAAAACAACAAGTATAAGTTATTTATAAATAACGGTGTAGTTGTTACCGTTAATACTGTTGGAATACCAGGTGGTTAAAACACAGTAATATGCGTGGTTGCACAGTCGCACACGATATTGCACCAATTATTAATTCTTACGTAAGAAGACACTACTCAATAATTGTTACAGTAATTACTTTTCAGTATATTATTTTATTGATTCAATAATTGTTGCGTTGATTTTTTATATTACTGTTATTTCAATAATTATCACTACACATTATTTTTTATTATCGGAGCAATAATTCATATTATCTGAATAATATTATTAGATAATATTATTGGCAATGTCTAGAAAGTTCAGTCTAAGGAGAGGTTTGGTCACCTTATTGCGCGCAAGTAAGGAGAAATCTTTATTGGAAAACCTCCTCTTTCCTTGGAACGGCCTGGTTGCCAGTACTGTGATTCTGTAATATTATTTGTGAATAATTAATTATTGATTTATATGATGAGGAAAATATTGATTTCATGTGGATATAGATGGAGAAAATTTTTAAAGTGACAATTGTTGAAAATTGATATTTTATCTTTTTTCATAAAATAAAATATTATTATATTTTAATAATATAATAATGGTGATATTTTTATAATGAATGTGGGATATATGAGTATACAAGGAGAAAGAGTATTTTTATTGTAATAAATATTTAAAATATGTTAAACATATCGGTGGACCCCATTCTTGACTGAAATTTGATTATAGCCTGTAAAATCCCCCGTTTGTGGATTTCGGTCAATTTTTGTTTGAAATTTGGAAGAACTTTCTTCTGTAAAGTTGTAGAGAATTAAATTTCCTATAAAAACACTCGAGATTCAAATTTTCTGACAAAAAGGTTATTTATTATGAATTATTGAAGTTCCGAAGCTCCGAAATAATTGATTTTTGGAAGTTTAAAATATTTTTATTTACTAAAACGTGTTTTTCATTTTATGGCTCTCATTTAACATGTGGTAGGGCCTGAATTCAGTTGGCAAAAGTGTGCTTATGAGATTTTGGAAAAAATATAATAATATTTAATAAATTTTCTACTTTGGTGTTCTAAGCATTTTCCTATAAATAGGGTGCTTAGGTTAGAATTGAAAATCACACCAGAAACTACAATTTTCTCTCTCTTTCTCTCTCTATAATATCGAGCGTATTTTAGTACTTTGAGTATTTCTATACGGTGCAAGTTCTTTCAGCACTATATCCAGTATTCCAGTCAGAAGTACTATTCTTTCTGAGGTAAGGAATGTTATTTTATTCGAAAATGATATTATTTCTTCAATATCATTATGCCGAAATATTTGTTGGAATTTTTTATCAAATTTGGAACTTTTTCATGTCGGGGTTACTATTCAAGAGTTACTATTCACAAATTACTATTCATGAGTTACTATTCATGAGTTACTATTCACGAGTACTATTCACGAAGCATGATGATGTTTTTTGTGAAATTTCTATCTTTTGTTGTCAGAGTTACTATTCACGTATACGACACTATTCACAGAAAAATAAAATTTTTGTTTTTCGTCCAAAATATCTATTATGGATACTAGCTTTGATTGTATCCATGTTTTAATCATTCTTGAATTTTGCTTCACTCTGGTTATTTATGAAGTATTTTTGAATGGGAATTATTTAAAGTACTAATCCTTAATATTTGTTCTTTTGCTTCACTGGATTCATTTTCTTTAAAATATTTTTCATCATCCCCAGTCCTAAATGATGATATTACAGAATATCTTTGGCCTGTAGTGCAAAGATGAATGATTTTTTGATGAATATCTTTGGCTCGTAGTGCAAAGATGAACAGGTGTTTAGATGAATATGACCAACTGATGAATATCTTTGGCCTGTAGTGCAAATATGAATATTTGATTCCAGATATATATTGATTGATGTTACAGGGATAAAATAATGATGATGGACTGTTAAATTCATAGATATTAGTAGATTTCATCCTCTACGTAACTCTTCTATGAATTATTATTTTCCGCTGTGAATATTGATCTAAAACTTGTTGTTTAGTGTATTCTCTCAGATTTTTCCCTGTTGAAGACTAACGATAATTTGTTGTATATTATCTTAGTCATAATATTCTTTACTGGGCTAGTTGAGCTAACCTTTTTCCTTTTTGTTCAATTTTTTTTTCTCAGGAGGCGAGAATATAGCGAGTACTAGTCTGGGTATGGAATGAAGGTTCTAGAGAGAGTTGTTTAGTAGTCCTCACCATTTTTGTAAAATAATTTATCAATAAATGTGATGAGGATTTATTTTGGTATAGATATTGTCTAGAAGATAATATTTGTATTTAAACTCACAGTTTTAATGTTGTAATAATAAAGTTATAGTTATTTTTGTACCATGTATTGACAACTAGAATGGGTGATGTATACCTATTTTGGGGGCGTCACAGCAGTTCCGGCGATAACCTCGAAAATGCTTATTTCAAATGCATGCGATCAACTTCAACCTCGGCACTCACACCGATGCATTCAGTACAAAGCCTGGATATAACACCAGGAAGATATGCTCACCTCAAAGATGACACTGTGGACCTCCAACATTGGCAGCAATCCAATCTCAGCAATAACCCTGAGCAACATTTGCTTTATCAGCCCAAACTGGCGATAACTCCGATGAGGGGAAAAGTAATCATCTCGCCACTTTGAAGCCACATCACGCCGTCTCAACATCTCATACACACATTTGTACACAACAATGTCCCACAAGAATCAAGGAAAACCAATCCCGAGTGACTATTGTGTAGGGTAACGGATAGAATTTGAAGCTTGAAGACCGGAGGGCACTTTCCCATCTTCATGACTTTGTACAACCTCTAATCCCATGCCATTATAGAAAACTCGACAACGGCGGTCCAAAATAGGTCCTATATGTTAGGTTTGTAATATTAATGAACGCAATCAAATTGCACAAAATTAGCGGAAGCGTGTAAAATCAGAGTTTTAAAATTTTACAAACCATAAACCCGGATCACCCTTTATGCACAATTATTAATTAAACGAAAAAGAAAGAACAAGAATCATACCCTTGAAGATCCGAGCTTCCTCAGGTACAAGTTCACCTCCAATCCTTTTCGCGTTCAACTTGAATCCACCGGGTTGGGTTCCTTCCTTTGATCAACGTTAGCCACCCAAGTGTTTGGCCTCTAGAGGTGATCCACCAAGGAAGAAGAAGGATTCAAGAAGATGGGTGTTTGGCAAAACCCTAGTTTTCTATCTCTATAGAAAAGACGTACTCTCCCAACTATTGGAATTACGTATGTTGTAAAAGTCAACAACCCCCATCACCCATAATAAGACTCCTCTTATTTATAGATGTAGGCAACCCTCCTTAACAATTAAGGAATTGAGTTTTATTTAATTAATTAAATTCTTTTAATTAATTAAGTTCCCTAATCTTATTAGGGATAATTAATTAAACTCTTTTAATTAATTTGTCTCCTAATCCTATTAGGATATTTGAGAGTACTTTTATTAATTAATTCCCAAACTCCTTTAGGAATTAAATAATAATAATAGTAGTAATAATAATAAGACTCCTCTTATTAATTTATATTTAATATTTCTAAAATATTAAATAATAAATATTAAGCTATTTAATTTATTCTATCACCATAGATTAAATTAAATATACTTAACTTATTATTACGATTATGCCATTAACTTCTTAAATAATTATTCTTCCTTTTATGGTGTGACCCTTTAGGTTCTCCATATTAAACCGGTTGTGAATAAATCAATTAGAACAATTCTAATCTTATTTAAATAAATAAATTAAACTAATAATTTATTTAAATAAATAATATTTATTCTACAATAGGGATAAGCCTCCCTAGCGATCAACGACTTTCCAGATAATATAGATTTCAACATTAATCATAAAAGAACCTTTGAATAAATAGTTACCGTACAATTCAATCCTTCCACCATACAATGTCCCAATTAAATATAAGACATGGAATTTCTGTAAAGTCTTATTTTATTTAATTATATGTATTTCGACTCTTAAATGCACAACTCCAAATAATGCAAATTAGAAACTCCTTTCTAATTTCATTCTGCCTTGGCCAAGGACTACTGAGTTGTCATTTATCGAATCACATAGGACATTTCTCTTCTTTTACTAGAAGTGGTAGATTCTTTATTGATCATACATTATCTCCATGTATAATTTATTATACCCAAGCATATCCTTTGATATACCCTAAGGGTCTTAAGGAATAAGTCAAAGTATAACTCATCATACACAAGATACTATGATGATCTCAAGTCCAAGGATCACTTGTACTATATCACTACAGGAATTCCTATTGACATACAAGTAAAACTCCATTAGGTATTCCTTAGCGAGTCACGTTCAGTGAACTTATTCTCTAATAAGCACCTACATACTTGCTTTAGTGTCTCCACACAAATGATCATGAGATCAATCATCCTCATCCAATGAGCAAGCAACGTATGTACCAATCTATCCGGATTCACTAATCCCCAATTTAGTAATCCAACGATTGGGAACTATTTTTGTTTTAAGGTTTCTAAGAATTTAGATCTCATTAGAATGATCATCATCATTATTCTAAAAGCATTGCTTAAAACTATGGGTTTATCACATATTATAAAACAACATCATGTAGATAATTAAAAGCCTTTAATAAATTAATACTTTTTATTAATAAATGAATAAGATTGTTACAAAGTATATGCTTTATCATCAAACATGATTGGCTTGTGTGCATACTACTTTCAATCTCCCACTTGCACTAAAGTCAATCGCCATGGTATCTCATACCCTTCTTCTCTAAGTGACGATTATCCTGATGTTGGATAAGCTTTAGTTAATGGATATGTAATGTTGTTCTTGAGAATTCACTATCTCTATAGTGATTTCCCATCTTTCAATGATTCTTATAATCAAATGAAAGTGCCACAACACATGTTTAGATCCAAGATGAGACTTAGGAACAATTCCTAGTTCTGTAATGAACTTTTAATCCAAACAATCAACTTGCAGCTTCATTTATAGCTATATACTTTGTCTTTATCACTACACCAGCAACTCTTTACTGTTTGGAACCTTTCCAATTCACTGCACCAGCGTTCAAGGTAACGCTTTACCTCAAAGTGGATTTTCTGTCGTCTTGGTCTGTCTGAAAAACTTGAGTCTGTTAAGCCCTCTAGTTTTAATTCAGACCCACCATAAATTTTAATCACATCCTTAGTACCGGTTAAGTACTTTAAGATGTTTTTCACTGTATCACAGTGAACTTCTCTAAAATATGACTGATCAACATCAAGTCTCATACATTTCATTGCATACATGATAGTCACTCGTGCGATCTCTCTTTTGGAGTCTATGGGGACTATTAAGAGAGATACACTCCATGGCTTATCAACATGAGACATCTCTTGGAGTTTGCTATGCTAAACGACTTTAGCATCAAATGAATATACGTTCCTTGGGTTAAGTCAAGCTCTTCCCAAATCATTCATAGAGGAATGTTTAGACAATTTTATCTTTACTGATTCTAGCATTGACATGTCATTCCGTATCCATAGTATATCAACATATAATACTAGGAATGTCACGACGCTCCCACTGACCCTTTTGTACACACTAGGTTCATTCTTATTTTTGATAAGATTAAACTCTTTTGATTGTCTCATCAAGACGAATGTTCCATATTTGAGAGTGTCTACAACTCTTACCTCATTGTATGTAATTGGATCATCATCTTCTATGATACGTACCTCATTATCATCATCCATGATGAATCCATACCTCCCAGGTATCTTCGGTACTATTCCAGATTTACGATTCGGTTGTGGTACAATAGGTCTATCTATAGGTTCCTTTTATTTGACTTGTAGCGTTTTGTGGTTCTTGAACTTTTCAAGATGTATTATCCTCCCACTAACCCCTTCAATGATAAACACCTTTATCTTAGAAGGTAGCATGTTTCGCAACAAACACCTTTTGCTAAGTAGGATTATAGAATATATGCCCTAAACTTACTTTAGGATGTCCCACAAATCTGTACTTGTCAAATTTTGTCCCAAGCGTATCCTTTGAAACTGTTTCACATAAGTTGGACAACCCCTTATCTTAACATACTTAAGATTAGGAATCCTCCATGTCCATAACTTTTATGGAGTCTTGGGGCCGGATTTTGAGGTTACCTTTTTCGTAGATATACAGCCATTTCTAGGACATTATCCCAGAAGGATACTGGAATATCGATAAAATCATTGTGGACTGCACCATGTCCAACAAGGTACGATTTTTCCTTTCAGATACATCAATCAATTATTACGTATCATGAGGCGTCCATTATGAGAAAACCATTTGAGATGATCTAGAAACTTATTGCACAAGTATTTATTCCTTGATCTAATCAAAGAATCTTAATACTTTGCCAATTTGTTTCACTTCTGAATTCTTTGAACCTTTCAAATAATTCACACTTGTATTTCAATAAATACATACATTCAACTCTTTGAATGATCATCTCCTTTTCTTATACTAGTTTGTTCAATTTACAAAATAATTTTTCACGTAAGTCAAGTATATAAAATCCATTAAGTAATATTTCAGTTCTATACGAAACATTATTATTATAAATAGAACAACAATTGTTCTTAAATATAATACCAAAGATTTCATTGTCCAACAATAAAATAGAAATAATGTTTCCAACGAGAACTGGAATACAATAACAACTTATTGACTTAATAGACTTGCCCGTAGGCATTACTAAACTATAAGTTCCTATGGCTAATCCAGCAACCTTTGTTTCATTTCCCACACATAGGTTTACTTATATTTGTTTAGCTTTCTACTTCTACTTGGTCCCTTCATAAATCTATATTTATGATAACCAAAGCCGGTATCAAATACCCAAGTAGAACATTGACTTAAAGGAAAAATTATTTTAAATCATGAACAAAATTGTATTTGTAACCGAAACTTCACTAAGCTTCTTTGGTTAGCCTCTTCAAGATGCTTCTTACAGTTTCCTTCCAGTGTCCAGGCTTATTGCAGTGGAAGCAAACTCCTTTGCTATCCGTATCAGTTTTGTTCTTATTATCCTTTGTTTTTGCCCTTTCTATTTACCTTCTTAGAATCGTTCTTCTTTTCAGAAGATCCTTTGGCCCCTATCAGTAAGACTTGGTCTTTCTTGGTTGGAAAGTGACTCTCAACATTTTTCAACATGTTAAGCAAATCAGTGAGGCTGATATCTAGCTCGTTCATATGAAAAATTCACAACAATTGTGAAAGGAGTCCGGAAGTGAGTGCAAGATCAAATCTTGGTTCAACTCTCCATCCATGACAAAACCCGTTGTCCTAATTGATCAATCAAATTGATTATGTTAAGGACTTTTATTTATACCGTAGTGTCATCGGTCATTCTAGATCGGAAGAGCTCCTTAGATATCTGATATCTATCAGTCCTACTTTCCTCACCATCAACTACTTGATGTGCATGAATATAATAGGAGAGCATCCATAGTTTCATGCTGACGCTGAAGCTCGTTACTCATGGATGCGAGCATGATGCATTGAGCCAACTGTGCATCATCTTGCCACTTTCTAAAAGTAGCAATCTCTTCCTCGGAGGCATTGTCTGCAACCTTTGCAGGGATAGGCGTATTAAGGACATAGGATAGCCTTTCAGCCGTGAGAACTATTCTTAATTACCTTAACCAATCCATTTAATTCGGTCCGGTTAATTTAGCATCTAATATGCTACGCAGTGATAGTAATTTAGACATTGTAAAATTCTGTAAATGAATTTATAATTAACAACATTTTAACATACATTCTTTTATTAATTACCAAAATAAATTAGGTCTTGTTTTAAATTGGTATCTCCCACTATTTTCTTCAAACTATATTACCCTCACTTATATAGTTCGGCAAAATCCAATTAAAGATATGCTAGTGAGAATAAGGATCCCATTTCAAATGTATATAGCCTTGTGTGTGCACAACACACTATATATAAATAAATAGGTAGACAACTCTTGTCAATTACATCAACTATGTAACTCCTTGTATTTTGCCCCTTAAATCGTAATGGTCAAGTGTGTGCACATCCGAACTAAAATGATTTAAGTTAAGTCAGACCCAGCAGTTCCATATAAGTGAAGAGAAAACTACAGCCCTTGTGTGTGCACAACAAAGCAGTAATGTTCAATTCCTTATAAACATCATATGTAATAAAAACAACATCTTAAATATTTAATACTCGTCTTGTGTGTGCACAACAAACTCATATTAAATATTCAATACTCTATTGTTTCTATCATGCTAGAAGGCGACGTTCGATATTCCAAATATCTTTGAACATTACAACTTAATATAAAATATTTGAGGGGTTTGTTATTAATTTGTCTCATCTTGTTTAGCGCGCATGCACACACACACACACACACATATATATATATATATATATATATATATATATATATATATATATATATATATATATATATATATATATATATATATAAAATACGCGTCATATTAATTAACATGCGAAGCATGTTTGCATAGTATATAATATATATATATATATATATAGTATAAGCATGCACATATAAAATACTATATTCTACCCGGATTGATTATGGACTTTTATTCTAGTTTGGTTCACTAGAGCCACCAAGTGAACCAAAAGGTCAAACCCTAGGGGGTGTAAAAATTAATATTTAAATATAACTATTACATTTAAACTCGGGCTCCATTACAAACGGGTCTTCAAGCGCTCCTTGATCCTTGATTTCCAATTCTTCAAAATTAATTCTAACTATTTCTATTACAAAAATATTTAAAATAAATAGAAATCTTGATCAGCAGTTAAGGAGAAGTACATAGGAGGAAGATAAAATTTACATTAAGAAAAATTAGAGAAGACGAAGTACGGAGACCCCATTTAATAAAACCCATACATTCATGCATCCAACTAAAATAAAATCCAATCACATTGGTCAATAGTCCATAATCAATCCCATTTATTATCATACACATCACCATATGTATCAATAAATAACATTCATCTCATGAATAATTAACATTTAATATATATATTGATATCATTTAATGGGCCAATTTAGTTAGTATAAAATCTAATTTTGAATCAAAATAAACTCCTTTATTTTAATCCAAATTTAAATCAAAATAAAACTATTTTATTTTAATTTATCCAATTTTGAATAAAATAAACTATTTTATTTTAATCAAAATTTTTAATCAAAATAAACTCCTTTATTTTAATTAATTATGGAATCCAATTCCAAGTAAAAAAAAACTTCATCAAAGGAAACACGGATTTTCTTTCCTATTCACAAATAAACTCCTTTATTTTGAATAATATGAAATCTTATTCCATATCTAAATAAACTCTTTTATTTAAGGAAATTTGAATTTCTTTCCTATTCACAAATAAACTCTTTTATTTTAAATAATATGAAATCTTATTTCATATCTAAATAAACTCCTTTATTTAAGGAAAATTAGGATTCTCTTTCCTATTCACAAATAAACTCTTTTATTTCGAATAATATGAAATCTTATTTCATATCTAAATAAACTCCTTTATTTAAGGAAATATGGAATCCAATTTCAACTCCAATTAGTTATCATGTAATCAAATTCCAACTCTAATTAGTTAGCATGAAATTTTATTTTAAAATTAAAATAAAACTTTTTATTTTAAGATTAAAATAAACTTTTATTTTAAGATTAAAATAAACTTTTATTTTAATTATAAAATAATTAAGAATATTAATCCGGATCTGTGAATCAATAAAGGGAAAACATGAATCCTGAAACAAAAAAATTGATCCTGATATCTCCTTTTTCAAAAAAAATGATCCTGGCCCGTTATTATATATATATAATATAATATATATCATGCCTGCCACGTTTTTTTTAAGTGATATTAACTATAAACTTAACATGCTCCAGGAGAATGCAAGTGAAGACACCTTGCTAACCACGTGAATCATACTGCTGCTGATAATATAAATATATATTATATCATATATAATATAACTAAGCAACTGCAGGAACATGATCTAACGGTTTCTGAAAACCGTGATTCGCAAATCCCCTTGAATTAAAAAAAAAACCAGCAACTGATTTCGTGCTTTTTTTTTTGTAAATAAATTTTATATAACAAAATTATGACCAAAAAATTTGTTCAAAACACATATCAACATACATATTAAATTTGAACAATTAATAATTCGCATAAAGGTTTGGCTCTGATACCACTGTTAGGTTTGTAATATTCATGAACGCAATCAAATTGCACAAAATTAGCGGAAGCGTGTAAAATCAGAGTTTTAAAATTTTACAAACCATAAACCCGGATCACCCTTTATGCACAATTATTAATTAAACGAAAAAGAAAGAACAAGAATCATACCCTTGAAGATCCGAGCTTCCTCAGGTACAAGTTCACCTCCAATCCTTTTCGCGTTCAACTTGAATCCACCGTGTTGGGTTCCTTCCTTTGATCAACGTTAGCCACCCAAGTGTTTGGCCTCTAGAGGTGATCCACCAAGGAAGAAGAAAGATTCAAGAAGATGGGTGTTTGGCAAAACCCTAGTTTTCTATCTCTATAGAAAAGACGTACTCTCCCAACTATTGGAATTACGTATGTTGTAAAAGTCAACAACCCTCATCACCCATAATAAGACTCCTCTTATTTATAGATGTAGGCAACTTTCCTTAACAATTAAGGAATTGGATTTTTATTTAATTAATTAAATTCTTTTAATTAATTAAGTTCCCTAATCTTATTAGGGATAATTAATTAAACTCTTTTAATTAATTTGTCTCCTAATCCTATTAGGATATTTGAGAGTACTTTTATTAATTAATTCCCAAACTCCTTTAGGAATTAAATAATAATAATAGTAATAATAATAATAAGACTCCTCTTATTAATTTATATTTAATATTTCTAAAATATTAAATAATAAATATTAAGCTATTTAATTTATTCTATCACCATAGATTAAATTAAATATACTTAACTTATTATTACGATTATGCCATTAACTTCTTAAATAATTATTCTTCCTTTTATGGTGTGACCCTTTAGGTTCTCCATATTAAACCGGTTGTGAATAAATCAATTAGAACAATTCTAATCTTATTTAAATAAATAAATTAAACTAATAATTTATTTAAATAAATAATATTTATTCTACAATAGGGATAAGCCTCCCTAGTGATCAACGACTTTCCAGATAATATAGATTTCAACATTAATCATAAAAGAACCTTTGAGTAAATAGTTACCGTACAATTCAATCCTTCCACCATACAATGTCCCAATTAAATATAAGACATGGAATTTCTGTCAAGTCTTATTTTATTTAATTATATGTATTTCGACTCTTAAATGCACAACTCTAAATAATGCAAATTAGAAACTCCTTTCTAATTTCATTCTGCCTTGGCCAAGGACTACTGAGTTGTCATTTATCGAATCACATAGGACATTTCTCTTCTTTTACTAGAAGTGGTAGATTCTTTATTGATCATACATTATCTCCATGTATAATTTATTATACCCAAGCATATCCTTTGATATACCCTAAGGGTCTTAAGAAATAAGTCAAAGTATAACTCATCATACACAAGATACTATGATGATCTCAAGTCCAAGGATCACTTGTACTACTATCACTACAGGAATTCCTATTGACATGCAAGTAAAACTCCATTAGGTATTCCTTAGCGAGTCACGTTCAGTGAACTTATTCTCTAATAAGAACCTACATACTTGCTTTAGTGTCTCCACACAAATGATCATGGGATCAATCACCCTCATCCAATGAGCAAGCAATGTATGTACCAATCTATCCGGATTCACTAATCCCCAATTTAGTAATCCAACGATTGGGAACTATTTTAGTTTTAAGGTTTCTAAGAATTTAGATCTCATTAGAATGATCATCATCATTATTCTAAAAGCATTGCTTAAAACTATGGGTTTATCACATATTATAAAATAGCATCATGTAGATAATTAAAAGTCTTTAATAAATTAATACTTTTTATTAATAAATGAATAAGATTGTTACAAAGTATATACTTTATTATCAAACATGATTGGCTTGTGTGCATACTACTTTCACTATATACCTCAGTCGGATGCCCGAATTGCAATTTTGAAAGTTCGAGCGGACATTACAGTGCCTACGTTCACGTACTGCGAGACGACACGACCCGCAAAACCCGGGGCAACCAGAGCAGCCACAGGTACACCTACGTCTCCCCCCTCTATAAATAGAGGGCTTGGGGTGGCCTTTTTTAAGAGAAAAAAAATGCGAGGAAGCCCTGCCAAATTTGTTCCGTACTTAAAATATATTGAGTGCTTTCTCATTTTATACACTTGTGGGCTCACATATAGCTACTCTTGTACCAGCGGGATCCGAGTTTCTTCCACTTTAAAGATATAGAAGTCTTCTTTGGCAGTCCATTGTAAGCCTTCTTACACACTTTAAAGCCTTTCTCTTCATCTTTGCACACACCCTTCTTCACGTTGAGAGTCGTGTTGCGTGTGTTTGCCCGAACTTCGGTCCGTGGTTTTATTTTCAGTTTGTATATACATATATATATATATATATATATATATATATAAATATTTATATGGACTAACATTATCGAGTTATGCCTCGATTGAGCCTACTCTTTGGTCTGGAGCGTTTATTTGCTTTTATATATATATACTTATATATATGAACTATGTGTCGGACTTTATTCGATGAGCCTGGATTTTACATCCGGAGCGTTTACTCGCTTATATATATATACTTATATATATGAACTATTGTCGAACTCTATTCGATGAGCCTGGATTTTACATTCGGTACGTTTATCGCTTATATATATATATATATATATATACCTATATATATATGAACTGTTGTCGAACTCTGTTCGATGAGCCTGGATTTTACATCCGGTGCGTTTATCACTTATATATATATATATATATATATATATATATATATATATATATTTGTCCCACCTGGAGTTTACTTTGTCGTGGTTGATCGCTTTTACAGCTTTCTTTACATTTCTTCCTGCCTGGAGTTTACTTCGTGGCAGTTGATCGCTTTTACAACTTTATTTACGTTTCATCCCGCCTGGAGTTTCCTCCGTGGCGGTCGATAGCTTTAACAGCTTTATTTATATTTTTTGATCCCCCATGGAGGTGCTTCGTAGTGGTTGATCATGTCTGCATATATATATATATATATATATATTTATTTATATACAAACATGATCCTATCAGGGATCCCGGATTTTACTAAAAGATGGACCTTTTTTTTTGCTTTTTTTAAAACAACTAATTTTTTTTTTAATATTTTATGGAATTAAAAATTTTCCATAATATAATATTTTGGGCATGATTTGGATACCTATACCAAAAAAATATATGTACAGTTTGCACAGACTGTACAGACATGTTTTGTTATACGTATCCAAATCACACCCAAAACACTGTATTATGTAAAAATTTAAGTTACATAATTTTTTTTTTTTTTTAGTTGTTTTAAAAAAAAGCAAAAAAAAAAGGTCCGTATTTTGTTAAAATGCGGGAGTCCAGACCTGATCCGGACTCATATATATATATATATATATATATATATATATATATATATTTACAGCTTTTATATATATACTTGCTTACTGCTTTCATACAAATTGCAGTATCATGTGAGCCTAGGAATCATGTGATCACAGATTCAACCTATTGGATCTAGATTCGGTTCCCGTGATGGACATTTTCAGCTGGAAGCAGCTTGTAAATTATTCTGCGGTGTCTAAATTTCCTCAGATGATTTTCATACCCACGGGGAAATCGGCATTATTTTGTACATTATTTTCTTATAGATGCTTCACATCTCAAAAATAAAATCAATCAAGCTGAAAACTTAATAAAATGGAAATGTAAAAGGTCTCAATTACTATTGAGCACAAGGGTTTGAAAAACTCCTTTTATAAAACATCACTACCATATCTTGCAAAAATTGAATTTTTATATAAATTCAAACCTTGTGTATATAGGTGCGAACGAGGCCTCGCACCACTTCCAAATAAACAACACATTGACCCATACACACACACACACATTCAGATAATAGTTTCTTAAAAAAAGAGGCGGTCACCGTGGTAACACGGATGTCGGGGGGGGGGGGGGTGCCTAACACCTTCCCGTTAATACTGTTGGAATACTCGGTAGTTAAAACATAGTAATACGCATTG
Organism: Panax japonicus; assembly: GCA_020205505.1. Taxonomy (NCBI): domain Eukaryota; kingdom Viridiplantae; phylum Streptophyta; class Magnoliopsida; order Apiales; family Araliaceae; genus Panax; species Panax japonicus. The sequence continues at coordinate 68,883,037 of CM035091.1, forward strand.
TTGCATAGTAGCACACGGTATTGCACTAATTATTGATTCTTACGTTAGAAGGCACTACTCAATAATTGTTACAGTAATTACTGTTCAATATTTTATTTTTGATTCAATAATTACTGCGTTGATATTTTATATTATTGTTGTTTTAATAATTGTCACTGCACAGTATTTTCTATTATCAAATCAGTAATTCATATTATTTGAATAATATTATTAGATATCATTATTTGCAATGTCTAGAAAGTTCTGTCTAAGGAGAGGTTTGGTCATCTAATTGCGCGCCAGTAAGGAAAAATTCTTATTGGAAATCCCCCTCTTTCCTGGGAACTGCTTGGTTGTCAATATTATGATTCTGTAATATTATTTCTGAATAATTAATTATTGATTTATATGATAAGGAAAATATTCATTTTATGTGGATATAGATGGAGAAAATATTCATAATATAATAATGGTGATATTTTTACAATGAATGTGGGATATATGAGTATATGAGGAGGAAGAGTATTTTTGTTGCATTAAATGATTAACACATGTTTTGTGTGTCGCTGGAACTCATTTTTGACTGAAATTTGATTATAGCCTGTAAAATAGCCCGTTTGTGGATTTCGGTTAATTATTGTTTGGAATTTGGAAAAATTTTCTTCTGCAAAGTTTTAGAGAATTGAATTTCCTATAAAAATAGTGAGATTCGAATTTTCTAATAAAAGGGCTATTTATTATGAATTATTGAAGTTCCAAAATAATTGATCTTTGAAAGTTTTAATTAATTTTAATAACAAAAACATTTTTGTTATGTTTGGGGGGCCCACTGGTGGTTGAAATTAGCTGAAATCAGTTGTTAAAAGTGTGCGTAAGAAAATTTTATAAATATAATATTATTATATTCAATTTTCTGCTTTGGTGTTCTAAGCAATTTCCTATAAATAGGTGCTTAAGTTAGAATTGAAAATCACACCAAAAACTGAAGTTTTCTCTCTATTTCTTTCTCTATATTATCGAGTGTATTCTTGTGAGTATTTTGATATCTTGAGTGTTGCTATATGGTGCAAGTTCGTTCAGCGTTATTCCAGTCAGAAGTACTGCTCTTTTGAGGTAAGAGATAGTAAGGGATTTTAAGGGATTGAAAGGGATGTTATTTTCTTTGTAAGTGATATTATATCTTCAATATCATTATGTTGAAATATTGGTTTGAACGTTTTTTCAAATTTGGAACTTTTTCATGTCGGGGTTACTATTCATGAGTTACTATTCATGAGTTACTATTCACGAGTTACTATTCACAATTTACTATTTACGAGTTATTATTCACGACGGGTTACTATTCATGAATTATTATTCACGAGTTACTATTCATGGGTACTATTCACTATAAAATTGGTTTCTTTTTCTAACCAAATTATAGTTGATTTATGAATATTACCCTGGAGATTAAAACTATGTATTGGTTATATTGATTTTATTATCATATATAACATTTTTATAACCATGATGTTGAAATTCTCTTTCACTAGAGTGTATAGATGGGTAGATTATTGGTATGATCATGACTAGAGTTCTCTTTGGCCAGTAGTGAAAAGTTGAATTGTGACTGGTATGATCATGACCATTGAATTTATAATTGAATATCTTTAGCTTAAGTGTAAAGGTGAATTGATCAACATTGTTATAATTATTGTTTATATAATTCTGAAATGATTATATATTTCTTGAGATATTAATATCTTTGGCATGTAGTGCAAAGATGACCTGTTGTTGAATATCTTTGGCATGTAGTGCAAAGATGACTTGTTGATGAATATCTTTGGCCTGTAGTGCAAAGATGACTTGTTGATGAATATCTTTGGCCGTAGTGCAAAGATGAGTTTATTAGTAGGATTATGAACATGAACTGTGATTTGGTATAACCATGATCTTTGATGTTTCAGGTGATGAAAATTAACTTTGTCCTGGATGAGGAAAGGAATTTAGAACTACAATTACGATTATGAGTTATACACATGATTGTGGACAGGAATTATTGATTAATGTTACAGGGATAAAACATTGTTGATGGACTTTAAACATGGAGAAGATAATAGATTTTATGGTCTATTTGACTCTTCTAATGGATTGCTCGTTCCGCTGCAACTATGGTTGAAAAGTTTTATCATCTACCATATGTTCTAAATCTCTAATTTATTACTGTTGAAGGCTATTGATAATTTATTTATCTTTAGTCATGATATTCTTTACTGAGCTAGTTGTGCTCACTCCTTTGCTTCATAATTCCTTTCAGGTAATAAAAGTGTAGCTGGGACAAGCGGGGAATAACAGGGGAATAGAACGGTGGTCTATAGATGTTGAGGGTGAGGTGAATTTAACTTGGAAGGGTGTTTTGCCACTATCATACAAGATGTCTAATGACATACAACCTCGTGTCATCATAAGACAGGGTTGTACTCATTCACTTGCTGAGTATATTTACAAGCACTACCTATATAATCTCGGTGTTTGTTTGGAGTATAATACCCAATTAGAGACAATGGAGATAATGATATGTCAAGAAAAGACTCACCATTGGGAAGAATATGATAGTAATCTTCTCGTTTTTCTTTGGGGTCTATTGGGTCAACCAAGGATAATTCTGTAGCCATATGATATCTATCAAAACCTAGAAGCATGGCCTCCCATGTACGAAGGTTTCCTTGAGCACTTCCCAAAGATTCTAATTTCTAAAACAGTTTTTGACTATACCTTTATGTAAGGTGTCATTGTGACGTGCTATCCAAAGTTGGTGTCCAGAGTTACAGTTTGTATATATTTGTATCCAAACTCACATCATATGTGTTGTTGTATTTTTCACAACAATTGTTGTAATAAAGTTGTAGTTGTTTTTTTACCATGTATTTGGCGACTCAGAATGGGTTGGATGGAATGGACCTATTTTGGGGTTGTCACATGTCTGACCTACTACTTTCCAAAAAGTTTCCAGAATTTCTTTTTCTTGTTCATCTTTTTTTTAGTTTTAGAATTTTTTTTTTAGTTTCTTCCTTTTCAAACTCAATGGTGGTCGATGGTGTATCCATTTATTTACCACTCTATAAAGTTATGGCACTGACATTCTCCCTTGGATTGACCACTAATTGAGAAGGCAATTTTCCTGAACCTTTGGATTCCAATATCCATACAGTTGTAGCCAGCTGTCCCACTTGGTTCCTTAAATCTTGAACCGAAGCTTTTGTCTCCTGCTGGAACTGTTGTGTTTGATTCATGAATTATTGTATTTGAGCCATGAATTGTTGTGATTTCCCCATGATTGCCTTAAACATCTCTTCCATGGACTGCTCACTATTTGCAGGAGTTGATTGTCTTGGTTAATACTGAGGTTGGGCCGGTGGAAACCCTTGTTGTCTGGGTAGGAACATTCCTTGTGTTGGTGGCTTATTTCCTCCATAACTGAGATTTGGATGATCTCTCTAGCCTAGGTTGTATGTGTTTGGATAGGGATCATAATTCTTTTGTGGTGCTTGGTAGTTTCCTATGGCATTGGCATGTTGCATAGTCTCATCATCTTGTAATGTTGGGCATTCATCTGTATTGTGATTGGGTTGTAGACAGATTCTACCAACCTTTGCAACTGGAAGTTGACCTATAGCTAATTTTCTAACCATAGCAGTTAATTTAGAAATTTGTTGACCATAATCACAAGTGCTTACCTCACTTACCCTTACTGGTGCATGATTTTTTCTAGTGCTATATTATTACGAGTTTGCTGCCATGTTTGTAATTAAATTCCTTACAGCCTCTGGGGTCTTGTCAATTAGTGCTCCTCCGCTAGCTGCATCGATTATGCTTCTATCCATCGGTACCAACCCTTCGTAGAAATATTGGATCAGGTGTTGTTCATCTATTTGATGCGGTAGACAGTTGGAACAAAGCTTTTTGAATCTTTCCCAATACTCGTATAGTGACTTCCCACTGAATTGTCTAATCCCACATATCTCTTTCCTTATGTTGGCTACTCTTGAGGTTGGAAAGTATCTCTCTAAGAACAACTGCTTCATGTCATTCCAAGACTGTATTGAACCTGAGGGTAGGTAGTACAGCCAATCCTTTGCCAAACCTGCTAGGGAGAATGGGAATGCGCTCAACTTGATTTGCTCTTCGGTGATTCCGTGTGGTTTCATGGTGAAGCACACCACATGAAATTCCTTTAGATGTTTTTAGGGGTCCTCACCTGTAAGACCACGAAAAGTAGGCAGTAAATGGATTAGTCCCAATTTAAGTTCAAATGCAGCATCTAAATTAGGATATTCAATGCACAGAGGTTATTGATTTAAATTAGGAGTTGCCAACTCCCTGAGAGTTCTATTGTTGTTTTTAATCGCCATCTCTTCTTCTTTATTGGATTCAGTGGATGATTTGTTGGATAATAATTTCAAAACTAAGTTGAGGCCTGGTGATGACGCAGAAGCCTCATCTATATCTGCAGAAGACTGTTGAACTTTATGTTTTTCCTTCCTTAGCCTCCTTGCATTTTTCTTAATCCTTGGATCACAATATAATTTAGTAGCATGAGAAGATCGAGTAATAAAACAAGAACAAAAAAATAATAGAATAAAAACAAAACACCAAATTACTCCCTGGCAACGACGCCAAAATTTGGGAGTTGTCGTTGACACTCCTAAATTAACCTCGCTTTCACTTCACAAATTTATAATAATTAGCACAGTAGCAAGTAAGGATCAATCCCACAGAGAGTAAAGTTGTTTTAGAATTATTCTACTATTTCATCAGAAAATAAAGATGGGGGTTTTTTAAAATTATTTTTAAACTAAGAAAACAAGAATTAATGATGAAATTAATCAAATATATAAAAACTTCAGTTCTGCAGTTCAGTTTCACCAAGTACAATAATCAATTAATCAAGTTATTATTATTTTCCCTTCAATGAAACTATTAGCCCTAGATAACAATAAGCTTTGCTATCCGAAATTCTCCTTAGCTTTTCACTGTATGAAATAAGCTCTTAATTAGATTCTAAGTAGCATACAACCTTGAACAAGCTCTCTGTATTTAATATGATAGAAGCATTAAGAAATAGCACTACTACAAAACAGTAAATAGATAACGCGGAAAAAACGTTGTGGTTTCAATCAGAAAAACGTCATGGTTAAATGTATCATCTATTTGACACCCTTACACAACGTTTTTAAAACTTTGTAGTTAGACACATTATACAACGTTTTTTAAGAAAAAAATGTTGTAGATTTGTTTTTCATAAATTAGCATTTGCTTGAAAGCGTTGTAGAAAGTATGATTCCACAACGTTTTCTGGCTAAAAATGTTGTAGTTTAATGTATCAGACAATGTTTAGGCACATTTACACAACGTTTTTAAAATGTTGTAGATAAAAAAAAGAAAAAAAGTTGTGGTTCACCTACATTACCAATGCACCTGCAATATGCTTATGCCATGATATATAGCTAAAATGTCTAAATTCTCATTTAAATTTAAAGCCAAAATGTATCAACCATTCAAAATACATCCCAATAATACCATTCGTTTACAGTTTCAAATTACTACATCCACAAAATATATACCAAACTATCCATATAAGCATCTCAAATTCATTTTTCAATATAAATATAAATAAACATGTTACATAGCACTGTAGAAACTATAAATGAATCTAATCATGAAAAGAAACATTTCTGTCAATGTAAAAACAAAAAAAAAAATCAAATTTTGAGAAGAGAAAACAACTCTGCATTAAGAAATCAAATTGCTCCTGGAAACACCTGTCCATCTTGTTCACAGTCAAGACAGATCGAATCCTTTCTCGAATGGCTTGTCTAAGAACTATTTCTATTTGGACACATACACCTTCAATGCAATTAACCACAACAAGTGCTCCATCAATAATACGCAAAGATGTTGTAACCTCTGAATCACAACATATACCAAAAATAATTGATTCGCTACAATTAGAAGATACCAACAGTGAAATGTATTTACCAGCAGCAAGGAGGATTTAAAGATTACCTCAATTTCTTTGTAAAGTTGCTGCCTTAGAGCGCCATTTCTCGACATATAGTTGACAATATATTTAAGCAATTGATATAAAAGTATTTTCTGGTAGAAATTCTACTTAATCGAAGAGAATCGCTATCAACCCTTGTGGAGTCTAAGTAGAACATCTTATCTCAATTTCCAGGAGCATCAGGTTTAAAGTATTTAACAACATTTAAATTGTTTAGTAGGAAAACAATATTATACAGATTGAAGGTCCTTACAGTATCTGGAGAGAGGCAAGATTTGAGAAACTTCCTGGAATTGTCCCATTAAGAAGGTTAAATGACAGGACACTGCATAGAAGAAATCAAACCTAAAGCAGCCAAAGCTTGAACTTCCATCAACGCTTTACACCTACAAAAGTAATTACTTTAGCAAGCTACTCAGTAGAGGGTATAAATATCTTCAAATTTAGCTGCCAAAAATGTTGAGTGGTACCTTTCGGTGTCCAATTATAGTTATCCCATGCTATATTTTACTGCATACATGTAACCATCAGTTCTTTTAAAGACTTTGAAAATGTGACTGAAGTTTCCATAACCAATTTGCTGAAACCAAAAATATTTTATGATTTGTCACAAAAAAACATAAGCACCAGAATGTGAATAAATTATATGAATCAAATAGATTTGATTAAGAAATCAAGACCTTTTTCGGAGGCCAAAAACATACCTCTATTTCATGGAAATCTGTCCGATAGCGGGAAAGACCATCACCACCAATAGCTGAAGGAAAAAAACATGCAGGTTGCATATCACATGAGCAAGATCTTAACAAAAACAAAATTCAGACTCCACTGTTGTAACAGATTTGATAAAAACAAACAACTAGCTAGAGAATAAAAGGAAATAAATGCTAGAAGAGTTCCTGACAACTAAACAATGTAGATCAGATGACCCTGGAGTACAAACTCAAACTTACAAATAGTGAAGGGCTGATATTCTGGTGAGATCAGGTACAGCTCCTCGCAAGCTGCAATTTCATGTTTGGGTAAATAGATACACTCACTACTACATCATTCGCCAATTCATTCTCGACTAGAGAAAGACAGTTATCCTATACCTCACTAAAAATAGTAACTACAATTAAACAACATTCACATCATCACTCAGTGAACATATATATAACAACTATCACAACAAGCTACATGTTTTCGTAGAAAATAGCATGAGAAAATAGCAAAATACCAGCTGCATGTTAGTGAGTTTTGTGGCCTGGAAGGACAAGGTAGACTTGTGTGATGGTTTGTACATGAATGCAGATACTTCAGCTAGCAATGAACTACAAAAGGCAGCTGGTTATGAGACTTAACAACTAAGATAATCCATGCGTAAACAATTGAAGAAGTCTTTCTTCAACTATTTTTTACAAGATAACTGGTTTACCAACTTGAGATGATTGCACTGGATAGTGAACACAACTTCTGTAAAATTAAATCAGAATTTGTAATGTTAGTTTGTCTTACCAAATAATACAAAGAAATAAAAGGAATAACCTATACAAAAGCTCAAACAATCTGGAATTCAAAAGATTGCTCTGTTTGAACCAAACTTTTTCCTTCTTCTTGAAGTATTGCTGCTGATGCTCGTGGGTAGCAACACCAACCAGTAATTCACACCTTTTTTTTGTGAGTGATCAAAGAGCAGCCTAGCCAGATACACATATAAACATTATGTGACGCCCCCAAAATAGGTATACAACACCCATTCTAAGTCGCCAAATACATGGTACAGAAACAAATACAACTTTATTAATACAATTGTCGTGCAAAATACGACAACACATAAACTGTGAGTCTAAATACAAATATTGTCATCTAGACAATATCCACACTCAAATAAGTCCTCATTACAATTATTGATACCCTATTTTACAAAATAGTGAGGACTACTAAAACAACTTCTAGAACCATCATTCCATACCCCGAGTAGTACTCACTACATTCTCGCCTCCTGAGAAGAAAAATGGAACAAAAAGAAAAAGGGTGAGCTCAGCTAGCCTAGTAAAGAACATTATGACTAAGATAATATAGAACAAATTATTATTAGTCCTCAACAGGAAAAAATATAATAGAATACAATAGACAACTAGTTTTAAATCAATATTCGCAGTGGAAATAATAATTCATTAGAAGAGTTAAGTAGAGAATGAAATCTACTATCTTTTATATATGAATTTAAAAGTTCATCGTCAATATTTTATCCCTGTAACATCAATCAATATATATAGCTGGAATCAAATATTCATCTTTGCACTACGAGCCAAAAATATTCATCAAAGTTCAAAAGAACAAATATTAAGGATTCGTACTTTAAATAATCCAAGTTCAAAATACTTCATAAATAACCATAGTGGAGTAAAATTCAAGAATGAAGATCAAAACATGGATACAATCAAAGCTAGTATCCATAATAGATATCTTGGACAAAAAACAAAATTTCAATTTTTCTGTGAATAGTGCCGTATTCATGAATAGTGCCATATACGTGAATAAAGCCATATACTTGAATAGTAATCCTGACACTAAAAGACTAGAATTTCACAAGAAAAATCTTACCAATATTCCAGCATAATTATATTCAAAGAAATAATATTATTTATAAAAAAAAATAGCATCCCTTACCTCAAAAGGATAGTACTTCTGACTGGAATACTGGATATAATGTTGAAGGAACTTGCACCGTATAGCAACAATCAAAGTACCAAAATACTCACAAAAATACGCTCAATATTATAGAGAGAGAAAACTTTAGTTTATGATGTGATTTTCAATTCTAACATAAGCACCCTATTTATAGAAAAATGCTTAGAATACCAAAGCAAAAAATTTAATAAAATATTAATATATTTTCTTAAATTTCCTACACACACAACTTTGGTCCAACATCAGCCACACACCTCACCAAAAGTCACAAAAACATTTTTCTTATTAAAATTATTTTAAACTCCAAAAATCAATTATTCCGGAACTTCAATAATTCATAATAAATAGCCCTTTTATCAGAAAAATTCGAATCTTATGTCTTCCCATAGGAAATTCAATTCTCTACAACCTTGCAAAAGAAATATTTTCCAAATTCCATACAGAAATTGACCAAAATCCACATATGGACGATTTTACAGGCTATAATCAAATTTCAGTAAAAAAATGGGGTCCACAAACATGAAAAACATGTTTTAAATATTTTTAGTAACAAAAATATTCTTCCTCTTCATTTACTCATATATCCCACATTCATTGTAAAAATATCACCATTATTATATTATTATAATATAATAATATATTAAATTGAGTTATTTTATCAGAAAAGATAAAATATTAATTTTCAACAATTATCACATTTAAAAAATTTCTCCATCTATATCTACATAAAATGAATATTTTCCTTATCATATAAATCAATAATTAATTATTAACAAATAATATTACAGAATCACAATACCGACTACCAGGCCGTTCCCAGGAAAAAGGGGGCTTTTCAATAAGGATTTCTCCTTACTAGCGCGCAATAAGGTGACCAAATCTCTCCTTAGACAGAACTTTCTAGACATTACCAATAATGATATCTAATAATATTATTCAAATAATATGAATTATTGATCTGATAATGCATGGAAAATACTATGTAGTGACAATTATTGAAACAACAATAATATAAAATATCAACGTTGCAATTATTGAATCAATAAAATAAAATATTGAACTTTAATTACTATAACAATTATTGAGTAGTGCCTTCTTACGTAAGAATCAATAATTGGTGCAATACCGTGTGCTACTGTGCAACAACGCGTATTATTGTGTTTTAACCACCGGGTATTCCAACAGTGTTAACGGCAACAACTACGATGTTATTTATACTTGTCGTTTTCTTCATCTAATCACTTTCTGTTATGGGGCCCAGACAAGGCTGCATCGTCGTACGAATATTCCCCGAAAGTAAGAATATTTTACGACCAAACGAATATTCTCTAACAACAATGAATATTTTATAACCACTTGCTTATTTTAAATATTTGCGCATTTTACCCATAACTAACCACATTAATCAATTCAACCCTTACTATTTCAAAATAATAAATGTGAAGCCTCCAAAATTAGGTATATATCACTCATCTTGAGTCTCAAGATACATGGTACAAAATTCAAATACAACTTATTTATACAACTGTTGTGTACAATACGACAAAACATAAACTGTGAGTTTGAATACAAATATTGTCTACTAGAGAGAATAAAAACTCAAAAGGAGTCCTCATTACAATTATTATCACACTATTACACAGAATAGTGAGGACTACTAATGTAAACATCTAGTATCATCACTCTGTTCCCCAACTAGTCCCAGCTACGTTCTCATTTCCTGAAGAGAACAATGAAAGAAAGGGTGAGCTCAACTAGCCAGTAAGAAATATTATGACTAAGATAATGCAGAATAATTTATCGTTAGCCTTCAACAGTGTTAAACTGATAAAATATAATAAAAATCAAGTTTAAATACAGCAGAACAAGCAATCCATTAGAAGAGTCAAGTAAGGAATAAAATCTACTATCTTCTATGATTTAAAAGGTTTTTCATCACTTTTATCGTTAGGACTCAGCTTAATAAATAATCCACATTATCGAATCACCCCTGCACTACGGCCAAGGATATTCTTTAATATCACGACCACGAATTATCCATGTACTATGGCTTAAGATAATCTTGTTTTCATCAACGGTCTTGATCATGCCATAAAACAATTCATCTTTGCACTACAGTCAAAGAGAATCCATAGCCATAATCATACAAAAAATTGTCCATCAATGCACTACGGGCCAATGAGGACTTTTTTCACATCATTTGTAATATTACGGTTATGATTATACCGAATAATCCCTGGTCATAATCATACCAAGTCCATCTTTGCACTACAGGCCATAGATGACTTTCCACATAATATAAGCATTAGGATGATGGCAATGATATAAGAATTCAATAAAACAAGCTCAATAATTAATTTATCCAAGAACTAATAACGTCCACATTGTCAACATAATACTTCTTTATAGAATAAAATTTAAGAATGCTCAGAAGAATATTTTCATGAAAAGATACTGGATGAAGCGCAAATATCAAGGATATTCCAATAATTTCATGGAGTATAGAAGTCAAAGTTTTAACCAACTGAGTATAATAAAGAATGGAATAACAAATGAAATCACCATGCATGCGATAGACCGCACAGGCAGGTTATTCAAATAGAATAATAAATAACGGAACCAGGTTCGGCGTAAATCGAACAGACGGGATATTCCAACAGAGTAATAAAAAATGGAACCAGGTCCGGTGTAAACGCACAGACGGGATATTTTGACAAAATAATAAATAATAAAATAATAGAAGAATTTCACCAAGTATAGGGTAGCCCGCGTATACAGGTAATTCCAACAGAATAATAAATAATGGAATGACATAAGTTCTCTTCATGAATACAAAAGAAATAATACCCCTTACCGTAAAATAAACTGAATATAAGAGTAGGGAAGTAGCAGAATATTTTTCTATAGTTTATCTATAATTTTTCTCTTTAGAGTTTAAGTGAATTCGTAAGAAATAATGAAGAAATGAGCTTCTATTTATAGGAAAATGGACTGAATAGTAACTAATTCATGAACGGTCCAGATTGATTTACTTTTAAACGGACGATCCATATTGATTTACTATTAAACCTTAAAGCAGCGGTCCATACTGATTTACTATTAAAACTTTAAACTAGCGATCCATATTGATTCACTATTATAACTTTCCACCAGCGGTCCATATTGATTTACTATTTTAACTTCAACCAACGGTCTGAAAAATTAACACATCTTCTCATGGAATAATATTGTACCCAAAAATGATTTGGACCGAAAAGAAATATATTTTACGGGTGATCAATAGTACCAAGTGAATAGTAACTCGTGAATAGGGGTGCTCAAAATTTTCATGTTTTTTCGGTTTTTTACCGATACCGGTAGTATCGATTTTTTCGGTACCAGTTTTTTTCGATACTGGTTTTTTCGGTACCGATTTTTCGATATTTTATCACTTTTCGGTACCAGTAGCGGTAATAGCTTTTTTGAATTCAGTACAAACCAAAATACCAAAAAAACCGAAAAATTGAAAAAAAATACAAAAAAATTGTATCAAGTGTGTAAAGTACTGATTGAAAAAAAGCTCATAGTTTAAAATTTCTTAGCTCAAGTTATAGTTAAGACTTTATTATTTCTTCTCCATCCGTATCAATTATTTAGTTTTCAGAGTTTAAATAATTTAACGTTAAATTTAAATAATTTATTATTATTTAAATAATAAATTAAACGTTAACTTTAAATAATTTACTATTATTTAAATAATAAGTAATAAGTATTTAAATTTGTTAAATAAATTTAAATAATAGATTTTTTAAATAACGTTAACTTTAAATAATTATTTAAATAATAAGTAAAACTCTGTAAACTAAATCACGGATAAATCATTATTAATTATTGCAGTATAACCGAAAACCGAACCAAAAAAATTGGTATCGAATTTGTACCGAACCGGTACCGAAACCGGTTATTCGGTACCGGTACCAATTTTTGATTTTTTGGGTTTTTCGATTCGGTACCGGTTCGGTTTTTTATCGATGAGCACCCCTACTCATGAATAGTAACTCGTGAATAGTAGCTCGTGAATAGTAACTCGACATGAAAAGTGCTCCGAATACCCGATTGAACAATATAACCTCCAGACATCAATTGTACTAACACAAATAAGTCCAACACAATGGAACTATAAAATTCATTTTTAATCAACACGAACTTATTCATCATTAATATTATAATTTACAATATTTAACAACCAGGTCGTTCCCAGGAAAGAGGGGGCTTTCCGATAAGGATTTCTCCTTATTGGTGATCAATTAGGTGACCAAACCTCTCCCTGACAGAACTTCTAGACATTGTCAATATTAAAAATAATAATATGAATAACTTTGACGTCTCAATCATTGATTTAATAATATATCATATTATGCAGATGATACTGTAACAATAATTGAATAAATAATATGAGAAATATGATGCAGCAATTACTGTAGCAATAATTGAGTATAACTGAGTGACTTCTCACGTAAGCATCAATAATAAATACTGTGTGCTATTGTGTAACTACGCGTATTACTGTACTTTTAACGCCGGGCGTTTCAACAGTTAATGATAAAACTTTCGCCGTTATTTTCATAAAGTATTTTTATCGTTTTCTCAATCCGACAACAATTCTGTTGTGGGGTCCACCAATGATTGTACCATCGTACGGATATTTCTCGACAAAAAGAATATTCCCGTACCAATCGAATATTATACAACCACTTGCTTACTTTGTAAAATTTGTAATTATTACCCACAACTATAACATTACATCAAATCAACACTATAATATTAAAAAAAATTATTTCGAGAAAATTAAATCTTTATTCATAAAATCTGGGGTCTCATAATCTCCCCTCCTTATGAAATTTTGCCCTCAAAATTTACGTACGTACCTGGTATGCCGAATAAGTGAGGATACCTTGATTTCACTTCAAATTCTAACTCTTGAGGTATAACCTTTGAGTGTTGAATACGATCCTTCTTATCCAAGATTTTAACATGTAGCTCCTCATACGTTAAATCTTATGTTATCTCGTCTAGTTTTAATTTAATAATGTAGTTCGGGTCGTCCACATATTTACGTAATATCGATACGTGAAAAATAACGTTATGAACACGCAACATACTTGGCGGTAAAACGAGTCTATAGGCCACAGTTCCTACTCGATCAAGGATTTCAAATGGGCCAATAAAATCGAGGGTTGAGATTTCCTCTCTTCATCGATTCTTGCTTCTAGAATAACGCCCTCTTAAACCTTCTTCTTCACATTCATCAGCTTTGAGTATGTAGCTTGAGCAACTTTAACTTTATCGATTAAAGTCTATTCTAATCGTATATTTGTTATCTTCACGTGGGTCCCTAGAGTCTTTAACTCCATCTCCATCATTTGTAAGTTATACGAAATGGGTCTTTGTGTTAACAAAATAACACTCGTAAACGCATACGATCTTCTACTCAATGCGTCAGCTACCACGTTCATTTTTCCCACGATGATATTGAATGGTACGATCGTAATCTTCAACAGCTCGAGCCAACGTCTTTGGCACATTACACGTTCGTTTTAGGTGAAGAAAATATTTAAGGGTTTTAGAAATGGATTTTGTACTGGGGTCAATACAAAATTTGATTTCACACTCTAGGGGTAGGCTAAGAAGTCTTCAAGAATTCGTCAGGAAATTTATTAACAATAGAAATATCATTCAAAACTGTGACTCTCATCCAAGACTTGGATAGCACGTCACATTGATACCTATCAACTTGCCACCGTCATTCACGACGTTGCCTACAAAAAGTCTAGCTTCGGTGCATTCCACATAAGAAAGTCAACAACGAAAGGATTGGGGCTCTTTATTTATGGCTTGATATGACAATGATTGACTTTAGTGGTTTGGTTACTTTGAATTCGCATAACAGGTTCGTTAGGAGTATGAAAGCTAACAACCTTACGAAAAGCATGATGAGTAGTTAACCAATCGTTTCCAAAAATCACATCAAAGGCAAGTATTTTCATAGAGATAAGATCGACATGTAACATGAAAGTGTTGATTTGAACAAGATTTATAAATAGTGGAGGTAACGAAGGTTTCTCCCAACTGAGTTTAAACAGATATATCAAAGTCTAACTTCTCCGGAGTTAACTTCAAACATTGAACACAACTAGGTGCAATAAAAGAATGAGTAGAACCGGTATTTAACACGGTATAAACTTCGCAAGAGTTTATGACTAACATACCTGTGATAATTTTATTCAGATTCCTCGTCACAAAAAAAAAACGCTCTCTCTTAAAGTACTGGCTTTGGTTTGTCTAGGACATCCTTTGGTGCCTCCATCCTAGCTGAACTTGTCTTC
The DNA here is from genome assembly GCA_020205505.1 of Panax japonicus. Lineage (NCBI taxonomy): Eukaryota > Viridiplantae > Streptophyta > Magnoliopsida > Apiales > Araliaceae > Panax > Panax japonicus. The sequence continues at coordinate 68,898,100 of CM035091.1, forward strand.
GGTGAACGACAAAATCGGGCTAAGTGACCTTCTCTTCCATAATTATAGCATGCTTTGGATGGCATCACATAGTTTGGACTGATGTGTCCCTCCCCTCCACATTTGAAGCATATGATAGGTGGTCGTTCTCCTTCCGTAACAACGGGTGTTGGTTCTGACATCTTTCCATCATTGTTGAATCTCCTCTTCTTGAAATGTCCATTCTTATTGTTTTGACCATGATTACCACCGAAGTGTTTACCATTTCTGGCATGTTGATTCCCTCCATGCTTATTGTCATCGCTTTGATGATTGTTATCACCGGTATTATCATTTTGCCGGCTGCTTTCTTTTGGTTGCGTTGACTCGTTATCACGCTCCACTAACAGAGCCCTATTTACAACATCTGAATACAAATACAGTTTAAGAGAAATAAGATATTGATGTATCTCCAGCTTCAAACCTCTTAAAAACATCAGCGTCATTCTCTTTTCATTATCAACCAAGTGGGACGCAAATTGGGACAACTCGGCAAACTTGGCTTCGTACTGCGACACGGTCATGTTGTTTTTCTCCAACTTGATAAATTCCACCTCCTTCATGTGACGAATGCTTTAGGGAAAGTACTTGTCATTGAATAGCTCTTGGAACTTCTCCCGAAGACATCTTGAGTGCGTCAGGTTGGGTACATTTTACAGATTCCCACCAGTGATCTGCCTCTTCACGCAATATAAAGGTGGCAAAGGGAACCTTTTTCTCCTCGGAGCATCCCAAGACATCAAAGATCTTGGTGATCTGCTTTAACCACGTCTCCGCCTTAAGTGGTTCAGGGTTTTACAAAAACTCTGGTGGTCCCAGCTCCTTGAATTGCTTAGTGGTGACTAACTGTGGGTTGCCATTGTTTCCTCCTGTATTATGCACAGGAGCTGCCTTCGCCTGATGTTGCATGAATTATAAAAAGCTTTTAAACGTACCGTCGTTCGTCAATTGATTAGTGTTGTTGTTTATAGGAGGATTATCGCCATCATGTTGCACATTGTCCTGATTATTGATCTGTGGAGACTCAACGATCTCCTATGCTCCATTGCTATTCTCAACATTCTCGGATGTCATTTTCAGATACTGCCACAAAACAAAAGGTTAATTGACATGTAACATATTATCCATATATTCTGACCACCGACCAATTAAATACCAAATAAACTTAGGTAAGTCATACTAGCGAAGGAATTCCCCGTCTCTCCCCTCCTAGTTCTTATCTCACATCTTAGCTAGGAATCATATCCCTATGCTTTGATACCAACTGTGATGCCCCCAAAATTAGGTATACATCACCCATCTTGAGTCACCAGATACATGGTACAGAATTCAAATACAAATTAATAATACAACTATCGTGTAAAATACGATAAAACATAAACTGTGAGTTTGAATACAAATATTGTCTACTAGAGAGTATAAAAACTCAAAAGGAGTCCTCATTACAATTATTATCACACTATTTTATAGAATAGTGAGGACTACTAATGCAAACATCTAGGATCATCACTCTGTTCCCTGACTAGTCCCAGCTATGTTTTCATTTCCTGAAGAGGACAGTGAAAGAAAGGGAGAGCTCAACTAGTCCAGTAAAGAAATATTATGACTAAGATAATGCAGAATAATTTATCGTTAGCCTTTAACAGTGTTAAACTGATAAAATATAATACCTTTCAAGTTTAACTGCAGCAGAACAAGAAATCCATTAGAAGAGTCAAGTAGGGAATAAAATATACTATCTTCTATGATTTAAAAGGTTTTTCATCACTTTTATCGCTGGGACTCAGCTTAATAAATAATCCACATCATCGAATCACCACTGCACTACGGCCAAGGATATTCTTTAGTATCACGACCACAAATTATCCATGCACTACGGCTTAATATAATCATGTTTTCATCAACGGTCCTGATCATGCCATAAAATAATTCATGTTTGCACTACGGCCAAAGAGAATCCATAACCATAATCATACCAAAAACTGTCAATCAATGGACTACGGGCTAATGAGGACTTTTTCCACATCATTTGTAACATTATGGTTATGATTATACCGAATAATCCCTAGTCATAATCATACCAAGTCCATCTATGCACTACAGGCCACATATGACTTTCAACATAATATAAGCATTAGGATGATGACAATGATATAAGAGTTCAACAAAACAAGTTCAAGAATTAATTTATCCATGAACTAATAACGTCCACATTGCCAACTTGATACTTCTTTGTAGAGTAAAATTCAAGAATGCTCAGAAGAATATTTTCATGAAAAGATACTGGATGAAGCACAAATATCAAGGATATTTCACTAATTTCATGGAGTATAGAAGTCAAAGGTTTAACCAACTGAGTATAATAAAGAATGGAATAACAAAAGAAATCACCATGCATGCAATAGACCGCACAGGAAGTTTATTCCAACAGAATAATAAATAACGGAACCAGTTCCGGCATAAAACGCACATACAAGATATTCCAACAGAATAATAAATAATGGAACAAGGTCTGGCGTAAACGCACAGACAGGATATTCCACCAGAATAATAAATAATGAAATAATAGAAAAATTTCACCAAGTATAGGGTAGCCCGCGTATACAAGTTATTCCAACAGAATAATAAATAATGGAATAATAGAAGTTCTTTTCATGAATACAAAAGAAATAATACCCATTACCGTAAAAAAAACTGAATATAAGAGTAGGGAAGTAGCAGAATACTTTTCTATAGTTTCTTTATAAATTCTATCTCTAGAGTTTCAATGAATTAGTAAGAAATAATGAAGGAATGAGATTCTATTTATAGGAAAATGGACTGAATAGTAACTAATTCATGAACAGTCCAGATTGATTTACTTTTTAACGGACGGTCCATATTGATTTACTATTAAAACTTAAAGCAACGGTCCATACTGATTTACTATTAAAACTTTAAACCAGCGATCCATATTGATTCACTATTATAACTTTCCACCAGCGGTCCATATTGATTTACTATTATAACTTCAACCAACGGTCTGAAAAATTAGCACATCTCCTCATGGAATAATATTGTACCCAAAAATGATTTGGACAGAAAAGAAATATATTTTACGTGTGATCAATAGTACCCCGTGAATAGTAATTCATGAATAGTAACTTATGAATAGTAACTTATGAATAGTAACTCATGAATAGTAACTCGTGGATAGTACTCCAAAAAGTGCCCCGAATATTCGATTGAACAATATAACCTCCAGACATCAATTATACTAACACAAATAAGTCCAACACAATGGAACTATAAAATTCATCTTTAATCAACACAAACTTATTTATCATTAATATTAAAATTCACAATATTTAACAACCACGTTGTTCCCAGGAAAGATGGGGTTTTTTGATAAGGATTTCTCCTTATTGGCGCGCAATTAGGTGACCAAACCTCTCCCTGAAAGAACTTCTAGACATTGTCAATATTGCAAATAATAACATGAATAACTTTGACGTCTCAATCATTGATTTAATAATATATCATATTATGCAGATGATATTGTAACAACAATTGAATCAATAATATGAGAAATATAATGCATCAATTACTGTAGCAATAATTGAGTATAACTGAGTGACTTCTCACGTAAGCATCAATAATCAATATCGTGTGCTACTGGGCAACTACGCGTATTACTGTACTTTTAACACCGGGTGTTTCAACAGTTAACGGTAAAACTTTCGCTGTTATTTTCATCAAGTATTTTTGTCATTTTCTCAATCCGACAATAATTCCATTACGGGGTCCACCAATGATTGTACTGTCGTACAGATATTCCCCGACAAAAAGAATATTTCCCAACCAATCGAATATTATACAACCACTTGATTACTTTGCAAAATTTGTAAATATTACCCACAACTATAACATTACATCAAATCAACACCATAATATTAAAAACAATTATTTCAAAAAAATTAAATCTTTATTCATAAAATCTGGGGTCTCACAATAAATAGAGGAAATTCAAATTCATTTATAATAAGTTGGGGTTTTACACATTATCTCTAAGCAAAGAAGCAGAAGATAATCCATAAACACACACCAACATTAAGAGGACAAAGACAGAATGCAACATAGAAAAATATAGAAGGAAAATGTACCTGCAAATTGCCAATGTTACACTGAACAAAGTGTGGGCAATTAGGTTTAAGTAAAATGAGCTTCTCCAGTCCACACCTACTGTATTCTCATCTACTAAGTTATTCAACTGGTGAACAAGAACATAAGTTAGAAGTTATATTTTGTACAGTAAACACTCATGTAGGTTTAGTAAATAATCTCAATTTCAAGGTGAAATAGTTTATACCAAAGTGAAAGCTATTATTTAATGTTTCGATATTAGACATGGAACCAATGGTAAGACTAAGTATCATCCCAGCAGTGCAATCACTAGAAAAGACAGATAAATCTTCCTAAACACTATACTGGCCAACTAATCATTATCAACCAATTGATCAAATACAAATAACAAATCTCTTTCGACAAGAAATTGACACTGAAACAATTATGAGATCTTAACAAATGGGAAGACCTGCAACATAAAATATTTCTCCTCATAATTGCTTGTAAATAGATATTTCTTACAGAGAATCCATTAGTATCAAATGTGGTAATATACTTTTAAAGTTGGTGAATCTCTTAATTACTTAAAACAATGTTAATTGGTCAATAAAAAGACTTTTGGAGGTTAAACACACTTGAGCAAACACAAGAGCTTATTTGGTCACAAAAAGCAAGTAATATGTGTAACGCCCCCAAATTTAGGCACTTGAAACCCGAACTCGGTACTTTACGATACCATTTCTACGAGCAGAAATAATACTAATAATAAGAACAATAATATAATTATTAAACTTAACTTACATTTATCAGAGTCTAATCCCAAGTACACAACCTTTACTATCTTCTTACATGATATATAATACATATCATTATCTTAATAAAGTCTAACTATTACATAGAATACCAAATATCTTATTTTGTTTGCTTTCCTTTTCCTTTGTTTCTGCATGACCCTTCAAGTTGATCATGTGAGGGCCCTGAATCCGAGGTCCCGAATCACCGCGGATTCAGTTCGATCATTCTATCACTATTACTATATTTGCAGAAGATATAAGCATAAATTGTTTATACAATACATTACACACTATTCCTAAGGTCGAGTGTGAAACCCCATATTTTATGAATAAATATTTAAATTTCTCGAAATATTTTTTTGAATATTATGGTGTGGATTTGATATAATGTTATAGTTCTGGGTAATATTTACAAATTTTACAAAGTACGTAAGTTGTTATATAATATTCGATTGGTCGGGGAATATTCGTTTTAACAGAGAATATTCATACAACGACACAATCATTGGTGGACCACCATAACGAAATTATTGTTGGATTGAGAAAACGACAAAAATACTTTATAAAAATAACGGCGGAAGTTTTACCGTTAACTGTTAAACTACCCGGTAGTAAAAGTATAGTAATACGCGTGGTTGAATAGTAGCACACGCTATTGATTATTGATGCTTACGTGAGAAGCCACTCATTTATAGTCAATTATTGCTACAGTAATTGCTGCATCATATCTCTCATATTATTGATTCGATTATTGTCATAGTATCATCTGCATAATATGTTATTTTATTAAATCAATAATTGAGACGACAAAGTTATTCATATTATTAAATTGCAATATTTATAATGTCTAGAAGTTTTGTCAAGGAGAGGTTTGGTCACCTAATTGCGCGCCAATAGGGAGAAATCCTTATTGGAAAGCCCCCTATTTCCTGGAAATGACTTGGTTGATAAATATTGTGAGTTATAATATTAATGATGAATGTTATTAAAATTGAAGTTGTGTTCGAAGTTGAATTTGGAGACGCGGACATGATATTAGAGTCCGGAACGATGAAATTAGTAAAAATAGTCTATAAACACAAAATTTTCCGGAATTCACTATTTGGTCAAAAGGTCAACAGTTGACTTTTTTAGGAAAAGTCAAATTTTGAAATTTCAAAATTTATATTTTTGATAAAAATAGCTTCATTATGTTGGAATTGTTTGTGTTAGTGAAAATCGACATCTATTCCGATGATAATTGATGTCTGAGGGTTATATTGATAAATTGGGTAATTTATCGGATAAATGAGCAATTAATTTCTACTAATTCACATGCTTATATAACTATTTGTTCACATGTGTGTACTATTATTTTACATTCTTGTTTCTATTAGGGGAGTTGGTGCAAGATTGATAATTCTTACATGACTAAGTTAAAAATGGAGGTATAGATGGGGGTACTATACTGTAATTCGTATTTTCAAATGTCTAGAACTATTGATTCACATAATTTACTATTGAATCACATTATTTACTATTAGGGGAGGTTGTGCAAGTTTGATAATACTTCCATGACTAAATTAAAAATAAAGGAAAAGTTGGAGGTATTGTACTGTAATTTTTTGAGCCCCAAAACGTGTAATTATCGAAACTATATTTTTCTATAAATAGATGCTCATTCTTCCTTCATTTCTCATCAATTCACAAAAGCTTTAGAGCGATTATTATAGAGAGAAATTATAGAAAAAAGAAGAGAATTCTGCAACCTCACTATTCCAGTATCCAATTTTTCTAAGGTAGGGAGTATTATTTCTTTCTTATCCATGAAGAGAACTTCTGTTATTCCATTATTTATTATTCTGTTGGAATAACCTGTATACGCGGGCTACTCTATACTTGGTGAAATTCTTCTGTTGTTCCATTCTTTATCATTCTGTTGGAATATCCTTTTTGTGTGTTCTACGCAGGACCTGGTTCCGTCTTTATTATTCTGTTGGAATATCCTGTCTGTGTGTTTTACGCTGGACCTGATTCCGTCTTTATTATTCTGTTGGAATATCATGTCTGTACGTTTTACGCCGGATTTGATTCCGTCTTTATTATTTTGTTGGAGTATTCTGTCTGTGCATTTTACGCCGGACCTGATTCCGTTATTTATTATTCTGTTGGAATAACCTGCCTATGTGGTCTATCGCATGCCTGGTGATTTCTTTTGTTATTCCATTCCTTATTATGCTTAGTTGGTTAAAGTTTTGACTTCTATACTCCTTGAAATTAGTTGAATATCCTTGATATTTGCGCTTCATCTAGTATCTTTTCATGGAAATATTTTTCTGAGCATTCTTGAATTTTACTCTACAAAGCAGTATCATGTTGACAATTTGAACGTTATTAGTTCCTGGATAAATTAATTCTTGAACTTGTTTTATTGAATTCTTAAATCATTGTCATCATCCTCATGTTTATATTTTGTTGAAAGTCATCTGTGGCCTATAGTGCATAGATGGACTTGGTATGATTATAACCAGGGATTATTCGGTGTAATCATGACCGTAATGTTACAAATGATATGGAAAAAGTCCTCATTGGCCCGTAGTGTATTGATGGACAGTTGTTGGCATGATCATGACCATTATTGAATACACAAATATTCTTGGACCGTACTACATTGATAATTTTGGTCGTGATGCTAAAGAATATCCTTGGCCATAGTGCAGGGGTGATTCGATTATGTGGATTATTTATTAAGCTGAGTCCCAGCGATAAAAGTGATGAAAAATCTTCTAAATCATAAAAGATAATAGATTTTATTCTCTACTTGACTCTTGTAATGGATTGCTTGTTCCGCTGCAGTTAAACTTGATGGTTGTTATATTGTATCAGTTTAACACTATTGAAGGCTAACGATAATATATTCTGCATTATCTTAGTCATAATATTTCCTACTGGGCTAGTTGAGCTCACCCGTTTACTTTTATTGTTCTCTTCAGGAAATGAGAACGTAGCAGGGACTAGTCGGGGAATGGAGTGACAGACCAGATGATAGCATTAGTAGTCCTCACTATTCAGTGAAATAGTGGAAAATAAATGTAATCATGTTGAATTTGAGTTTGTATATTGTCTAGACGAAAATATTTGTATTAAAACTCACAACTTATGTTTTGTTGTACTTTACACGACAGTTGTATAATTAAGTTGTATTTGTATTCTGTATAATGTATTTGACGACTCAGAATTGGTGATGTATACCTATTTTGGGGGCGTCACAGTTGGTATTAAAGCTTAGGGATATTATCCTTGGCTAAGATGTGAGACTAGAACTAGGAGGGGAGAGACGGGGAATTCCTTCGCTAATATGACCTACCAAAGTTTATTTGGTATTTAATTGGTCGGTCAGAGTATAGGGATAATATGTGATGTCAATTAACCCTTGTTTTGTGGCAGTATTTGAAAATGACATCCGAGAATGTTGAGAATAGCAATGGAGCACAGGAGACTGTTGAGTCTCCACAGATCAATAATTAGGACAATGTGCAACAGGATGACGATAATCCTCCTGTATACACCAACACTGATCAATTGACGAACGACGGTACGTTTAGGAGCTTTTTAGAATTTATGCAACATCAGGCGAAGGCCACTCCTGTTCATAATGCAGGAGGAAACAATGGCAACCCACGGTTGGTCACCGCCAAGCAGTTCAAGGAGCTGGGACCACCGAACTTTTTGAAAAAGTCAGAACCACTTAAGGCGGAGACATGGTTAAAGCAGATCACCAAGATATTTGATGTCTTGGGATGCTCAGAGGAGCAAAAGGTTCCCTTTGCCACCTTTATGTTACGTGAAGAGGCAGATTACTGGTGGGAATCTGTAAAACGCACCCAGACTGATGCATTCAAGATGTCTTGGGAGAAGTTCCAAGAGCTTTTCAACGACAACTACTTTCCCGAAAGTGTTCGTCACATGAAGGAGGTGGAGTTCATCAAGCTAGAGCAAAACAATATGACCGTGTCGCAGTACGAGGCTAAGTTTGCTGAGTTATCTCGGTTTGCATCCCATTTGGTCGATAATGAGGAGCGAATGACGCGAATGTTTTTAAGAAGTTTGAAACCCAATATACGCCAATACCTCATTTCTCACAAACTTTATTTATATTCAGATGTTGTGAATAGGGCTCAGTTATTGGATCACGATAAATTAGTTAGCACAACCAAAAGGCAACGACCAACAACACGATAATAATTGTATCGGTGGCAACGATCATCGGAACAATGATAACCATCGCGGGGAAAATTATCATGCCAAGAATGATAACCACTTTGGTGGTAATCATTGACAAAATAATAGAAGTGGAAATTTCATGAATAGAAGGTTCAATAATGATGGAAAGACAGTAGCACCAACACCCATTTCAAAGGAAGAAGAACGATCATCAGTTGTATGTTTCAAATACGGACAAGAGGGACACATCCGTCCAAATTGTACGCAGCAATCCAAAGCGTGTTTTAATTGTGAAAGAGAAGGTCACCTAGCTCGATTTTGTCGTATGGTGAAATCAAGTCCAGCTGGGATAGTGATGCCAAAGGATGTCCCAGACAAGCCAAAGCCGATATTTTAAGATAGAGGATTTTTTTCGTGCTGAGAAACCTGAATAAAATTATCACGGGTATGTTAGTTATAAACTATTGCGAAGTCTATACCGTGTTAGATATCGATTCTACTCACTCTTTTATTTCACCTAGTTATGCTCAATGTTTGAATTTAACTCCGAAGAAGTTATATTTTGATATATCTGTTTAAATTCAGTTGGGAGAAACCTTCGTTACGTCCACTATTTATAAATATTGTTTAATTCAAATCGACACTTTCACGTTACCTGTCGATCATATCTCTTTGAAAATACTTGCCTTGGATGTGATTTTAGGAATCGATTGGTTAGCTACTCATCAAGCTTTTCGTAAGGTTGTTAGATTTCATATTCCTAACCAACCTGTTATGCGAATTCAAGCAACCAAACCACTAAAGTCAATCATTGTCATATCAAACCATAAGTAAAGAGCCTCGGTCCTTTCGTTGTTGACTTCCTTGTATGGAATGAACCGAAGCCAGACTTTCTGTAGGCGACGCTGTGAATGATAGGTATCAATGTGACGTGTTACCCAAGTATTGGATGAGAGTCACATTTTTGAATGATATTGCTATTATTAATAAATTTTCTGACGTATTCTTGAAGACTTCTTAGTCTACCCCTAGAGCGTGAAATCGAATTTTGTATTGACCCCAGTACAAAACCATTTTCTAAAACCCTCAAATATTTCTTTACTTAAAATGAACGTAACATGCGCCAAAGACGTTGGCTTGAGCTGTTGAAGATTACGATCGTACAATTCAATACCATCGTGGGAAAGCGAATGTGGTAGCTGACGCGTTGAGTGGAAGATCATATGCGTTTACGAGTGTGATGTTTTTAACACAAAGACCCATTTCGTACGACTTACAAATGATGAAGATAGAGTTAAAGAATCTAGGAACCCACGTGAAGATAACGAATATACGATTAGAATTGACTTTAATCGATAAAGTTAAAGCCGCTCAAGCTACATACTTAGAGCTGATGAATAAAGATGGTTCAAGAGGGCGTTATTCTAGAATCAAGAATCGATGAAGAGAGGAAATACCAACCCTCGATTTAATTGACCTATTTGAAATCCTCGATCGAGTAAGAACTGTGGCTTATAGACTCGTTTTACCTCCAAGTATGTCGCGTGTTCATAACATTTTTCATGTAGCGATGTTACGTAAATATGTGGACGACCTGAACCATATTATTAAATTAGAACTAGACAATATAACAGAAGATTTAACGTATGAGGAGATACGTGTTAAAATCTTGGATAAGAAGGATCGTATTCAACACTTAAAGGTTATACCTAAATAGTTAGAATTTGAAATGAAGTCAAGGTATCCTCACCTCTTTGGCATATCAAGTGCGTACGTAAATTTTGAGGGCAAAATTTCATAAGGAGGGGAGATTGTGAAACCCCAGATTTTATGAATAAATATTTAAATTCCTCGAAATATTTTTTTGAATATTATGGTGTGGATTTGATATAATGTTATAGTTGTGGGTAATATTTATAAATTTTGCAAAGTGCGCAAATTGTTATTTAATATTCGATTGGTCGGGGAATATTCTTTTTAACAGGGAATATTCGTATAACGGCACAATCACTAGTGGACCCCCACAACAGAATTTTTGTCGGATTGAGAAAACGACAAAAATACTTTATAAAAATAACGGCGAAAGTTTTACCGTTAATTGTTGAACTACCCGGTAGTAAAATTAGAGTAATACGCGTTGTTGCATAGTAGCACACGGTATTGATTATTAATGATTACGTAAGATGTCACTCAGTTATACTCAATTATTGCTACAGTAATTGCTGCATCATATCTCTCATATTATTGATTCGACTATTGTCATAGTATCAACTGCATAATATGTTATTTTATTAAATCAATAATTGAGACGACAAAGTTATGCATATTATTAAATTGCAATATTTACAATGTCTAGAAGTTCTATCAAGGAGAGGTTTGGTCACTTAATTTCGCGCCAATAGGGAGAAATCCTTATTGGAAAGCCCCCTCTTTCCTGGAAACGACCTGGTTGATAAATATTGTGAGTTATAATATTAATGATGAAGGTTATTAAAATTGAAATTGTGTTCAGAGTTGAATTTGGAGACGCGGACGTGATATTTGAGTCCGGAACAATGAAATTAGTAAAAATACTCTATAAACACAAAATTTTCCGGAATTCACTATTTGGTTAAAAAGTCAACAGTTGACTTTTTCGGGAAAAGTCAAACTTTGAAATTTCAAAATTTATATTTTTGATAAAAATAGTTTCATTATGTTGGAATTGTTTGTGTTAGTGAAAATCGACATCTATTCCGATGATAATTGATGTCTGGGGTTATATTGATAAATCGGGTAATTTATCGGATAAATGAGCAATTAATTGTTACTAATTCACATGCTTATATAACTATTTATTCACATGTGTATACTATTATTTCACATTCTTCTTACTATTAGGGGAGTTGGTGCAAGATTGATAATTCTTGCATGACTAAATTAAAAATAGAGGTATAGATGGAGGTACTATACTGTAATTCGTATTTTCACATGTCTAGAACTATTGATTCACATAATTTACAATTGAATCATATTATTAATTACTATTAGGGGTGGTGGTACAAGTTTGATAATACTTCCATAACTAAATTAAAAATAAAAGAAAAGTTAGAGGTATTGTAGTGTAATTTTTCGAGCCCCAAAACATGCAATTATCGAAACTATATTTTTCTATAAATAGAAGCTCATTCTTCCTTCATTTCTCACCAATTCACAAAAGCTTTAGAGGGATTATTATAGAGAGAAATTATAAAAAGAAGAAGAGAAGTCTGCTACCTCACTATTCCAGTATCCAGTTTTTCTAAGGTAGGGAGTATTATTTCTTTCTTATCCATGAAGAGAACTTCTGTTATTCCATTCTTTATTATTCTATTGGAATAACCTGTATACGCGGGCTACCATATACTTGATGAAATTCTTCTGTTGTTCCATTCTTTATCATTCTGTTGGAACATCATGTCTGTATGTTCTACGCCGGACCTGGTTCCACCTTTATTATTCTGTTGGAATATCCTATCTGTGCGTTTTACGCCTGACCTGATTCCGTTATTTATTATTCTGTTGGAATAACCTGCCTGTGCGGTCTATCGCAAGCCTGGTGATTTCTTTTGTTATTCCATTACTTATTATACTGAGTTGGTTAAAGTTTTGACTTCTATACTGCATGAAATTAGTGGAATATCCTTGATATTTGCGTTTCATCCAGTATCTTTTCATGGAAATATTCTTCTGAGCATTCTTGAATTTTACTCTACAAAGCAGTATCATATTGACAATTTGGACGTTATTAGTTCCTGGATAAATTAATTCTTGAACTTGTTTTATTGAATTCTTATATCATTGTCATCAGCCTCATGTTTATATTTTGTTGAAAGTCATCTGTGGCCTATAGTGCATAGATGGACTTGGTATGATTATGACCAGGGATTATTCGGTGTAATCATGACTTTAATGTTACAAATGATGTGGAAAAAGTCCTCATTGGCCCGTAGTGTATTAATGGACAGTTGTTGGTATGATCATGACCATTATTGAATACACAAATATTCTTGAACCGTAGTGCATGGATAATTGTAGTCGTGATACTAAAGAATATCCTTGGCCTTAATGCAGGGGTGATTCGATGATGTGGATTATTTATTAAGCTGAGTCCCAGCGATAAAAGTGATGAAAAACCTTCTAAATCATAAAAGATAGTAGATTTTATTCTCTACTTGATTCTTTTAATGGATTGCTTGTTCCGCTGCAGTTAAACTTGATGGTTGTTATATTGTATCAGTTTAACACTGTTGAAGGCTAACGATAATATATTCTGCATTATCTTAGTCATAATATTTCCTACTGGGCTAGTTGTGTGACACCCCCAAAATTAGGTATACATCACCCATCTTGAGTCACTAGATATATGATACAGAATTCAAATACAACTTATTAATACAATTGTCGTGTACAATACGACAAAACATAAACTGTGAGTTTGAATACAAATATTGTCTACTAGAGATTATACAAACTCAAAAGGAGTCTTCATTACAATTATTATCACACTATTTCATAGACTAGTGAGGACTACTAATGCACCATCTAGGACCATCACTCTATTCCCCGACTAGTCCCAGCTACGTTCTCATTTCTTAAAGAGAACAGTGAAAGAAAGGGTGAGCTCAACTAGCCCATTAAGAAATATTATGACTAAAATAATGAAGAATAATTTGTCGTTAGCCTTCAATAGTGTTAAACTGATAAAATATAATAACTATCAAGTTTAACCGCAACGGAATAAGCAATCTATTAGAAGAGTCAAGCAGGGAATAAAATCTACTATCTTCTATGATTTAAAAGGTTTTCATCACTTTTATTGCTGGGACTCAGCCTAATAAATAATCCATATCATCGAATCACCCCTGCACTACGGCCAAGGATATTCTTTAGTATCATGACCACGAATTATCGATGCACTACGGCTAAAGATAATCATGTCTTCATCAACGGTCCTGATCATGCCATAAAACAATTCATCTTTGCACTACAGCCAAAGAGAATCCATAGCCATAATCATACCAAAAACTGTCCATCAATGCACTACGAGTCAATGAGGACTTTTTCTACATCATTTGTAACATTACGATTATGATTATACCGAATAATCCCTGGTCATAATCATACCAAGTCCATCTATGCACTACAGGCCATAGATAACTTTCATCATAATATAAACATGAGGATGATGACAATGATATAAGAATTCAATAAAACAAGTTCAAGAATTAATTTATCTAGGAACTAATAACGTCCATATTGTCAACATGATACTATTTTATAGAGTAAAATTCAAGAATGCTCAGAAGAATATTTCCATGAAAAGATACGGGATGAAACGCAAATATCAAGGATATTCCACTAATTTCATGGAGTATAGAAGTCAAAACTTTAACCAACAGAGTATAATAAAGAATGCAATAACAAAAGAAATCACCAAGCATGCGGTACTTCACATTGACAAGTTATTCCAACAAAATAATAATAACAGAACCAGGTCAGACGAAATTCGCAACGACTGGATGTTCCAACATAATAATAAAGAATGTAATAACATCAGAAATCACCATGCATTCGGTACTTCGCATAGACAGATTATTCCAATAGAATACTAATAAAGACGGAACCAGGTCCGGCATAAAACGCACAAACAGGATATTCCAACAGAATAATAATAATGACGGAACTAGGTCTGACGTAAAACGCACAGACATGATATTCCAACAGAGTAATAAAGAACGAAATATTAGAAGAATGTCACCATATATAGGGTAGCCCGCGTATACAGGTTATTCTAACAGAATAATAAATAATGGAATAACAGAAGTTCTCTTCATGAGTACAATAAATAACATCCCTTACTGTAAAAGAAACTGAATATAAGAGTAGGGAAGTAGCAGAATACTTTTCTATAGGTTCTCTTATAATTCTCTCTCTAGAGTTTCAGTGAATTCGTAAGAAATAATGAAGGAGTGAGCTTCTATTTATAGAAGAACTGAAAGTGGCTCTTGGTCTTAATGAAGGGTCAAAATGACTCTTGGTAATATTGAAGAGATAACTACTATTTGCGAAGGGGCATTTAACTCTTGAAACATCGAAGGGGCAAATAACTCTTGGAAAACTGAAGGGACAAATAACTCTTGGAAAAATGAAGGGACAAATAACTCTTGGAAAACTGAAGGGACAAGTTACTATTAAAACTTTAAATCAACGATCCATGTTGATTTACTACTATAATTTCAACCAACGGTTTGAAAAATTATCACATCTCCTCATGGAATAATATTGTTCCCAAATACCCGAATGCACAATACTAGAGTGAATAGTAACTAGGTGAATAGTAACTCATGAATAGTAACTCATGAATAATAACTCGTGAATAGTACTCCAACACGAAAAGTGTCCCGAATACCCGATTGAACAATATATCATATTATGCAGATGATACTGTAACAATAATTGAATCAATAATATGAGAGATATGATGCAGCAATTACTGTAGCAATAATTGAGTATAACTGGGTGACTTCTCACATAAGCATCAATAATCAATGCTGTGTGCAACTGTACAACCACGCGTATTACTGTACTTTTAACATCGGGTGTTTCAACAGTTAACGGTAAAACTTCCGCCGTTATATTCATAAAATATTTTTGTCATTTTCTCTATCCGATAATAATTCTTTTGTGGGGTCCACCAATGATTATGCCGTCGTAAGAATATTCCCCGACAAAAAGAATATTCCCCAACCAATCAAATATTTTATAACAACTTGCATACTTTGAAAAATTTATAAATACTAACCACAACTATAACATTATATAAAATCCACACCATAATATTCAAAAAAAATATTTCGAGAAATTTAAATCTTTATTCATAAAATCTGGGGTTTCACAATCTCCCCTCCTTATGAAATTTCGCCCTCGAAATTTATGTACGCACTTGATATGCCAAAGAGGCGAGGATACCTTGACTTCATTTTAGATTCTAACTCTTGAGGTATAACATTTGAATGTTGAATACGATCCTTCTTATCCAAGATTTTAACACGTATCTCCTCATACGTTAAATCTTCTGCTATATCATCTAGTTCTAATTTAATAATATAGTTCAGGTCGTCCACATATTTACGTAGCATCGATACGTGTAAAACGTTATAAACACGCGACATACTTGATGGTAAAACGAGTCTATAGGCCACAGTTCCTACTCGATCGAAGATTTCAAATGGGTCAATTAAATCGAGGGTTGAGATTTTCTCTCTTCATCGATTCTTGTTTCTAGAATAACGCCCTCTTGAACCTTCTTCATTCATCAGCTCTGGGTGTGTAGTTTGAGCGGATTTAACTTTATCAATTAAAATCAATTCTTATCGTATATTCGTTATGTTCACGTGGGTTCCTAGATTCTTTAACTCTATCTTTATCATTTATAAGTCGTACGAAATGGGTCTTTGTATTAACAACATCGCACTCGTAAACGCATATAATCTTCTACTCAACGCGTCAGCTACCACGTTCGCTTTCCCACGATGGTATTGAATGGTACGAACGTAATCTTAAACAACTCGAGTCAACGTCTTTGGCGCATGTTACGTTCGTTATAAGTAAAGAAATATTTGAGGGTTTTAGAAATGGGTTTTGTACTGGGGTCAATACAAAATTCGATTTTACTCTCTAGGGTAGGCTAAGAAGTTTTCAAGAATACGTCAGGAAATCTATTAACAATAGAAATGTCATTCAAAACTGTGACTCTCATCCAAGACTTGGATAGTACGTCACATTGATACCTATCAACTTGCCATTGTCATTCACGACATCACCTACAGAAAGTCTGGCTTCGGTGTATTCCACACAAGGAAGTCAACAATGAAAGGCTCGGGGCTCTTTACTTAAGGCTTTATATGACAGTGATTGACTTTAGTGGTTTGGTTACTTAAAAAGTTAGGAATATGAAAGATAACAACCTTACGAAAAGCATGATGAGTAGTTAACCAATCGATTCCAAAAATCACATCCATGCAAATATTTTCAAAGAGATAAGATCGACAAGTAACGTGAAATTGTTGATTTGAATAAAAAAAGATTTATAAATAGTGGAGGTAATGAAGGTTTCTCCCAACTGAGTTTCAACAGATAAATCAAAATCTAACTTCTTCGGAGTTAAATTCAAACATTGAACACAACTAGGTGAAATAAAAGAGTGAGTAGAACCGGTATCTAACATGGTACAGACTTCGCAAGAGTTTATGACTAACATACCCGTGATAATTTTATTCAGGTTCCTCGTCACAAAACAAAACACTCTCTCTTAAACTACCGGCTTTAGCTTGTCTGGGACATCCTTTGGCATCACTATCCCAGCTGGACTTGACTTTACCATACGACAAAATCGAGATAGGTGACCTTCTCTTCCGCAATTAAAACAAGCTTTGGATTACTGCGTACAGTTTGGACGGATGTGTCCCTCCTGTCCGCATTTTAAACATACAACCGGTGTTCGTTCTTCTTCATTTGAAACGGGTGCTGGTGCCTACGTCTTCACGTCATTGTTGAACCTTCTCTTCTTGAAATGTCCATTGTTATTGTTTTGGCCATGATTACCACCGAAATGGTTACCATTCATGGCATGATAATTTCCCCCACGATGGTTATCATTGTTCCGATGGTCGTTGCCACCGGTAAGATTACTATCATGTTGTTGGTCGTTACTTTTTGGTCGTGCTGACTCGTTATCGCATTCTAATAACTGAGCCCTATTCACAACATCTGAATATAAACAAAGTTTGTGAGAAATGAGGTATTGACGTATATTGGGTTTCAAACCTCTAAAAAACATTCGCATCATTCGCTCCTCAATATCGATCAAATGGGATGCAAACCGAGACAACTTGGCAAACTTAGCCTCGTACTGCGACACGATCATATTGTTTTGCTCCAGCTTGATGAACTCCACCTCCTTCATGTGACGAATACTTTCGGGAAAGTACTTGTCGTTGAACAGCTCTTGGAACTTCCCCTAAGACATCTTGAGTGCGTCAGTCGGGGTGCGTTTTATAGATTCCAACCAGTAATCTGCGTCTTCATGCAACATAAACGTGGCAAAGGGAACCTTTTCCACCTCTGAGCATCCCAAGACATCAAATATCTTGGTGATCTGCTTTAACCATGTCTCCACCTTAAGTGGTTCTGGCTTTCCCAAAAAGTCCGGTGGTCCCAGCTCCTTGAACTACTTAGCGGTGACCAAAAAGTCCGGTGTTTCCTCCTGCATTATGAACATGAGTCTCTCTCGTCTGGTGTTGCATGAATTCTAAAAAGCTCCTAAACATACCGTCGTTCATCATTTGGTCAGTGTTGTTATTTATAGGAGGATTATCACCATCCTGTTGAACATTATCCTGAATATTGATCCATGGAGACTCAATGGTCTCCTGTGCTGAATTGCTATTCTCAACATTCTCGGATGTCATTTTCAAATACTTCCACAAAACAAGGGTTAATTAACATATTACATATTATCCCTATACTCTGACCGACCAATTAAATACCAAATAAACTTAGGTAGGTCATACTAGCGAAGGAATTCCCCGTCTCTCCCCTCATAGTTCTATTCTCTCATCCTAGCCAGGGATCATATCCCTAAGCTTTGATACCAATTATGACGTCCCCAAAATTAGGTATACATCACCCATCTTGAGTCGCTAGATACATGGTACAGAATTCAAATATAACTTAATAATACAACTGTCGTGTACAATACGACAAAAACATAAACTGTGAGATTGAATACAAATATTGTGTACTAGAGATTATACAAACTCAAAAGGAGTCCTCATTACAATTATTATCACACTATTTCACAGAATAGTGAGGACTACTAATGCACTATCTAGGACCATCACTCCGTTCCCCGACTAGTCCCAGCTACGTTCTCATTTCCTGAAGAGAAAAGTGAAAGAAAAGGCGAGCTCAACTAGCCCAGTAAGAAATATTATGACTAAGATAATGCAGAATAATTTATCGTTAGCCTTCAACAGTGTTAAACTGATAAAATATAATAACTATAAATTTTAACTACAGCGGAACAAGCAATCCATTAGAAGAGTCAAGAAGGGAATAAAATCTACTATCTTCTATGATTTAAAAGGTTTTTCATCACTTTTATTGCTGGGACTCAACTTAATAAATAATCCATATCATCAAATCACCCTTGCACTACGGCCAAGGACATTCTTTAGTATCACGACCACGAATTATCCATGCACTACGGCTAAAGATAATCATGTTTTCATCAACGGTTCTGATCATGCCATAAAACAATTCATCTTTGTACTACGGCCAAAGAGAATCCATAGTCATAATCATACCAAAAACAGTCCGTCAATGCACTACGGGCCAATGAGGACATTTTCCACATCATTTGTAACATTACGGTTATGATTATACCGAATAATCCCTAGTCATAATCATTCCAAGTCCATCTATACACTACAGGCCACAGATGACTTTCAATATAATATAAACATGAGGATGATGATAATGATATAAGAATTCAATAAAACAAGTTCAAGAATTAATTTATCTAGGAACTGATAACGTCCATATTGTCAACATGATACTGTTTTGTAGAGTAAAATTCAAGAATGCTCAGAAGAATATTTCCATGAAAAGATACTGGATGAAGCGCAAATATCAAGGATATTCCATTAATTTCATGGAGTATAGAAGTCAAAACTTTAACCAACTGACTATAACAAAGAGTGGAATAACAAAAGAAATCACCATGCATGCGGTACTTCGCATAGACAGGTTATTCCAATAGAATAATAATAACGGAACTAGGTCAGGCAAAATTCGCACCGACAGGATGTTCCAACAGAATAATAAAGAATGTAATAACAACAAAAATCACCATGCGCGGTACTTCGCATAGACAGGTTATTCCAACAGAATACTAATAAAGACGGAACCAGGTCCGGCATAAAATGCACCGACAGGATATTCCAACAGAATAATAATAAAGATGGAACCAGGTCCGGCGTAAAATATACAGACAGGATATTCCAACAGAATAATAAAGAATGGAATAACTGAAAGACCACGAATTTTATGAAATAAAAGTATTCAATTTTTTTATTTAGTAAATGGTTAAATTGATGAAAGGTTAAAGTTAAGGGTGATATATGTAAATATTTTAAATACGCAAGTAGTTATAAAATACTCATTGTTGTCGGGGAATATTCGTTTGGTCGTGGAATATTCTTCCTGTCGGGGAATATTCATACGATAGCACAGCCTTTTGTGGGCCCCATAATGGAAAACGATTAGATGAAGAAAACAAAAAGTATAAGTTGTTTATAAATAACGGCGTAGTTATTACCGTTAATACTGTTGGAATACCCGGTGGTTAAAATACAGTAATACGCGTTGTTGCACAGTAGCGCACAGTATTGCACCAATTATTGATTCTTACGTAAGAAGGCACTACTGAATAATTGTTACAGTAATTACTGTTTAGTATTATATTTTATTGATTCAATAATTGCTGCGTTAATATTTTATATTACTGTTATTTCAATAATTGTCACTACACAGTATTTTCCATTATCGGAGCAATAATTCATATTATCTGAATAATATTATTAGATAACATTATTCACAATGTCTAGAAAGTTCTATCTAAGGAGAGGTTTGGTCACCTAATTGCGCGCCAGTAAGGAGAAATCCTTATTGGAAATCCCCCTCTTTCTTAGGAACGGCCTGGTTGCCAGTATTGTGATTCTGTAATATTATTTGTGAATAATTAATTATTGATTTATATGATGAGAAAAATATTTATTTTATGTTGTTATAGATGGAGAAAATTTTTAAAGTGACAATTGTTAAAAATTGATATTTTATCTTTTTTGATAAAATAATATTTTATTATATTATTATAATATAATAATGATGATATTTTTATAATGAATGTGTGATATATGAGTATATGACAAGGAAGAGTATTTTTGTTGCATTAAATGATTAACACATGTTTTGTGTGTCGATGGACCCCATTTCTTGACTGAAATTTGATTATAGCCTGTAAAATCGTCCGTATGTGGATTTCGGTCAATTTCTGTGTGGAATTTGGAAAAACTTTCTTCTGCAAAGTTGTAGAGAATTGAATTTCCTATAAAAATGCGTGAGATTTGAATTTTCTGATAAAGGGCTATTTATTATGAATTATTGAAGTTCTAAAGTTCCGAAATAATTGATTTTTGAAAGTTTTAATTATTTTTAATAACAAAAACGTTTTTTTTTGTTTTTTTATTCTTTATTGGCTGAATTCAGATCTGAGAAAGTGGGCATAAGAAATCTTGATATATATAATAATATTTTATTAAATTTTCTGCTTTGGTGTTCTAAGTATTTTCCTATAAATAGGGTGTTTAGGTTAGAATTGAAAATCACACCAGAAACTGAAGTTTTGTCTCTATTTTTCTCTCTATATTATCGAGTGTATTCTTGTGAGTATTTTGATATCTTGAGTGTTGCTATACGGTGCAAGTTTGTTCAGCGTTATTCCAGTCAGAATCATTGCTCTTTTGAGGTAAGGGATAGTAAGGGATGTTATTTTATTCGAAAATAATATTATTTCTTCAATATTATTATGCCGAAATATTGGTTGGAAATTTTTATCAAATTTGGAACTTTTTCATGTCGGGGTTACTATTCATGAGTTACTATTAAAAAGTTATTATTCACGAATTACTATTCATGAGTTACTATTCATGAGTTACTATTCACGAGTACTATTCACAAAGCATGATGATATTTTTTGTGAAATTTCTATCTTTTGGTGTCAGAGTTACTATTCACGTATACGGCACTATTCACGAATACGATACTATTCACAGAAAAATTAAATTTTCTTTTTTGTGTCCAAGATTGTCTGTTATGATTCCTATCTTTGATTGGATCTATGTTTTGGTCTTCATTCTTGAATTTTACTCCATTTTGGTTATTTATGAAGTATTTTTGAACTTGGGTTGTTTAAAGTACGAGTCCTTAATATTTATTCTTTTGTTTCACTGGATTCGTTTTTTTTAAAATATTTTGCATCATCCTCAGTCCTAAATGATGATATAACTGAATATCTTTGGCCTGTAGTCCAAAGATGAATGATTTCTGATGAATATCTTTGGCTCGTAATGCAAAGATGATCTGTTGTTGAATATCTTTGACTCGTAATGCAAAGATGATCTGTTAACAATATCTTTGGCTAGTAATGGAAAGATGACTTTTTGTTGAATATCTTTGGCTCGTAATGCAAAGATGACCTGTTATTGAGTATCTTTGGCATGCAGTGCAAAGATGACTTGTTGATGAATATCTTTGGCCCGTAGTGCAAAGATGAATTTATTATTATGATTATTAACAGGAACTGTGATTTGGTATAACCATGATCTTTGATGTTTCAGGTGATGAAAATTATCTTCGTTCTAGATGAGAAGAGAAATTTAGAATCACAATTACGATTATGAGTTATTCATAAGATTGTGGACATGAATTGTTGATTGATGTTACAGGGATAAAACATTATTGATGGACTTTTAACATGGAGAAGATAATAGATTTTATGGTCTATTTGACTCTTCTAATGGATTGCTCGTTCCGCTGCAACTATGGTTGAAAAGTTTTATTACTGTTAAAGGCTATTGATAATTTATTTATCTTTAGTCATGATATTCTTTACTGAGCTAGTTGTGCTCACCCGTTTACTTTACAATTCCTTTCAGGTAATAAAAGTGTAGCTGGGTCGAGCGGGGGATAACAAGGGAATATAATGGTGGTCTATAGATGTTGAGGATGAGGTGAGTTTAACTTGGAAGGGTGTTTTGCCACTATCATACAAGATGTCTAATGACATACAACCTCGTTTCATCATAAGACAGGGTTGTACTCATCCACTTGCTGAGTATATTTACTAGCACTACCTACATAATCTTGGTGTTTATTTGGAGTATAATACCTAATTAGAGACTGTGACAACCCGATATTTTCTAAATAAATAAAACAGAAATTTTGCGTATAAATTTTTTTTTTTTATGATTATTATAAGGATGAGGATTTGTACAAAATACTATGTATATGTATTTATGTGGTAAATAAAAATATATTTATTACATGAATGTTTACAAATAATTTTATTTTAGAATCATTGATTATTATAAAGTATATTCTTATAATAATTAATTTTAAGATATAAATATTTTTATTAATTATTTTCCATGAAATTATATGTTTATATTATTTAAATAATATATGAAATAATTTTGGAATAATTATAATAATTATTTTATTATATGAATTTTAGTGAAGATTATTAAGTTAATTATTTTAACTTAATAAGGTTATTTATGTAAGATAAATCAGATATGGAATCCAAACCCTAATTTCGGTTTTTGATTAAGGAATGAGAATAATAATATTATATTGTTATTTTTCAATGTTATAGATATGTATGGTTATGTGTGTAATGTTAATGTGTGGAACAGTTTTATTATATTACGACCAAACCCTAATAATATTTTATAAACCCTATTTCTGGTTATGGGACGAGGAATGGTGATAATAATATAATATTAATTATATTTTGATTTTTCAGTGCTATAAATATGTGCCGTATAAACGTGTTGTTGATGATTGGTCAATTATGGTGTTTAATTTTAAAAACCCTAATGTTAATTGGTTAAACCCTGGTTTTCGGTGGAAAACCCTAATTTGAAAATAAATTGTGAGTTTAAGACTGTTATATGACGATGTTATATAATATATGTTATGTGTTATTTAATATTTTGCTAATTATAGAAAACCCTAACTTTAAATGTAAACCCTAATTATGTTTGATTTTCTAATAATTAGAAATCCTAATCCGGAAACCTAAACCGGAGGTTTGATCAGTCAGAAATAGTGTTATTATGATTAATATAAAGTATGATAGACTTTAATTACTAATTAAGATGAATCTAATTAGTAAATTAAAACCCTTAAATCTAGAACACTAAATTAATTTCTTGATACCCTAATTGATTTGAAACTCTAATGTGAAAGTCATTCATGACTTTGAGAATTTGTTAAGTCGTTATTCAATCACGATAATGTGATTAACGACTGGTGATATAGAAATTAAAACCCTAATACATAGAATTCTAATTTGATAATTAGAAAACCTAATTATAAATCGGTAACCCTAATTATCAAAATCTTAAACCCTAATTGCTAAATTAGCAAAGTCAATGATAATTATATGATCTAGAAACCCTAATTAATTTATTTTTTTGAAAACCCTAAGATATTTTAAAAAACCCTAATTTTCTAATAAAACCTTAAATTTTAGTTAGTAAGTTATAATTAAAATTTTATTGAGCTTTAGTCTTAATTGTTCATGCCCTTGAAATTATTTGGGGAACCTTAAGGATTAAAATCTTGTGATTAAAACCTAGATTCAAGTACCATGGACAAGAATACCCTTAATTACTTTGTTAAATTACTAAAATAGCATTTTTGATTTATTTAATTGAACTTTCTTGCAAATCTTTCCAAATCTTGGGTTGTTCACCAACCCTAGATAATCCCATATGCCAAAAATCTTTTTATATCATCCATTTTCAGCAGCCATACATGCACCAACATTATATAAATAGATTGAAGAGAGAGAAATGAACATTGGTTGACCAAATTTTTGTACAACACTCAACCTAGTCCCTTTTCTCTCAAACCCACGAATTTCCTAAAGCATTTCAGTTCTTTTATCAAGCCCCACGAAATCCCACAACAGATCAGCATCCAAAATCAAGAAATTAAATATAAAAGGTATAAAACCCTAACTTGAATTTTTGTTCAAAAGTTGTTAGATCTTGTGTTTTGTTGTTAAAATATGTTGTTTATGTTGTCTAATGATGATCTGGGTTGCTAGATGTTAGATCCATAACATCTAGAAGCTCGGATTTGAAGATTTCAAGAATCTGGAAAAATTTCATTTTATGGTCTGACAACAAATGTCAGACCGTGTAGATCTTAGTATGTTTTGTGTTTTTGTTGTTTAAGTGTTGTATTTTGTAGTCTTGTATGTGATCTTTTATCTGGTACAAAAATCAAAGTTGGATTAGTTATAGATTGGAAGTTATGATCTGTCAAAACCCGTTGACCGGGCATGACCGGTCGAAATCTGGGTAAGCCCAGAACCTAAAAATTGTGTCTGACAGCTTTTTGAACGGCTCAGATCTGACTGATTTGATTTTGTTTATTGGTGTTTTTGTAATCAATGAATAGCTTGACATATGTACTTTAAGTGTATAGCTTTAGATCATGTTAATAATCAACAGGATGAGTGTGATTTTCGGTCAAAGTAGGCCGATCGGCCATGATTTCACTTTCTGGGAAAAAACCCAGAAATTTTAGAAGCAAGCTTCTGACATGGTTTGACCGGATATTAACTGTTGAATTTGTTGATGTTTTGTTGATGTTTTATATTAGATCTCTTTAGTTACATGTGATTTACAACCTAGAACCTTTAGATCACAAAAATGTTACACGATTCGAATGTAGTGATGGTTCAAACTGAGCCCCATTATCTGTTCTTCATTTCTGGGTTTCCAGAAATGAAGAACAACCTCTGACAGCCATTTTAATGGCTTAGATATTTCATTTGGTGCACGATATAAGCATATTTGTTGTTGGATCTTGTAATTTTACAGTTTCTCTACATGATCTGACCAAAATCAAGTCCAGAAACACATCACACATGAAATTACACTCGGTCAAACCACCCCCTAGCACACTGCCAAGATTTTCTGGAAATCCTCAAGAACACCTATAGCGACAGAAAGTGTCGCTATAGCCCTTTAGCGACAGTTTTAATTATAATTTCTGGAAATTAATAAAAAAAAATTGATAAAAATGGTTTTTAATTATTAAAAATACATAATAAATTATGAAAAATTATTTTAAAGTCTGAAAAATAGTTTTTAACTATTTTGGGTATATTTCAAAAATATTTAATATTTTTGGAATATAAATGGTATTTATTTATTTAATTACAATATTAGATAAATTATTTAAAAATGGTTTTAATTCATGAAAAATCATAAAAATTATATTATTGTGTTAGAAAATAATTTTGAGTTATTTTTGATAACTTTTAATATTTTGTGATAATTTTCATTAATAAATTAATATTAATGATAATTAAGTTATTTATTGAATGAATTAAATAAATGAATTAAAAATTATTTTAAATAATAATAAGGTATTTAAGAATATTTTAAGTTATAAAATTAATTTTTAATATTTAATGGTTAATTTCATTAATTAATGATTATTAATGATATTAAAGTTATTTAATAATTATATTAAATAAATAGTTTAAAAATGGTTTTATTTATTTAAAAATCATTTAAAAGGGATATAAATGAATTAAAAATATTTTAAGTTATAATTACTGACTTTTAATATTTAGATAATAGTTCATTAATATTTAAATATTAATGGTAATTGTTTAATATTGATTTTTATATGTTTTAAAAATCATTTAAGGGTAATACAAGTACTTTAAAAATATTTTGAGTTATTATAAATAACTTTAATATTTTAGGCAATGGCTTCATTAATAGTTTAATATTAATTAAATATTAATGATAATAGAATTGTTTGATATTTAAATCATTTAATAATGATTCTGATATTTCAAAAATTATGGTAAATGGTAATAATTATTTTATAATTATTATAAGGTCATGAAAAATGATATGACTGTTATTTAATTAGTCTAAATGGATATTGGTCAACTGTTTAGAGTCTTAGACTCGATTTTTACCCGATAAAGATGTCAGTAGACCGACATATTTCAGAAATTGATCTGGACTTAGATAATGTGATTAGTTAACTGTTTATTTGTGATTCAATGGTTATTAAGGTTGTGTGACAATGTGATTAGGAATGTGTTGATGTTTGTTTGTGATGTCATGATTGTTGAACATGTGTGATAAGATGATTAGGTTATGTGCTGACTTCGAAATGCAGTACTATGTGTTACGGTATACTGTTCTAATCGAACGATTGATTTGATTAATGATAGGTCGTGATAGAAAGATAGAACTAAGTTGAGAATTGTAAGCAGCGCATCAGGAAAGTATCCTAACTTTGCATTTTCTTTATGCAATGGACAGAAGTGAGAAGTTCAGAATTATTATTATTAATGTACAGATTGTTAAACCTATATTATATACACCCTTTGATTATCAACATGTTAGTATATGATAATTCGGATATATATTCTGTTCGTTAATTTCTAGAAATGATTATACAAGTATCCCCACTTGGATAATCATTGTATTTAATCACATGTTGATACCCCTTTGTTATACATATATGTTGAATTATCGATTATTGTTGGATAAAACAAAACCTTTTGTCTGGAACCCTAACAAATACGAACATCCCGTTCACGGGAAAACTTTTATGCGCCCAAGGCGGATCAAGTAAATGATAACATCGTTCTTGTAATGTAGTATTGATCAATACAGGGTACAACGGGCTGATCACCCCCGTGTCCGTAAGTTATGACGGTTAGCAAATGAAGTTCTGCTAAACCTTTTCAAAAATAAAAACAATGTTCATAGAATGTCACTTAAACCTTATTTATAGCCAGTACGTAGTTTCAAAAAATTTGAAAGAGGGTTGTTATGTTATTAATATGTTCAGAATACTTCACAACTATTGACTTGTTGTAGATGGATATTATAAAGAAAACATTTAAATTCTTTTAGCTTATATATATATATATATATATATATATATATATATATATATATATATATATATATATATATATATATAAAATACTTGCTGGGCACTCAAATGCCCGTCCTTGCTTAATTTAAATGTTTTCAGATAAGTGTGAACAATCAGAAGGATCGGTCAAGAACAAGTGAAAAGGAAAGCAAACAGATTAGGTTTATGGTGTTATTTAGAAAAGGTTGCGTACTTGGGATTAAACTCTGATAAAGGTAAGATAAGTTTATAATTTATTTTAGTGTTATTATTATTAGTAATATTTCTGCTCATAGAAATGGTATCGTGAAGTACCGAGTTCGGGTTTCAAGTATCCGGGTTTGGGGATCTCACAACATGGTATCAGAGCCATAGGGTTAGAAACCTTAAGAGGGTTAGACCTTAGGCTATAACCTTAGAACAGAGGGAAACGTTGAAAATACAAATAACTCATATAGAGTTAGTTGGTTGGTATGATTCAAAGATGAATCTCGGCGAGTTGTTAAGCCACATAGTTTCCTAACTCTGATAATAAAGTTAAACAGTAATGTTGAATAGATCGAGTCTAAAAGACTGGAAGTGCAGGGAAAGGAGATCATAAAACAAAACAATTAAGACATAGAATTGAATCATAATATATACGATGAGATCACCCCGTGATCTGATAAAATTATGACAGCCAGAAAGAATCAATCTTATGATTGGAAAGTTTAAAGTAAGATTGTTGTGTGAATGGTACAGATTCAAGAAAGGGTTATGAATGAGGATTAAATGAAATTCGAATGGAAAAAGGGGGTTAGGATTAGGTGGGGATTTCAATGATGACTCATGTCGGCAGCTGAGTTGTATGATTCCTTGTATGGGCGGGGAATTTTACTTGGTGTAAAAACTACTTAGTATCTGACACTGATAATCATTGAAATGTTTGTGTTGCACTATTTGCTATATGCATGTTAAGAGGGTGATTCCTTTCTCATGTGTATAAAAAATAGATAGGTCATAGGTAGAGAACATAGGGATAATTACGAGTTCTTAAAACTCATACTTATGTGACATTCTTGACTCATAGTTATATGAAATGTTTATGAATCCCTCAGTGAATGGACGCCAAAGGTCTGACTAGGATAAATTTATAAACTCATATAACTGTGACAAGTTTATGGACTCATAAGTGTGGTTTGACGAACTGGGTATAGTTAATTGTGAATGGATTATTGTGGAAGATGGGAACAGATAAGATACTAAATAGTTAATCTTTAGTGAAGGAAAAGAAATAGATAGTATTGGTATTAGCTGAATATGTATGTTTCTGTGTGGTATATGTGATAAGTATGTTTGTGTAATGATATATTTTTAACTTTTATGTTGGACAAAGTTGTAAATCCCGACTTTTGAAGTCACAAAGGGATAAAGATTGTTTAAAATAAAATGTGCTATGGCATGTCAAGTGTTATGAATATGAGTCTATGTAGGATTAATAGGATAAATTGGTATAAAGATAGTAGATATTTATTTGGTCACTGGTTATTACAGTAGACCGAGTTTTCAAAATCTAATATCGTGAATACATGATTATTTGAGTAGAAAATTTTGTGTGATATGTTAAGCGTTTACGATAAGGCTTAGTATTAAGAATAATTTATGAAAATACCGTCAAGATAAAAACGAAACCAAAGGATAGAAGAATCTGTCAACAAAGTTGGAGGACAACCAGACTCAATACAGAAACTTGTGAATATGGATGATCAAGATGTGCAGAACGGAATACCAGCCACGAAAGATCAACCAGATAATTGAACGTCGAACGTTAAAGACTTCAAGGCGGTCCTATCGTCAGAATTTAAAGGTACGACTGACCCTGAAAAGACCAAACTTGGGTTAAGGAAATTAAAAAAAAAAATATTCGTGATAGTTAGGATAGCTGAGGGGCAAAAGACCTCTTTTGCCACCTAAATGATGAAGGGTGAGGCAAATTTTTGGTGGGAAGCGAATCAGGTGAAGGCAGAAGCAGGTGTGGTAGCATGGGATAGGTTTAAGACTTTATTTATTTTTATTTGTTTTGAGAATTATTTTTCAGCTAGTATGTAGGCTAGAATGGAGGTGAAATTTCTAGAATTGAAGCAAGGGGATATGTAAGTTACGGAATATGTCAGTGAAATTTAAAGAGTTGACTAGATTGGCTCCGCATCAAGTTGATACGGAGGCTAACAAGGCACCAAGGTTGAGCTGGGATTACAACCCTAGCTCTACAACAAGGTGAAAGTGTTTCAGATTCTTACATTTGCAGCCCTCATGGAGAAAGCAATTATTGCTGAGGAGGGGACTGAGGCCTTGAGCCTCTACAACAAGGTAAGAAGGAACAAGGGTAAGGTTAAGGGAGCTAGGAAGGTAGGAATTAATAGTGAAAGTAAAGGTGGAAACAAACAAAGGGAATAGGAGTGAAAAGAGGAAGGTGAACAGCTTTGAGAAGTGTGCAGGTGAAGCAAGAAGGTGTGAAAAAGAAGCAGGTGGTGTAATGACTTGTGGAAAAAAAAAACTCGTGTAAATGTTTGAAAGGAAAGTTTGTGTGTTATAAGTATAGGCAGAAGGGACATATCTCTCCCAACTGTCTCAATCCAAGAATGTATAGTAGGTGTTTCAAGTATGGATCAATGGAGCATAAGGTGAAAGTCTATCTAAGAAAGATAAGGGTGGTAAGGAATGCGAATATGGGAAAAGACAGCAGGACATTGGCGACATCGGGACCAACATCAACGAATGAATCAACAAACCAATTGCAAGCTTCTTCAACATGACCGTTCAAGATATCGTGGCAGCCGGGGATGCAACTCCAGATATTACTAGAACCAATATTATTTTCTTAAATATTGATTTCTTATATATAGTAAATTATTTTTATAAATTATTTTGAAGGAGGAATTTGAGTTCTTTTAGAAATCAAATTTCCGTTTAATCAGAAAGACAAGCTTTATGTGATAGTTAAAGATCGATTCGATCAATCATGATCAAGATCTATTTGCAATGATTGTGTATGCTCTGAACCCTGGTATGTATAGGTTTTAAAAGGATGATTCCGGGGACGGAATCTTTATAAGGGAGGGTGAATGTGACAACCCGATATTTTCTAAATAAATAAAACTAAAATTTTGCGTATAAATTTGTTTATTATTATTATTATAAGGATGAGGATTTGTACAAAATAATATGTATATGTATTTATGTGGTAAATAAAAATATATTTATTACATGAATGTTTACAAATAATTTTATTTTAGAATCATTGATTATTATAAAGTATATTCTTATAATAATTAATTTTAAGATATAAATATTTTTATTAATTATTTTCCATGAAATTATATGTTTATATTATTTAAATAATATATGAAATAATTTTGGAATAATTATAATAATTATTTTATTATATGAATTTTAGTACAGATTATAAAGTTAATTATTTTAACTTAATAAGGTTATTTATGTAAGATAAATCAAATATGGAATCCAAACCCTAATTTCGGGTTTTGATTAAGGAATGAGAATAATAATATTATATTGTTATTTTTTAGTGTTATAGATATGTATGGTTATGTGTGTAATGTTAATGTGTGGAACAGTTTTATTATATTACGACCAAACCCTAATAATATTTTATAAACCCTATTTCTGGTTATGGAATGAGGAATGGTGATAATAATATAATATTAATTATATTTTGATTTTTCAGTGCTTTAAATATGTGCCGTATGTACGTGTTGTTGATGATTGGTCAATTATGGTGTTTAATTTTAAAAACCCTAATGTTAATTGGTTAAACCCTAGTTTTCGGTGGAAAACCCTAATTTGAAAATAAATTGTGAGTTTAAGACTGTTATATGACATATGTTATGTGTTATTTAATATTTTGCTAATTATAGAAAACCATAACTTTAAATGTAAACCCTAATTATATTTGATTTTCTAATAATTAGAAACCCTAATCCGGAAACCTAAACCGGAGGTTTGATCAGTCAGAAATAGTGTTATTATGATTAATATCAAGTATGATAGACTTTAATTACTAATTAAGATGAATCTAATTAATAATTAAAACCCTAAAATCTAGAACCCTAAATTATTTTCTTGATACCCTAATTGATTTGAAACTCTAATGTGAAAGTCATTCATGACTTTGAGAATTTGTTAAGTCGTTATGCAATCACGATAATGTGATTAACGACTGGTGATATAGAAATTAAAACCCTAATTCGTAGAATTCTAATTTGATAATTAGAAAATCTAATTATAAATCGGTAATCCTAATTATCAAAATCTCAAACCTTAATTGCTAAATTAGCAAAGTCAATGATAATTATATGATCTAGAAACCCTAATTAATTTATTTTTTTGAAAACCCTAAGATATTTTAAAAAAACCCTAATTTTCTATGAAAACCTTAAATTTTAATTAGTAAGTTATAATTAAAATTTTATTGAGCTTTAGTCTTAATTGTTCAAGCCCTAGAAATTATTTGGGGAACCTTAAGGATTAAAATCTAGTGATTAAAACCTAGATTCATGTGCCATGGACAAGAATACCCTTAATTACTTTGTTAAATTACTAAAATAGTATTTTTGATTTATTTAATTGAGCTTTCTTGCAAATCTTTCCAAATCTTGGATTGTTCACCAACCCTAGATAATCCCATGTGCCAAAAATCTTTTTATATCATCCATTTTCAGCAGCCATACATGCACCAACATTATATAAATAGATTGAAGAGAGAGAAATGAACATTAGTTGTCCAAATTTTTGTACAACACTCAACCTAGTCCCTTTTCTCTCAAACCCACGAATTTCCTAAAGCATTTTAGTTATTTTATCAAGCCCCACGAAATCCCACAACAGATCAGCAGCCAAAATCAAGAAATTAAACATAAAAGGTATAAAACCCTACCTTGAATTTTTGTTCAAAAGTTGTTGTTAGATCTTGTGTTTTGTTGTTAAAATATGTTGTTTATGTTGTCTAATGATGATCTGGGTTGCTAGATGTTAGATCCATAACATCTAGAAGCTCGGATTTGAAGATTTCAAGAATCTGGAAAAATTTCATTTTATGGTCTGACAACAAATGTCAGACCGTGTAGATCTTAGTATGTTTTGTGTTTTTGTTGTTTAAGTGTTGTATTTTGTAGTCTTGTATGCGATCTTTTATCTGGTACAAGAATCAAAGTTGGATTAGTTATAGATTGGAAGTTATGATCGGTCAAAACCCGTTGACCGGGCATGACCGGTCGAAATCTGGGTAAGCCCATAACCTAAAAATCGTGTCTGACAAGCTTTTTGAACAGCTCAGATCTGACTGATTTGATTTTGTTTATTTGTGTTTTTGTAATCAATGAATAGCTTGACATATGTACTTTAAGTGTATAGATTTAGATCATGTTAATAATCAACAGGATGAGTGTGATTTTCGGTCAAAGTAGGCCGATCGGCCATGATTTCACTTTCTGGGAAAAAACCCAGAAATTTTAGAAGCAAGCTTCTGACATGGTTTGACCGGCTATTAACTGTTGAATTTGTTGATGTTTTATATTAGATCTCTTTAGTTAATGTGATTGACAACCTAGAACCTTTAGATTACAAAAATGTTACACGATTCGAATGTAGTGATGGTTCAAACTGAGCCCCATGATCTGTTCTTCATTTCTTCCAGAAATAAAGAACAGGCTCTGACAACCATTTTAATGGCTTAGATATTTCATTTGGTGCACGATATAAGCATATTTGTTGTTGGATCTTGTAGTTTTACAGTTTCTCTACATGATCTGACCAAAACCAAGTCCAGAAACACATCACACATGAAATTACACTCGGTCAAACCACCCCCTAGAACACTGTCAAGATTTTCTGGAAATCCTCAAGAACACCTATAGCGACAAAAAGTGTCGCTATAGCCCTTTAGCGACAGTTTTAATTATAATTTCCGAAAATTAATAAAAAAATTGATAAAAATGGTTTTTAATTATTAAAAATACATAATAAATTATGAAAAATTATTTTAAAGTCTGAAAAATAGTTTTTAACTATTTTGGGTATATTTCGAAAATATTTAATATTTTTGGAATATAAATGGTATTTATTTATTTAATTACAATATTAGATAAATTATTTAAAAATGGTTTTAATTCATGAAAATCATGAAAAATTATATTATTGTGTTAGAAAATAATTTTGAGTTATTTTTTATAACTTTTAATATTTTGTGATAATTTTCATTAATAAATTAATATTAATGATAGTTAAGTTATTTATTAAATGAATTAAATAAATGAATTAAAAATGATTTTATTATATTAAAAATTATTTTAAATAATAATAAGGTATTTAAGAATATTTTAAGTTATAAAATATAATTTTTAATATTTAATGGTTAATTTCATTAATTAATGATTATTAATGATATTAAAGTTATTTAATAATTATATTAAATAAATAGTTTAAAAATGATTTTAATTATTTAAAAATCATTTAAAAGGGATATAAATGTATTAAAAATATTTTAAGTTATAATTAATGACTTTTAATATTTAGATAATAGTTCATTAATATTTAAATATTAATGGTAATTGTTTAATAATGATTTTTATATGTTTTAAAAATTATTTAAGGGTAATATAAGTACTTTAAAAATATTTTGAGTTATTATAAATAACTTTAATATTTTAGGCAATGGCTTCATTAATAGTTTAATAATAATTAAATATTAATGATAATAGAATTGTTTGATATTTAAATCATTTAATAATGATTCTGATATTTCAAAAATTATGGTAAATGGTAATAATTATTTTATAATTATTATAAGGTCATGAAAAATGATATGACTGTTATTTAATTAGTCTAAATGGATATTGGTCAACTGTTTAGAGTCTTAGACTCGATTTTTACCCGATAAAGATGTCGGTAGACCGACATATTTTAGAAATTGATCTGGACTTAGATAATGTGATTAGTTAACTGTTTATTTGTGATTCAATGGTTATTAAGGTTGTGTAACAATGTGATTAGGAATGTGTTGATGTTTGTTTGTGATGTCATGATTGTTGAACATGTGTGATAAGATGATTAGGTTATGTGCTGACTGCGAAATGCAGTACTATGTGTTACGGTATACTGTTCTAATCGAACGATTTATTTGATTAATGATAGGTCGTGATAGAAAGATAGAACTAAGTTGAGAATTGTAAGCAGCGCATCAGGAAAAGTATCCTAACTTTGCGTTTTCTTTATGCAATGGACAGAAGTGAGAAGTTCAGAATTATTATTATTAATGTACAGATTGTTAAACCTATATTATATACACC
This sequence comes from Panax japonicus, assembly GCA_020205505.1. Classification (NCBI taxonomy): domain Eukaryota; kingdom Viridiplantae; phylum Streptophyta; class Magnoliopsida; order Apiales; family Araliaceae; genus Panax; species Panax japonicus. The sequence continues at coordinate 68,933,399 of CM035091.1, forward strand.
CGTTGATTATCAACATGTTAGTATATGATAATTCAGATATATATTCTGTTCGTTAATTTCTAGAAATGATTATATAAGTATCCCCACTTGGATAATCATTGTATTTAATCACATGTTGATACCCCTTTGTTATACATATATGTTGAATTATAGATTATTGTTGGATAAAATAAAACCTTTTGTCTGGAACCCTAACAAATATGAATATCCCGTTCACGGGAAAACTTTTATGCGCCCAAGACGGATCAAGTAAATGATAACATCGTTCTTGTAATGTAGTATTGATCAATACAGGGCACAACGGCCTGATCACCCCCGTGTCCGTAAGTTATGACGGTTAGCAGATGAAGTTCAGCTAAACCTTTTCGAAAATAAAAACAATGTTCATAGAATGTCATTTAAACCTTATTTATAGCCAGTACGTAGTTTAAAAAAATTTGAAAGAGGGTTGTTATGTTATTAATATCAGTTCATAATACTTCACAACTATTGACTTGTTGTAGATGGATATTATAAAGAAAACATTTAAATTCTTTCAGCTTATATATATATATATATATATATATATATATATATATATATATATATAATACTTGCTGGGCACTTAAATGCTCATTCTTGATTAATTTAAATGTTTTCAGATAAGTGTGAACAAGCAGAAGGATCGGTCAAGAACAAGTGAAAAGGAAAGCAAACAGATTAGGTTTATGGTGTTATTTAGTACAGGTTGCGTACTTGGGATTAAACTCTGATAAAGGTAAGATAAGTTTATAATTTATTTTAGTGTTATTATTATTAGTAATATTTCCGCTCATAGAAATCGTATCGTGAAGTACCGAGTTCGGGTTTCTAGTATCCGGGTTCGGGGATCTCACAGAGACAGTGGAGATAATGTTATGTCAAGAGAAGACTCACCATTGGGAAGAATATGATAGTAATCTTCTCGTTTTTCTTTGGGGTCTATTGGGTCAACCAAGGATAATTCTGTGGCCATATGATATCTACCATAACCTAGAAGCATGGCCTCTCATGTATGAAGGTTTGCTTGAGCACTTCCCAAAGATTCTAATTTCTAAAATAGTTTTTGACTATACCTTTATGTAAGGTGTCATTGTGATGTGCTATCCAAAGTTGGTGACCAGAGTTACAGTTGGTATATATTTGTATGCAAACTCACATCATATGTGTTGTTGTATTTTGCACGATAATTGTTGTAATAAAGTTGTAGTTGTTTTTTGTACCATGTATTTGGCGACTCAGAATGGGTTGGATGGAGTGGACTTGTTTTGGGGGCGTCACAGTTGGTATCAGAGCTATAAGTAAAAAGCCCCGAGCCTCTTGCTGGTGACTTCCTATTGATGGGGGATGCAACGAAGCCAGACTCTCCGTAGGGGACGCCGTTCTACGGTGGTAAACTGATAGATACCACTGTGAGGTGCTGTCCACGGTTGGGACATGAGTCACAGTTGGTATCAGAGCTTAGGGATATGATCTCTGGCAGAGATCGGGATTAGAACTAGGAGGGGAGAGACGAGTAAATTCTTCACTAGTGTGTCCTACCTAAGCTTATTTATTGGTCAGTCATAATATTGGGATATTATGTTATATGTTAATTTGTTCAATTAACCCTTGTTTTGAAGTTGTATTCTAGAATGATATCTGAAATACAGGAGATGAGCAATGGAGAAATCATGATGACAAGAAAGATGGAATCTGAAATAAAAGCAAGGTATTCTCAACTCTTTGAAATACCAGGTACATAAATTTTGAGGACGAAATTTCATAAGGAGGGGAGATTGTAAGACCCTGAATTTTATGAAATAAAAGTATTAAATTTTTTTATTTAGTAAATTGTTAAATTGATAAAAGGTTAAAGTTAAGGGTGATATATATAAATATTTTAAATAAGCAAGTGGTTATAAAATACTCATTGTTGTCAGGAAAAATTCGTTTGGTCGTGGAATATTCTTCCTATCGGGGAATATTCGTACGACGGCGCAACCTTTTGTGGCCCCCATAACGAAAAGCGATTGGATGAAGAAAATGACAAGTATAAGTTCTTTATAAATAACGGCGTAGTTGTTACCGTTAATACTGTTGGAATACCCGATGGTTAAAATACAGTAATACGCGTTGTTGCACAGTAGCACACGGTATTCCACCAATTATTGATTCTTACTTAAGAAGGCACTACTGAATAATTATTATAGTAATTACTGTTCAGTATTATATTTTATTGATTCAATAATTGCTGCATTGATATTTTATATTACTATTGTTTCAATAATTGTCACTACACAATATTTTCCATTATCGGAGCAATAATTCATATTATCTGAATAATATTTTTAGATAACATTATTGACAATGTCTAGAAAGTTCTGTCTAAGGAGAGGTTTGGTCACCTAATTGCGCGTCAGTAAGAAGAAATCTTTATTGGAAAGCCCCCTCTTTCTTGGGAACGACCTGGTTGTCAGTACTGTGATTCTGTAATATTATTTGTGAATAATTAATTTTTGATTTATATGATGAGGAAAATATTTATTTTATGTGGTTATAGATGGAGAAAATTTTTAAAGTGACAATTGATAAAAATTGATAATTTATCTTTTCTGATAAAATAATATTTTATTATATTATTATAATATAATAATGATGATATTTTTACAATGAATATGTGATATATGAGTATATGAGGAGGAAGAGTATTTTTGTTGCATTAAATGATTAACACATGTTTTGTGTGTCGATGGACCCCATTTCTTGACTGAAATTTGATTATAGCTTGTAAAATCGTTCGTATGTGGATTTCGGTCAATTTCTGTGTGGGATTTGGAAAAACTTTCTTCTCTAAAGTTGTAGAGAATTGAATTTCCTATAAAAATGCGTGAGATTTGAATTTTCTGATAAAGGGCTATTTATTATGAATTATTGAAGTTCTAAAGTTCCGAAATAATTGATTTTTGAAAGTTTTAATTATTTTTAATAACAAAAATGTTTTTGTTTGTTTTTTTTATTCTTTATTGGCTGAATTCAGATCTGAGAAATTGGGCATAAGAAATCTTGATATATATAATAATATTTTATTATATTTTCTGCTTTAGGTTTTCTAAGCATTTTCCTATAAATAAGGTGCTTAGGTTAGAATTGAAAATCACACCAGAAACTGAAGTTTTGTCTCTATTTCTCTCTCTATATTATCGAGTGTATTCTTGTGAGTATTTTGATATCTTGAGTGTTGCTATATGGTGCAAGTTCGTTCAGCATTATTCTAGTCAGAAGTACTGCTCTTTTGAGGTAGGGGATAGTAAGGGATAGTAAGGGATGTTATTTTATTCGAAAATGATATTATTTCTTCAATATCATTATGCCAAAATATTGGTTGGAAATTTTTATCAAATTTAGAAATTTTTCATGTCGAGGTTACTATTCATGAGTTACTATTCATGAGTTACTATTCACGAGTTACTATTCATGAGTTACTATTCACGAGTTACTATTCATGAGTACTATTCACGAAGCATGATGATGTTTTTTGTGATATTTCTATCTTTTGGTGTCGGAGTTACTATTCACGTATACGGCACTATTCACGTATACGACACTATTCACGAATACGACACTATTCACAAAAAAATTAAATTTTCTTTTCTATGTCCAAGATTGTCTGTTATGATTCCTATCTTTGATTGGATATATGTTTTGGTCTTCATTCTTGAATTTTACTCTACTTTGGTTATTTATAAAGTATTTTTGAACTTAGGTTGTTTAAAGTACGAATCTTTAATATTTATTCTTTTGTTTCACTGGATTCGTTTTCTTTAAAATATTTTACATCATCCTCGGTCCTATATGATGATATAACTGAATATCTTTGGTCTGTAGTGCAAAGATGAATGATTTCTGATGAATATCTTTGGCTCGTAATGCAAAGATGATCTGTTGTTGAATATTTTTGGCTCGTAATGCAAAGATGATCTATTGTTGAATATCTTTGGCTTGTAATGCAAAGATGACCCGTTGTTGAATATCTTTGGCTCGTAATGCAAAGATGACCTGTTGTTAAATATCTTTGGCATGTAGTGCAAAGATGATTTGTTGATGAATATCTTTGGCCTGTAGTGCAAAGATGAATTTATTATTATGATTATGAACAGCAACTGTGATTTGGTATAACCATGATCTTTGATGTTTCAGGTGATGAAAATTATCTTCGTTCTAGATGAGAAGAGAAATTTAGAATCACAATTACGATTATGAGTTATTCATATGATTGTGGACATGAATTGTTGATTGATGTTACAGGAATAAAACATTGTTGATGGACTTTTAACTTGGAGAAGATAATAGATTTTATGGTCTATTTGACTCTTCTAATGGATTGCTCGTTCCGCTGCAACTATGGTTGAAAAGTTTTATTACTGTTAAAGGCTATTGATAATTTATTTATCTTTAGTCATGATATTCTTTACTGAGCTAGTTGTGTTCACCCTTTTACTTTACAATTCCTTTCAGGTAATAAAAGTGTAGCTGGGTCGAGCGGGGGATAACAAGGGAATAGAATGGTGGTCTATAGATGTTGAGGGTGAGGCGAATTTAACTTGGAAGGGTGTTTTGTCACTATCATACAAGATGTCTAATGACATATAACCTCGTGTCATCATAAGACAGGGTTATACTCATCCGCTTGCTGAGTATATTTTCCAGCACTACCTATATAATCTTGGTGTTTATTTGGAGTATAATACCCAATTAGAGACAGTGGAGATAATGATATGTCAAGAAAAGACTCACCATTGGGAAGAATATGATAGTAATCTTCTCGTTTTTCTTTGGGGTCTATTGGGTCAACCAAGGATAATTCTGTGGCCATATGATATCTACCATAATCTAAAAACATGGCCTCCCCATGTACGAAGGTTTCCTTGAGTACTTCCCAAAGATTCTAATTTCTAAAACAGTTTTTGACTATACCTTTATGTAAGGTGTCATTGTGACGTGCTATCCAAAGTTGGTGTCCAGAGTTACAGTTGGTATATATTTGTATCCAAACTCACAGCATATGTTTTGTTGTATTTTGCACAACAATTGTTGTAATAAAGTTGTAGTTGTTTTCTGTACCATGTATTTGGCGACTTAGAATGGGTTGGATGGAATGGACCTGTTTTGGGGTCGTTACAATAACAGAAGTTCTCTTCATGAGTACAATAAATAACATCTCTTACCGTAAAAGAAATTGAATATAAGAGTAGGGAAGTAGCATAATACTTTTCTATAGGTTCTCTTATAATTCTCTCTCTAAAGTTTCAGTGAATTTGTAAGAAATAATGAAGGAGTGAGCTTCTATTTATAGAAGAACTGAAAGTGGTTCTTGGTCTTAACGAAGGGTCAAAATGACTCTTGGTAATATTGAAGAGACAACTTCTATTTGCGAAGGGGCATTTAACTCTTGAAACACCGAAGGGGCAAATAACTCTTGGAAAACTGAATGGAAAAATAACTCTTGAAAAACTGAATGGACAAATAACTCTTGGAAAACTGAAGGGACAAGTTACTATTAAAACTTTAAAACAACAATCCATGTTGATTTACTATTATAATTTCAACCAATGGTTTGAAAAATTAGCACATCTCCTCATGGAATAATATTGTACCCAAATACCCGAATGCATAATACAAGAGTGAATAGTAACTGGGTGAATAGTAACTCATTAATAGTAACTGATGAATAGTAACTCATAAATAGTAACTCGTGAATAGTAACTCATGAATAGTACTCTGACACAAAAAGTGTCTCGAATACCCGATTGAATAATATATAATATTATACAGATGATACTGTAACAATAATTGAATCAATAATATGAGAGATATGATGCAGCAATTACTGTAGCAATAATTGAGTATAACTGAGTGACTTCTCACGTAAGTATCAATAATCAATACCGTGTGCTACTGTGCAACCACAGCATATTACTATACTTTTAACACCGGGTGTTTCAACAGTTAACGGTAAAACTTCCGCTGTTATTTTCATAAAGTATTTTTGTCGTTTTCTTTATCCGACAATAATTCTGTTGTGGGGTCCTCCAATGATTGTGCCTTCATACGAATATTCCCCGATAAAAATAATATTTCCCGACCAATCGAATATTTTATAACAACTTGCATACTTTGAAAAATTTATAATTACTACCCACAACTATAACATTATATCAAATCCACACCATAATATTCAAAAAAAATATTTCGAGAAATTTAAATCTTTATTTATAAAATCTGGGGTTTCACAAGTTGAGCTCACCCTTTTACTTTTATTGTTCTCTTCAGGAAATGAGAACGTAGCAGGGACTAGTCGGGGAACAGATTGACGGACTAGATGATAGCATTAGTAGTCCTCACTATTCAGTGAAATAGTGAAAAATAAATGTAATAATATTGAATTTGAGTTTGTATATTGTCTAGATGACAATATTTGTATTAAAACTCACAACTTATGTTTTGTCGTACTTTACACGACAGTTGTATTTGTATTCTGTATCATGTATTTAACGACTCAGAATAGGTGATGTATACCTATTTTGGGGGCGTCACATCGAGTAACCTTAACTTATACACAAATTCATAACTTATTTAACACATAACATTATTATTATACAACTATTACAAATCTAATCGCACACACATTAACTTAAGCTGGAACCGTCTTTGACCCTTCCTTGTATCCGATGTATTCGTCTTAATCTGCAATGTTTATCATGATATAGCAAGGTTGAGCATAAGGATTGCCCAACAAGTTTAAATTCAATAATATAACTATATATCATGATTGAAAGAGTCTGAATAATAAGCTGGTTATAATTTAACAATATAATTGTGAACTAGCAGGAACAAATTTATGACTGAACAAGTATTATACATGAACAAATATGTTTGAACCAACTGGTAATGAAGGTGATCAGCCTTTCATACCTGACTTATACATGCAATATGTATAGAGTACAATTCATGGCAACAAACAATTATTAACCATAAGCTTATTCGAATGAAACAAATCTTAGTAGAGTTAAGTAAAAATAAACTTGCCTGAATCGTTGATTACCGCTACACAATTTATAACGCTTTATCCGAAGAACTAATATTAGTAATATAGATCTCCAATATTAGAATAATATCATCACAATATAATACTACTATATATATAAATATAGAATAACCTATACACATAACCCTATCAGTCTACAACACACATAGGACTCGGTATCAAGTCAAACTAACGCAGTCTGAGTTGAACCCGACACAAATCTGACATCCCGATGGTCAAGTCAGACAAAATTTCGAGTTTAAGTTCAATTAAACTCTGTCTAAAAGCTTAACCATTATCTAAGAAAATTTATTAACAGTCAAAATAATTTTCATAAGTTCGTAATAATTTTTAAATAATTATTACTATTTATCGTGAATTTTCTATTATTAATATCGTATTTAAATGAATTAAATACCACATAATCCTTTTTATCATTAATATTTATTTATTATCAAATATTAATGAAATACATGTCATAAAATTATATTATATTTATAATATCACAAAATATTTTTAATACTTTAAAATCACCTTTATATGATTTTTAAACAATTAAATTCATTATCCGATAATTGCTATTAATATTAAAATATTAATATTTTCATGACAAAATATTAAAAGTTATATTTTATAACTTAAAATATTTTTATAACACTTAAATCATTTTTATATGATTTTTAAATAATTTATTCTATTTTCCATAATTTATTTAATATATTTATTAAATAAACTAATTATCATTAATATTGATTAATTAATGAAATTCATCCCAAAATATTAAAAGTCATTGAAAATATCTTTAAATATTTTCTTATACCATAATATTATTTTCATGATTTTTCATGTATTAAAATCATTTATTTAATATTATAATTAAATAAATTAAATAACATTTATATTCCAAAAATATTAAATATTTATGAAATATACTCAAAATAATTAAAAACTAATTTTCAGACTTTAAAATAATTTTTTGAAATTTATTTTGTATTTTTAATAATTAAAAACCATTTTTATCTATTTTAAATAATTTTCAAAAAATCAGAAATTAAATAAATTCAAAACCATCGCTAATGGGCCCTAAAGCGACAGACCCGTCGCAATAGGTGTTCTTGAGTTTCAAGTCAGTTTACAAGGTATCTAGTTTGATCGTGATTAAAATAGTGTTCGTGTTGATTTCTAGACAGCTAATGGAACCTAGTGTAAGACCCCAACTTATTATAAATAAAAATCGAATTTCCTCTATTTATTATTGTGAATAATAAGGTGATAATTTGATATAATACTTTTGTTATGGGAGAAATATGCAAATTTTGAAAAATAAGCAAGTGGTTATAAAATATTCATTGTGTCGGGGAATATTCGTTAGGTCGTGGAATATTCTTTCTGTCGGGGAATATTCGTACGACGACGCAGCCATTTGTGGACCCCATAACGGATAACTGTCGGATGAAGAAAATGACAAGTTTGAGTTTTTATAAATAACGGCGTAATTGTTACCTATGACGCCCCAAAAATAGGTATACAACACCCATTCCGAGTCTCCAAATACATGGTACATAAAGCAACTGATCAATAATAACGATCAAAACGTGAATAGTAGCCAAGATCAATAATACTTCATAACAACTGATTTTGAAGCAGAACTCAAGAATAACGATCAAAACGTGGATACAATCAAAGATAGTAGCCAAAATAGATATTTTGGACAAAAAAAAGAAATTTTATTTTTTGATGAATAGTATCCGTATTCGTGAATAGTGCCGTATACGTGAATAATGTTGTACACGTGAATAGTAACTCTGACACCAAAAGATAGAAATTTCACAAAAACATCATCACGCTTCGTGAATAGTACTCGTGAATAGTAACTCATGAATAGTAACTCCGACATGAAAAAGTTCCAAATTGATAAAAAGTTCAGAACAATATTTCGGCATAATGATATTGAAGAAGATAATATCATTTAAGAAGAAACAACATCCCTTACCTCAAAAAAACCGTATTTTTGACTGAATTTCGGATATAGTGCTGACAGAAACTCGCATCGTATAGCAACACTCAAAGTATACTCACAAGAATACGCTCGATAATATAGAGAAAGAAAGAGAGAAAACTTGTTTCTAGTGTGATTTTCAATTCTAACTTAGCCCTCTATTTATAGAAAAATGCTAGAACGCCAAAGGAGACTAAATAAATAAAATATTAATATTTAACAAATATTAAAGCTCATCTCCAAGGAATCTGATTTTATCATTTCCCACATGCCCACCTTCTAGGAAAAAAATAAAAAAAAAGTTTTTGAAATAAAAAATAATTAAACTTTCAAAAATCAATTATTTTGGAACCCTGGAACTTCAATAATTCACAATAAATAGCCCCTTTATCAGAAAATTCGAATCTCACAACTTTTTATAGGAATTTCAATTCACTACAACTTTGCAGAATAAAATATTTCCAAATTCCAAACAGAAATAATCTGAAATCCATAAACGGGCAATTTTACAGTCTATAATTAATTTTCGGTCAAGAATTGTGTCCACCGACACACAAAACATGTGTTAAACATTTAATGCCACAAAAATACTCTTCCTCCTCATATAATCATATATCCCACATTCATTGTAAAAATATCACCGTTAATATATTATTAAAATAATATATTTAAATGAATTATTTTATCAGAAAAAGATAAAATATTAATTTTCAACAATTATCACATTAAAAATTTTATTCATCTATATCCACATAAAATGAATATTTTCTTTATCATAATAATCAATAATTAATTATTTAAAAATAATATTACAGAATCATAGTACTGACAACCAGACAGTTCCCAGGATAGAGGGGGCTTTCCAATAAGAATTTCTCCTTACTGGCGCGCAATTAGGTGATCAAACCTTTTCATAGACAAAACTTTCTAGACATTGCCAATAATGTTATCTGATAATATTATTCAAATAATATGAATTATTGATCTGATAATGGAAAATATTGTGCAGTGGAAATTATTGAAACAATAATAATATAAATATCAACGCAATAATTATTGAATCAATAAAATAAAATAATGAACAGTAATTACTATAACAATTATTGAGTAGTGACTTATAAAATTTTGTTCTCAAAATTGACGTACGTACCTGGTATTTCGAACATGTGAGGGTACCTCGCTTTCATTTCCGATTCCAACTCCCATGTCATTTCCTCAATTGCATGGTTTCTCCACAAAACTTAACTTGTGGTAAAACCTTCGTGCATAAGACATGCTCTTTCCTATCCAAAATCTCAACAGGTATCTCCTCGTATGTTAAATCTTCAGCTATCTCATCTGGTTTTAACACAATAATGTGGTTCGGGTCTTTCACATATTTACGAAGCATAGATATGTGGAATACATTGTGAACACGAGACATACTTGGAGGTAACGCGAGTCTATAGGCTACGTGTCCTATTCGGTCAAGAATCTCAAATGGACCAACAAATCTTGGATTAAGCTTTCCTCTCTTTCCAAATCTTGTAACTCCCTTCCATGGAGCAACACGTAACAGTACATGATCCCCAATATTAAACTCCACGTCCTTTCTATGAAGATCAACATAACTCTTTTGTCGATCTTGTTAAGTTTGAATACGTTGTCGAATCATTTGGATCTTTTCAGTAGTTATGCGTACTAATTCTGGTCCCAACAACGTTGCTTCTCCCACCTCATCCCAGTATACTAGAGATCGACACTTTCGTCCATACAATGCCTCAAATGGAGCCATGCATATACTTGCTTGATAACTGTTGTTGTAGGGGAATTCCACTAGTGGCAAGTACTTATCCCAACTTCCTTTAAAATATAGGACACAAAGTCTTAATAGATCTTCGATGGTTTGAATAATCCTCTCTGATTGTCCGTCCGTTTGAGGATAATATGCTAAACTAAATCGTAAATATGTGTCCATAGCTTTTTGCAAGCTAACCCAAAATCTTGAAGTGAATCTTGGGTCACTATCCGAAACTATGGATACTGGCATGCCATGCAATTGCACAATCTCATTCACGTACATACTAGAAAGACGTTCAAGGGAAAAAGTCTCACGTATCGGCAAGAAATGGGCAGACTTGGTTAATCTATCAACAATAACCCAAATAGCATTTATGCCTTGAGAAACCGTGGGAAGACCTGTAACGAAATCCATTGTAATGTGTTCCCACTTCCATTCCGGAATCTCAAGTGGTTGCAATGGACCTTTTAGAATTTGATGCTCCGCCTTTACACGTTGACAAGTTAAACACCTCGAGATAAACTCCGCGATCTCTCTCTTCATATTGTTCCACCAAAATGTATGTCGAATATCATGATACATTTTGGTACTCCTAGGATGGATTGCAAACGGGGTGTTGTGTTACTCCATCATGATTCTATGCTTCAAGTCAGAATCGTTCGGAACGCAAAGCGAGAGTTGAATCGAAGTATTCCTTCTTCATCGATTCTTATTTCCGGAATAGCTCCTTCTTGCACTTTCTTCATCATACTCATCAGCCCCAAGTCCGTAGCTTGAGCAGCTTTAACTTAATCAATTAAAGTCGGTTCTACTCGTATATTCGCCATCATCACGTGGGTACCTAGAGTTTTCATCTCCATCTCTATTACTTGTAAGATATACGAAATGAGTCTTTGACAATATTGTACTCGTACTCGTATACGATCTTCTACTCAACACGTTAGCTACCACGTTCGCTTTTCTAGGATGGTATGGTCAGAACATGTGCTGAAATGAGTCTCCTCTTGAGTTCTTCGAAGCTCTTACCACATTCCTCGCTTCATTCGAATTTTGTATCTCTACGAGTCAGCTGAGTTAATGGAGTAGCGATTTGAGAAAATCTTTCCACGAATCTTCGATAATAACCAACTAAGCCTAAAAAGCTACGTATTTCGATTACTGACTTAGGTTGTTATCAATTGTGACTCATATCCCAATCTTGGATAGCACATCACAATAGCACATATCAGTTTACTACCGCACAAATATGGCGTCCCCTACGAAGAGTTTGGCTTCAGTGCATTCCACGAAGAAAGTCATAAGATAGAGGCTCGGGTATCAACTTCTATAGTTGGGTTTTTAACTCCTGAAGTTCAATAGGAGCCATTCGATATGAGATTTTAGAAATGGGATTTGTATCGGATTTTAAGTCGATAAAAATTCAATATCACGCTCTGGAGTAGGCCAAGTAATTCTTCAGGAAATACGTCAGGAAATTCATTAACAACAAAAATATCATTCAAATCTGGCGTATTATTGTTGAAGTCCATAACATGGCTAAGAAATCTTGACATTCGTTTTTCAATAAACAAATAGCTTTGTGGTTTGATATGACAGTGACTGATTTTAGTGGTGTAGTGGTTTGAATTTGTATTACAGGTTGGTTAGGAATATGAAAACTAACAACCTTACGAAAATAATCAATTTTGGTATGATGAGTGGTTAACCAATCAATTCCTAAAATCACATCAAAAGCAAGTATCTTTAAAGAGATAAGATCAACAGGTAATGTGATAGTGCCAACTTGGATCATGCAAGATTTATAAACTGTAGATGTAACGAAGGTTTCACCCAACGGAGTTTCAATAGATAAATCAAAATCTAATTTCTCCGGAGTCAAGTTTAAACGTTGAGCACAAGCAGGAGAGATAAAAGAATGGGTAGAACCGGTATCTAGTAAGGTATAAACTTCTCAAGATTTCAAGATTAGCTTACCCGTGATCACCTCATTTGGGTTCCTCATGTTTTGTCCAGTCACGACAAACAGTTCTTCCAGGAACCGCTGATTTCGACTTATCCGGGACAGCCATTGGAATCACCACTCCCGCTGAACTTGGTTTCGCTATAGTACAATCTCGAGCGATGTGGCCTTCCTTTCCACAGCTGTAACATACCTTGGATTGTTGTGGATAGTTTGGGCTGATATGTCCCTCCTTCCTACATTGTAACATCTAACTGGCGGTCGTTCTCCTCCCCTAGAATTTGTTGTCGGTGCTGGTGCTGCTGCTGATGTCTTCCCGTCGTTGTTGAATCTTCTCTTTCTGAAATTTCCACTTTAGTCACCTCTTCAATTATCATGGCCACGATTACCACCTGAGTGGTTACCGCCTTTGTCCGTATTCTTTCCTCCTCACTGGTTATCATCGTTCTGATGACTGCTGTCACTGATATGACCCTGGTTGTGGTCCCTCGATTGAGTATACTCACTATCTCGCTCTAATAACTGAGCCATGTTTATAACATCTGAATACAGAGAAAATTTATGAGATATAAGGTATTGACGAATCTCGGATTTTAGACCTCTCAAAAACATCCGCATCATACGTTCCTCATTCTCCACCAAATGAGGTGCAAACCTGGATAACTCTGCGAACTTCACCTCGTACTGAGACACCGTCATGTTTTTCTGTTCAAGTCTAATAAACTCTACCTCTTTTATATGAAGAATACTTTCAGGAAAGTATTTGTCATTGAAAAGTTTTTGAAATCTTTCCCAAGACATGTTAAGTGCAGCTGGCTGGGTACGCTACACAGATTTCCACCAGTAATTTGCTTCACCACAAAACATAAAGGTGGCGAATGGAACCTTCTGTTCCTCCGTGCACCCCAAGACATCGAATATCTTGGTAATTTTCTTGACCCACATTTCTGCCTTGATCGGATCCGGCTTTCCATGGAAATCTGGTGGTCCCAACTCCTTGAACTGCTTAGCTGTGACAGACCGCGCATTGCCATCATTTCCACCCATATTTTGCACACGAGTCTCCCTCGTCTGATTTTGCATGAACTGTAAAAAATTAACAAACATTCCATCATTCATCGTTTGCTCGGTAACGTTGTTTACAGGAGGAGTATTGCCTTCCTGTTGCACATTCTCCTGGTTTGTGACTAAAGGTTGTTCCACCGTCTCATAAACTCCATTGTTAACGTTCTCAGCAACCATTCTTAAATACTGCCATAAAACAAGGGTTAATTAAACAAATTAACGTATCACATAATATCCCTATATTATGACCGACCAACAAATAACTTAGGTAGGACACACAAGCGAAGGATTTACTCATCTCTCCCCTCCTAGTTCTATTCCCCGATCTCCACCAGAGACCATATCCCTAAGCTCTGATACCAACTATGACGCCCCCAAAATAGGTATACAACACCCATTCTGAGTCGCCAAATACATGGTACATAAAGCAAACTAAACCTTCAATAATACAAATGTCATGTGAAATACGACAATACCTACTGTGAGTTTAAATACAAATATTGTCTTCTAGATAATATCCACACGAAAATAAGTCCTCATTACAATTATTCAAACACTATTTTATAGAAATAGTGAGGACTGCTAAAACATCTTCCTAGAACCATCACTCCATACCCCGACTCGATCCTGCTATGTTCTCACCTCCTGAGAAGAAAAATGGAACAAAAAGGAAAGGGTGAGCTCAACTAGCCCAGTAAAGAATATTATGACTATGATAATATAAAACAAATTATCGATAGTCTTCAACAGGGAAAAATCTGATAAAATATAATAGACAACAAGTTTTAGATTAACAAATGCAGCAGAAACAGCAATCCATTAGAAGAGTCACGTAGAGAATGAATTCTACTGTCTTCTAAGATTTAAAAGTCCATCATCAATATTTCATCCCTATAACAACAATCAATATACATCTTTAATCATCTTTGCACTATAGGCCAAAGATATTCATTTGTATCACCAGTTGGTCATGTTTATGTCAACACCTGTTCATCTTTGCACTACGGGCCAAAGAGATTCATCAGTTTAATCATTCATCTTTGCACTACAGGCCAAAGATATTCATCAAGTATCACCATTAAGGACTGAGAATGATGAAAAACATTTTTCAGAACGAATCCAGAGAGATAGAAGGATAAATATTAGGGATTCGTACAACAGTTAGTCCAAGATCAATAATACTTCATAACAACTGATTTTGAAGCAGAACTCAAAAATAACGATCAAAACATGGATACAATCAAAGATAGTAGCCAAAATAGATATTTTGGACAAAAAGAAGAAATTTCATTTTTCGATGAATAGTGTCGTATTCGTGAATAGTGCCGTATACGTGAATAGTGCCGTACACGTGAATAGTAACTCCAACACCAAAAGATAGAAATTTCACAAAAACATCATCACGCTTCGTGAATAGTACTCGTGAATAGTAACTCGTGAATAGTAACTCATGAATAGTAACTCATAAATAGTAACTCCGACATGAAAAAGTTCCAAATTGATAAAAAGTTCAGAACAATATTTCGGCATAATGATATTGAAGAAGATAATATCATTTAAGAAGAAACAACATCCCTTACCTTAAAATAATCGTATTTCTGAATGAATTTCGGGTATAGTGCTGACAGAAACTCGCACCTTATAGCAACACTCAAAGAATACTCACAAGAATACACTCGATAATATAGAGAGAGAAAGAGAGAAAACTTGTTTCTAGTGTGATTTTCAATTCTAACTTAGCCCTCTATTTATAGGAAAATGCTAGAACGCCGAAGGAGACTAAATTAATAAAATATTAATATTTACCAAATATTCAAGCCCACCACCAAGGAATCTGATTTTAACATTACCCACATGCCCACCTTCTAGAAAAAAAATAAAAAAAATGTTTTTGAAATAAAAAAATAATTAAACTTTCAAAAATCAATTATTTTGGAACCCCAGAACATCAATAATTCACAATAAATAGTCCCTTTGTCAGAAAATTCGAATCTCACGACTTTTTATAGGAATTTCAATTCTCTACAACTTTGCAGAAGAAAAGTTTTCCAAATTCCAAACAGAAATAATCCGAAATTCACAAACGGGCAATTTTATAGTCTATACTCAATTTTCAGTCAAGAATTTTGTCCACTGACACATAAAACATGTGTTAAACATTTAATGCCACAAAAATACTCTTCCTCCTCATATACTCATATATCCCACATTCATTGTAAAAATATCACCGTTAATATATTATTAAAATAATATATTTAAATGAATTATTTTATCAGAAAAAGATAAAATATTAATTTTCAACAATTGTCACATTAAAAATTTTCTCCATCTATATCCACATAAAATGAATATTTCTTTATCATAATAATCAATAATTAATTATTTAAAAATAATATTACAGAATCATAGTACTGACAACCAGGCCGTTCCTAGGATAGAGGGGGCTTTCCAATAAGGATTTCTCCTTACTGGCGCGCAATTAGGTGACCAAACCTTTTCATAGACAGAACTTTCTAGACATTGCCAATAATGTTATCTGATAATATTATTCAAATAATATGAATTATTGATCTGATAATGGAAAATACTGTGCAGTGGAAATTATTGAAACAATAATAATATAAATATCAACGCAGTAATTATTGAATCAATAAAATAAAATAATGAACAGTAATTACTGTAACAATTATTGAGTAGTTCCTTCTTACGTACGAATCAATAATTCAACAATACTGTGCAATACCGTGTGCAACTGTGCAACCACGCAAATTACTGTATTTTAACCACCAGGTAACCCAACAGTGTTAACAGTAATAATTTACGCCATTATTTATAAAACTCAATCTTTGTCGTTTTTTTTCATTCAACCATTTTTCGTTATGAGACCCACATATGACTGCGCCGTCGTACGGAGATTCCCGACAAAAAGAATATTCCATAACAACTTGCTTATTATGTAAACTTTGCACATTTCACCCATAACCAAAGCATTATATTAACCCTTATTAATTTAGAATAATGAATAGAGGAAAATTTAATTTATTTATAATAAGTTGGGGTCTTAAATTACCGTTAACATTGTTAGAATACTCGTGGTTAAATTACAGTAATACGCGTGGTAGCACAATAGCACACGGTTTTGCACAGTATTTTTGAATTATTGATTCTTACATAAGAAGGCACTACTCAATAATTGTTACAGTAATTACTGTTTAATATTTTATTTTATTGGTTCAATAATTGCTGTATTGATATTTTATATTATTATTGTTTCAATAATTGTCACTGTACAGTATTTTCCATTATCATATCAATAATTCATATTATTTGAATAATATTATTAGATAGCATTATTGACAATGTCTAGAAAGTTCTGTCAAGGAGATGTTTGGTCATCTAATTGCGCGCCAGTAAGGAGAAATCCTTATTGGAAAGCCCCCTCTTTCTTGGGAACTGTCTGGTTGTCATAATTATGATTCTGTAATATTATTTGTGAATAATTAATTATTGATTTATATGATAAGAAAATATTTATTTTATGTGGATATAATTGATGGATATATTTATTTTATGTGGATATAATTGAAGGAATTAATGTTGAGATGTTTTTTGTCGGAATGGAGGTATTAAAAATTAAATCACAATTCTTGAGATATATTGTGTGAGTTATAATGTTTAATCTGACCGTTGGATCGTTGTGATTCTTGGATATGTTATACATATATAAGTTGAGTATATGTCCACAAATTTTGAACCGTTAAAAATGAATGTATGATTTGTTATGAATTTTAAGAGGTGACTGATTCAGAAATTAGGTTTATAAATGATTTTGGTGGAAAATTCTAGAATTTAGTGGGCCCCACTTGTGGTTGGTGAAGAAATGTGCTGAATTTTATTTCAAATGTAGTGGGTGGCAATAGTAGCAGGTAAGGACGTCAGGTAGCAGGTCAAGTCTGCTTCAGCGTGCTAACATTTTCCTAGAAATAGAGGGCTAATTTACAATTGAAAATCACACCAGAAATATAAGCTTTCTCTCTTTCTCTCTCTAGATTATCGAGTTTATTTTGTGAGTATTTAGATACTTGGTGAGTTGCTATTCATCAGTTCAAGTTTCCTTCAGCGTCATATCCGATATCCAGTCAGAAGTGTTATTCTTTTGAGGTGAGGGATTGTAAGGGATAGTAAGGGATGTTATATTCTTCATAATGATGTTATTCTTTCAATATCATTATACTGACATATTGGTATGGATCTTATTGTGGAAATTCAACCTATTTGAATTGGGGTTACTATTGACGTATACGACACTATTTACGTATACGACACTATTCATGTATATGGCACTATTTACGTATATGACATTATTTACGTATACGGTACTATGTACGAATACGGAGTACTATTCATGAGTTACTATTCATGAGTTACTATTCACGAGTTACTATTCACGGGTACTATTCACGACAAAAATTGGTTTCTTTTTCTGACCAAATTATCGTTGATTTATGATTGTTGCTCTTGAAAATAACTGCAGTTGTTGATCATATTATTTTTATTATCATATATAACATTTTTATAACCCTGATGTTGAATTTCTCTTTCACTTGTGTGTAAGGATGGGTAGATTATTGGTATGATCGTGACTATGGGTTCTCTTTGGCTAGTAGTGCAAAGATGAATTGTTAACTGGTACGATCATGACCATTGAATTTATAATTGAATACCTTTAGCTTAAGTGTAAAGATAAATTGATTAACGTGGTTATAATTACTGTTTATATAAATTCTGAAATTAATATATATTTCTTTGAGATATGAATATATTTGGCCTGTACTGCAAATATGAACTATTGATGAATATATTTGGCATGTAGTACAAATATGAACTGTTGATGAATATCTTTGGCATGTAGTGCAAAGATGAATTATTGATGAATATATTTGGCCCGTAGTGCAAAGATGACCTGTTGTTGAATATCTTTGGCCTGTAGTGCAAAGATGACCTGTTGTTGAATATCTTTTGCCTATAGTGCAAAGATGAAATGATAATGAATATCTTTAGCCTGTAGTGCAAAGATGAATTATTGATGAATATCTTTGTCTCGTAGTGCAAAGATGATTTGTTGTTGAATATCTTTGGTCTGTAGTGCAAAGATGATTTGTTGATGAATATCTTTGGCTCGTAATGCAAAGATGACCTGTTGTTGAATATCTTTGGCCTGTAGTGCAAAGAAGACTTGTTGATGAATATCTTTGGCCCGTAGAGAAAAGATAAATTTATTAGTATGATTATGAACATGAACTGTGATTTGGTATAACCATAATCTCTGATGTTTCAGGTAAAGACAGGTGATGAAAATTATCTTCGTCCTGGGTGCGAAGAGGAATTTAGAATCACAATTATGATTATGAGTTATTCATATGATTGTGGAAAGGAACTGTTGAGTGATGTTACAAGGATAAAACATTGTTGGTGGATTTTTAACGTGGAGAAGATAATAGACTTTATGGTCTATTTGACTCTTCTAATGGATTGCTTGTTCTGCTGTAACTATGGTTGAAATTTTTTATCATCTATCATATGTTCTAAATCTCTGATTTATTACTGATGAAGGCTATTGATAATTTAATTATCTTTAGTCATGATATTCTTTACTGGGCTAGTTGTGCTCACCCTTCTGTTTCACAATTCCTTTCAGGTAATAAGAGTGTAGCTGGGTCGAGCGGGGGTAACAGGAGAATAAAATGGTGGTCATCATTTAGTAGTTATATTTTGTGAATCAAATAGGGTGAAGCAAACCCAACGTTGGAAGGGTGTTTTTCCACTATCATATAAGTTGTCATGGTGACGTGCTATCCAAGGTTGGGATGTGAGTCAAAGTTGGTATATATTTGTATCAAAACTCACAACATATGTGTTGTTGTATTTTTCACGACAATTGTTGTAATAAAGTTGTAGTTGTTTTCTGTACCATGTATTTGGCGACTCGGAATAGGTTCGGTGGAATGGACCTATTTTGGGGTTGTGACACCTAAAATGTAGTATAAGTGTAATACTATAATTATAATCAAGTTTCATGACCATTACACAACATATCAGAGAGATCCAAGCCCTCCAAATCGTTGTCAGACCTGTTCTTAAATTTTTGGGTTTTCCAAAATTGAAGAACAGTCGAGGTGTCCATCTACCAATCCTTATAACGTGCAATCTGGGCTTTGTTTGTATGTTATATTGATTCAGTCATGAACTAGGGATGTCAGGGAAGGATTTTATAACATAATATCAGCGTACTATCAACAAAATCACAAGATTCAGGTCGGTCAGACATTGTCAGAAAATTTGGCCTTTAAAAATTCTGGGTTTTCCAGAACTTCAACAAAGCAGACAGTCAACGATACTTTGACCAATGTTATTTATGAATCTGATGCAGATATAGGTGATACTCATGTCCATTGCATAAAGGAAATGCAAAGGTAAGATACTTGCCTGGTCTGCTACTTACAATACGCAACTTAGTTTTATCTTTTATCTCACGACCTATCATTAATAAGATCATTCGTCCGATTAGAATATCATACTATAACATATAGCACTGCTTATTACAATCATCACATAACCTACTCACCTTGTCACAAACATTCAACAGTCATTGAACCACAAACAAACATTTATACAGTCAAAATATCTAAGTCTAGATGTGACGCCCCCAAAATAGGTATACAACACCCATTCTGAGTCGTCAAAATACATGGTACAGAAACAACAACAACTTTATTAATACAACATAAAAACTGTGAGTTTAAATACAAATATTGTCATCTAGACAATATTCACACTCAAATAAGTCCTCATTACAATTATTAATACACTATTTTATAGAATAGTGAGGACTACTAGAACCACTTCTAGAACCATCATTCCACACCCCGACTAGTACTCGCTACATTCTCGCCTCCTGAGAAGAAAAATGGAACAACAAGGAAAATGGTGAGCTCAACTAGTCCAATAAAGAATATTATGACAAAGATAATATAGAACAAATTATCGTTAGTCCTCAACAGGGAAAAATATCTAATAGAATACAATAGACAACAAGTTTTAAATCAATATTTGCAGCGAAAATAATAATTCATTAGAAGAGTTAAGTAGAGAATGAAATCTACTATCTTTTATATATGAATATAAAAGTTCATCGTCTATCTTTTATCCCTGTAACATCAATTAATATATATCTGGAATCAATATTCATCTTTGCACTACATGCCAAAGATATTCATCAGTTGGTCATGTTCATCTAAACACATGTTCATCTTTGCACTACTGACCA
Organism: Panax japonicus; assembly: GCA_020205505.1. NCBI lineage: Eukaryota > Viridiplantae > Streptophyta > Magnoliopsida > Apiales > Araliaceae > Panax > Panax japonicus. Next base: position 68,954,614 of record CM035091.1, read on the forward strand.
AAGATATTCATCAGAAATCATTCATCTTTGCACTACAGGCCAAATATATTCAATTATATCAACATTTAGGACTGAGGATGATGAAAAAGTATTTTAAAGAAAACGAATCCATTGAAACAAAAGAATAAATATTAAGGATTCGTATTTCAGCTATTCCATGTCCAAAAGTACTTCATAATAATCATAGTGGAGTAAAATTCAAGAATGATCAAAATATGGATACAATCAAAGCTAGTATACAGAATAGATATTTTGGACAAAAAGTAGAAAATTTTATTTTTCGGTGAATAGTGTCGTATTCATGAATAGTACCATATACGTGAATAGTAACTCCGACACTAAAAGATAGAAATTTCACAAAAAAAATTATCATGCTTCGTGAATAGTGCTCGTGAATAGTAACTCATGAATAGTAACTCCGACATTAAAAAGTTCCAAATTTGATAAAAATTCCAACCAATATTTCGGCATAATGATATTGAAGAAATAATATCATTTATAAAGAAAATGACACCCCTTACCTCAAAAGGATAGTATTTCTGACTAGAATACTGGATATAGTGCTGAAAGAACTTGCACCGTATAGCAATACTCAAGTACTAAAATACTCACAAAAATACGCTCGATATTATTGAGAGAGAAAGAGAGAGAAATCTTTAGTTTCTGGTGTAATTTTCAATTCTAACCTAAGCACCCTATTTATAGGAAAATGCTTAGAACACCAAAGCAGAAAATTTAACATATTATTAATATATATATATATATATATATATATATATATATTAAATTCCTACGCACCCTCTTCTTTGGTCAACAAATCAGCCACACATGTTCCAAAGACAACAAAAAATGTTTTTGTTAATTAAAACAATTAAAACTTCTAAAAATCAATTATTCCGGAATTTCAGAACTTCAATAATTCATAATAAATAGCCCTTTTGTCAAAGAAATTCAAAACACATGTCTTTTACATAGGAAATTTCATTATCTACAACTTTGCGAAAGAAAGTTTTTCCAAATTCCAAACATAAATTGACCGAAATCCACAAACGGGCGATTCTACAAGCTATAACCAAATTTCAGTCAAGAAATGGGTCCACCAACATGTTTAACATGTTTTAAACAACTTTTGCAAAAAAAAAAATACTCTTTCTCCTCATATACTCATATATCCCACATTCATTGTAAAAATATCACCATTATTATATTATAATAATATAATAAAATATTATTTTATCAGAAAAGATAAAATATCAATTTTCAACAATTGTCACTTTAAAAAATTTCTCCATTTATATCCACATAAAATGAATATTTTCCTCATCATATAAATCAATAATTAATTATTCACAAATAATATTACAAAATCATAATACTGACAACCAGGCAGTTCCCAGGAAAGAGGGGGCTTTCCAATAAGGGTTTCCCAGGATTTCTTTGGTGTTCTCATTTTAGGTGAGATTTGTTTGAAAAAACAAGTGAAAAAGGTCCGAAATGTATAATGTCGAAGATGGGACTGTTAAGAGTCGCCAGTTGGGTTTTTAAATGGTTGTACCAACACAACCTATAAAAGGTTTGCACATTGACCCAGTAGTGTGATACTGATATACGGGTCGGTGAAACCGAGATTCGTTTAGGGTCTGGGGACTTGGTTATGCGGGAGGAAGGTGTTAGGCACCCCCCGACATCTGTGTTATCACGGTGACCGCCTCTTTTCAAAAAACTATTATCTATGTGTGTGTGTGTGGGTCAATGTGCTGTTATATGTAAGTTGTGCGAAGCCTCGTTCAAACATATATACACAGGGTTTGAATTTATGTAAAAATTCAATTTTTAGCAAGATATGACAGTGATGTTTTATAAAAGAGGTTTTTCAAACCCTAATGCTCAATAGAAATTGAGACCTTTTACACTCCCATTTGTATTAAGTGATCGGTTGGATTGATTTTATTTGACGGATACGAGGCATCCGTATGAAAATAATATACAAAAATAATGTCGACTTCCTCATGGGTATGGAAATCATCTGAGGAAATTCAGACATCGCCGAATAATTTACAAGATGCTTACAGCTAAAAATGTCCATCACAGGAACTGAATCTAGATCCAATGGGATGAATCTGTGATCACATGATTCCTAGGCTCACAAAATACTACAGTTTATATAAAAGTAGTAAGCAGGTATATATATAAAAGCTGTGAATATATATGCAGACGGGATCACCAACCATGAAGCACCTCCATGGGGGATCAGAAATGTAAATAAAGTTGTTAAATGCTATGAACTGCCACGGAGGAAAGTCCAGGCGAGACGAAATGTAAATAAAACTGTAAAACGATCAACTTCCACAAAGAAAACTCCAGGCAGGACAAATATATATATATATATGAACTGTGATCAAACTTTGTTCGATGAGCCTGAATTTTACATCTGGTGCATTTACTGCTTATATATATATATATATATATATATATATATATATATATATATATATATATATATATATATATATATATATATATATATATATATAAGAGCGAGTAAATGTATCAGATATAAAATCCAGGCTCATCGAACAGAGTGCAACACACCGTTAATATATATAAATGTACATATATATATATATATATATATATATTTATTAAAGCAATAAACGCTCCAGACCGACGTCTAGGTTCATCGAACAAAGTTCAACACACAGTTCATATATATAAATATATATATAGAAAGCAAGTAAACATTCCAGACCGAAGTCTAGGCTCAATTGAGGCATAACTCGATAATGTTAGTCAATTTATATATAAGTATATGTATATAATATATATATATATATATATATATATATATATATATATATATATATATATAGACTGGAATGAAACCACGGACCGAAGTCCGGGCAAAAGTAACCAACACGACCTCAACGTGTAGAAGGGTGTGTGAAAAGATGAAGAGAAAAACTTTAAAGTGTGTGAGAAGGCTTACAACTGACTGCTAAAAAAGGCTTCTATATTTTTAGAGTGGGTAAACACTGGGCTTTTGTGGGTACAAAAGAGGCTATATATGAGATCACAGGTGTTTAAAAGTGGGAAAATACACTGTATGGCGAGTGCAGAGCAAATTATGCAGGGTTTCCCCGTCTTTATTCTCTTAAAAATTAGCACCCCAAGCACTCTATTTATAGGCATATGAGCCGCAGGTGTACCTGCGGCTGAGCAGCAAGTTAACCAGAGGTGGGTCGGGTCGGCCCGGGTTTTTCGGGTCTGGTCGTCTCGAAGTACGTGCACTCAGGCACTGTAATGTCCACTTGGATTTTTAGAAGTGCAATCCGGGCGTCCATTTGAGGTATAAAGGACCTATTTCGGACCGCCATTGTCGAGAGTTGTACGATGGCATGAGATTAGAGTTTGTGCGAGGTAATTGATGATGGGACGATGCCCTCCGGTCTTCAAGCTTCAACTTTCATCCGTTACCCCGTAAAATAGTCACTCGGGATTGATTAGCCTTGTAGGACATCGTTGCGTAGAGACGTGATGTGGCATCGTGTTGGATGAGATGACGATGTTGCCCCTCATCGGTGTTATCGCCGAATTGGGCTGATAAAGTAGATGTTGCTCAGACTTCATTGAGATTGGACTGCTGCAATTGTTGAAGGTCCTCATTGTCAACTTTGAGGTGTGCCTGTCTTCCCGATGTTATTGTCGGGTTGGTACAGTGTATCTCGTTGGTGAGCGCTGAGATTGAAGTTGGTCGCATTTGAAACAAGCATTTCCGGGGTTATTGCCGAAACTGCATTCCTTCGGTTATCACCAAGGTTGGTGGCTATTCCCATGGTTGGGACTGAGACTGGATACCTCGGGGTTGTCTCAGAGATTAATCGGTCTTCTCCGGTGTGTGTTCCGGTAAAATGAACAGGTGTTGAGATGAACATGACCAACCGGTGATATAAATGAATATCTTTGGCCTGTAGTGCAAAGATGATTAAAGATGTATATTGATTGTTGTTACAGGTATAAAATATTGATGATGGACTCTTAAATATTAGAAAATAGTAGAATTCATCCTCTACGTGACTCTTCTAATGGATTGTTGTTTTCGCTGTATTTGTTGATCTAAAACTTGTTGTCGATTTTATTTTATCAGATAATTTGTTGTATATTATCTTTTAGTCATAATGTTCTTTACTGGGCTAGTTGAGCTCACCCTTTTCCTTTTTGTTCCATTTTTCTTCTCAGGAGGTGAAAACATAGCAGGATCGAGTCGGGGTATGGAGTGAGGTTTCTAGAAAGATGTTTTACCAATCCCCACTATTTCTGTAAAATAGTGTTTGAATAATTGTAATGAGGACTTATTTGTGTGTGGATATTATCTAGAAGACAATATTTGTATTTAAACTCGCAGTATGTATTGTCGTATTTCACACGGCATTTGTATTATTGAAGTTGTAGTTTGCTTTATGTACCATGTATTTGGCGACTCAGAATGGGTGTTGTATACCTGTTTTGGGGGCGTCACATATATCTTCCGTAAATAGTAATAGTGATAGAATGATTGTACAAAATCCTTGGTGATTTGGGACCGGGATTTGGGGCTGTCACAGGTGCTGCGGCGCTGACCCTGAGCCCTTGAAAATTTCTAAGTTTTTCCTAATTCAATTATTTCTGAACTCCTAACTTGGTCGTTATAATTCAGAATTAGCTCGTTCAAAAGCCATTATCTCACATATCTCATGTACTTCGATTTCATTTAGATAAAAGTAGTTTTTATATCCGTTAACAGTGAATTCATTATTTAACGTCCTATTACGCATTCGTTTAACGTTCGTGAGCGTTCATAGCTCGTTTCTTCGTTCTAAGTCAGAATTGGACAATTCTTGAGTCAACAACTCTTCAATACACTATACGTTATGCCATTGAAAAGCAAGGTTTCCAAGTAAAATGGCAACTTTCAACTACTAATCTGGGAATTCTACATTTTAAACGTTTAAAGCCTAATCCCGTAAATTTCGCCATAACTTCGTTACTCGAGTTTTCTATGCCAAATCAAATGGAACCAATCCATTGATTCATCATCTACATCCTAACAAAGCAAGATTCACATACCCTATGATGGTTTTTAATTTGTCCATTAATAACCAAATAAACGTTTAACGATTTTTCTTTTATTAAAACTTAATTAAACGCTTATGATTACTAATTATACATGACTTAAAATGTTTTAATCCACTAATAGCCATCTGTATTACTTCGGAAGAGACATGCTCCACCATTTCATACTTCTCTATGAAAAAGAAATCGAAAAAGATCAAAGAATAATGTTTACGAAATATTACCTTAATGTTCTTCGCGTGCTTGAATAAACTTGTATACTTTGCTTGGTTTGCTCTTGATTACTTGTTAAAGTACTTGTCTCCCTCTCTCAATATAATTGTCTAGAGTTGGTGAACAACAAATAAACCACCCCCAAGCTTCCTATTTATAGAAAAATCTAATGGAGGGCATAATGGTCATCATTCCCACCTCTTTACTATTCATGGCATAGCCACCAAGTAACCACTTTACTTGGTGACCAAGTGGCCAGCCCACATGGCCCATGGGTCCCCCCATTAGTTGCCCCATGGGTTTTACCCATCCGGTGACCCATCGGTTCGATCTGCGATTTGGTTTCTTGGTTTAGGCCTTAAAATAAATTCAATTTGGGCCTATCTTGGGCTTGCCTTAGCATAACTTTGGGATTGCCATAATCTAAGGCCAATTGGATTTTATAGAGTCCATAAACTCAAAGTCCATTAAGACTAATCATATCCTACTCGTATAATTCTCGTATTCTCTTCGTATATAGTTTGTACGATATTCTTATTATACGTAGTAATAATCTTCGTACTATACTCATATAATAACTAGTATCATACTCATATTCTTTACGTATAATAACCATAATCATTATACATAGACTTCTAATTCTCGAAACTCACTTTTCCTAACCCTTAGGTTTTAAGTCCGCAAGCGAAAACTTCATTTGATATAACTGAAATATTATTGAATATTCCATCATGTCTTAGAATTCTATCATTACACGTTTCTCAGAAATTCAAAATAAATCTCCTAGCTAAAACGGATGAATAGTATTTTTATAGAAATTTCTAGGAAAACCTTTATTTTTGTCTTGGAAATTCAAAACAATAATCCTAGCACATAGCCAGAATACTAACCACATCCACACATTCTAGGTCATAGAACGACCTTCAAATAGTTTATCACATAAATCAATAATTAAATTCAAATAATCAAATAAAATTTAATTCACATAAAGATCCGATTTTCTCGGGTGTTACATTCTCTCCCTCTTAAAAGGATTCTATCCCAAGAATCTCGCTACAATTACATAAATAAATGAGGAAAATTTTTCTTCATTTTACTCTCGAGTTCCCACGGTGCTTCTTCGGCATTGTGGTTCCTCAAAAATACCTTTACCGAAGGTATTATCTTATTTCTCAAGACTTGTTCCTTCCTATCAACAATCTGAATTGGAAGTTCTTCATACGTTAAGTTTTTTTCTACTTGAATAGATTCATACTCTATTAGGTATTTGTAGTCCAGTTTATAAGGACGCTATACTGACACGTGAAACACATTATGTATTATTTCCATCTTTGGAGGTAAGGTTACTTCATAAGCTACATCTCCTACCCTTCTTAAAATTTCAAAAGGTCCTACAAACCTTGGACTTAACTTTCCTTTCTTTCCAAAATGTATCTTCCCTTTCCAAGGCGATACCTTCAGAAAGACATATGAACCTACTTCAAACTCTCTCTTCTGACGATGAGGATCTGCATACTTCTTTTGTATATCCTGAGCCACTACCAAGAAAATACGTATTAGCTTAATCATGTTTGTCGTTTGTTGTACCATCTCAGGTCCCAACATTTGACGTTCACCTACATCATCCCAGCACAATGGAGTTCTGCACTTCCTCCCATATAACGCTTCGTAAGGCAGCATGCCTATACTAGCATGAAAACTATTGTTGTAAGCGAATTCCACCAAAGGCAGATGTTCGTCCAAACTCCCCTTGAAATCCATAATGCAATATCTTAACATATCTTCTAGTGTTTCAATTGTCCGTTCACTTTGTCCATCCGTTTGAGGATGCTATGATGTACTTAACCTCAACTGCGTTCCTAGTTGTTCTTGCAAACTCCTCCAAAAGTTCGATGTGAATCATGGATCACGATCTGACACAATCGAAATAGGTACTCCAAGTCTTGAAATAATTTCCTTGACATATAGTTTAGCTAATTGCTCTTGGTTATACCTAACTCCTATTGGTAAAAAGTGAGCCGATTTTGTCAACTGATCTACTATTACCCAAATAGCGTCGTAGCCCTTCCTCGTCTTTGGAAGTCCCACCACAAAGTCCATCATGATATGCTCCCATTTCCACTCTAGAAACTCTAGTGATTGTAACAATCCACTCATTCGTTGGTGTTCAGCCTTAACTTTCTGACAAGTTAAGTACTTACTAACATATTGTGCTATTTTTTCTTTGCATGTTTGGCCACCAAAAGTTTTGACGAAAGTCTTGATACATCGTAGTACTACCGGTATGTATCGAGTACCTCGAACTATGGGCCTCACTCATAATCTCTTTTTTTAACTCGAAATTATTTGGAACCCAAATTCTTCCTTCAAAATGAAGTAATCCTTCTTTATCAAGGTTATACTTAGTCTTCACTTCATCCTTCATTATCTTTTTCATTCTTTAGCACTCCTTGTTACCTAGTTGTACTTCCTTAACTTGTTCCACTATCATTGGTCGAGTCTCCATTGTGAATAACATATTTACCGCTTCACTCGATAATTTTATTTCTAACTCCATTCTTGCTATATCCGTTATTAACTCATTCTGAGTCGTTAACATTGATATCTTTTCCCTACCCTTCCTACTTAACGCATTGACTACTATGTTTGCCTTCCTTGGATGATATAAGATATCACAGTCGTAATCCTTTATCAATTCTAACAACCTTCTATGTCTCATATTCAATTTTTTTTTTGTGTAAAGATATATTTCAGACTTTTATGGCCCGTGTGTATCTCACACTTCTCCCCGTATAAGTAATGTCTCCATATTTTTAAGGCAAAAACTACCGCTACCAATTCTAGGTCATGAGTAGGATAGACCTTCTCATAATCCTTTAACTGGCGTGACGCATACGCAATGACCTTGTCATGTTGCATGAGCACGCAACCCAGTCCTCTATGAGAAGCATCGCTATAAACTACAAAATTCCCCGTATAATCTGGTAAAGATAATATAGGTGCCTCACTTAACCTTCTTTTTAGTTCCTGAAAACTATTTTCACACTTCTCAATCCATACATACTTCAATGACTTCCTAGTCAAATTCGTCAACAGAGTAGCTATTTTAGAAAAGTCCTGGATGAACCTTCTATAGTATCCCGCTAACCCCAGAAAACTCTGAACCTCGGTTGGCATTTTCGGTTGTTCCCAATTATTAACTGCTTCTACCTTCGCTGGATCCACAGAAATTCCATCTTTATCAATAACATGTCCTAGAAACAGCACTCTTTCAAGCCAACATTCATACTTAGTGAATTTCGCATACAACTTCTCCCTCCGTAGTGTTTCCAACACTATCCTCAAATGTTCAGCATGATCCTCTGGCATCTTAGAATAGACTAGAATATCATCAATGAACACTACGACAAACTTTTCCAAATATTGTTTGAACACTCTGTTCATCATACCCACAAATGCGTCTGGCGCATTAGTCAACCCAAACGACATAACTAGAAACTCATAATAACCATAACGAGTTCTGAACGCCGTATTAGGTATATCCTCATTCATTACTTTCAACTGATGGTACCTTGTACGCAAATGTATCTTAGAAAAATACTTTGCCCCTTTCAACTGATCCAATAGATCATTGATCTTGGGTAATGGGTATTTATTCTTAATCATTAACTTGTTCAACTCTCGATAGTCGATACAAAGTCGTAACGACCCATCATTCTTCTTTACAAACAACATCGGTGCTCCCCACGGAGACACACTTGGTTAAATGTACTTCCTATCTAATAGTTCTTGTAATTGAACCATTAACTACTTTATTTCAACCGGCGCCATTCTATAAGGTGCCTTAGAAACTGGTGTCATACCCAGTAATAGTCAATCACAAATTCGACTTCCCTATCCGGCGGAAAACCTAGTAACTCCTCTGAAAATACATCTGTGAACTCTTGTACTATAGGTATCGATTCCAATGAGGCTCCCACTCTCTGGGTATCAAAAATATGGTACAAATATCCTATACACCCCTTCCTCAACATCTTCCTAGCTTGTGTCATAGTTAGACAACAAGAGCATCCCGGTGATTTATTACAATAAAACATTACCTCGGTTTTTTAGAAAGCCTAAGGTTCACACTCTTTCGTTGACAATCTATTATCGCTCTCTGGTTAATTAACCAATTCATACCGAGAATTACATCAAATTATCTCAACCTTATCGGTAAAAGATCTACCAATAGTTTGTTACCTCTAATATCTACACAATAATTCCTATGAATGTGTTCAATGGGAATTATCTCTTCGTTAGCTACCTTCACGTCTAAAGGTATTTCTAATCTTTCCGGAAATAAACTTAACCACTTAGCAAAATCACATGCTATAAAAGAACAGGTACCACCCGAATCAAACAACACATAAGCATTTATTTCATTGATGGGAATGATAACTGCTACTACATCCGCTGATGCAACTGCATATTGAACAGTCATATTAAAAGTATGGGCCGTAGGTCTACCCGATGGTGTTGGTCCAATAATGGCTAACTTTCCACTACTTGCACCCTTATTACACTCTGACCCCTTCTTTGGGAAATTTCTTGCCATGTGGTCCATCGACCCACAAATAAAACAGCCATGGTTCTTCTTAGGATTAGGACATTTAGGTGATATATGCCCCTTCTGCCAACATTTATAACAAATTGTGATGCCCGCAAAATAGGTATACATCACCTATTCTGAGTCACCAAATACATGGTACAGAAACAAATACAACTTCAGTAATACAATTATCATGCAAAATACGACAACACATATATACTGTGAGTTTGAATACAAATATTGTCTAATAGACAGTTTATAAACTCAAAAGGAGTCCTCATTACATTAATTGATACACTATTTTACAAAATAGTTAGGACTTCTAAAACAACAATCCTGAATCATCACTCCATACCCCGACTAGTTCCTGCTATGTTCTCACCTCCTGAGAAGAAAAATGGAACAAAAAGGAAAAGTGTGAGATCAACTAGCCCAATAAACAATATTATGACTAAGATAATATACAATAAATTATTATTAGTCTTCAACAGGGAAAAATCTGATAGAACATAATAGACAACAAGTTTTAGATCAACAACTGCATCGAAAATAACAATCCATTAGAAGAGTCAAGCAGAGAATGAATTCTACTATCTTCTAAGATTTAAAAGTCCATCATCAATATTTTATCCCTGTAACATCAATCAATATACATCTTGAATCAAATATTCATCTTTGCACTACAGGCCAAAGATATTCATTTGTATCACCAGTTGGTCATGTTCATCTCAACACCTCTTCATCTTTGCACTACAGCCCAAAGATATTCTTCAGTTAATCATTCATCTTTGCACTACAGGCCAAAGATATTCAGTAATATCATCATTTAGGACCGAGGATTATGAAAAATATCTTAAAAAAATGAATCCAGTGAGACAAAAGGATAAATATTAGGGATTTGTATTAAAGTTTATCCAAGTTCAATAATACTCCATAATAACCAATTGTGAAGCATAATTCAAAAATAAAGATCAAAACATGGATACAATCAAAGATAGTAACCATAATAGACATCTTGGATAAAAAGAAGAAAAATTCATTTTATGGTGAACAATGTCATATTCGTGAATAGTGTCGTATACGTGAATAGTAACTCCGACACAAAAAGGTAGAAAATTCATATCAATATTTCGACATAATGATATTGAAGGAAATAATATCATTTATGAAGAAAATAACATCCCTTACCTCAAAAGAACAATATTTCTGACTTGAATATCGGATGTAAATCCGAAGGAAACTTGCACTGAATAACAACTCTCAAAGTATCTAAATACTCACAAAATACGCTCGATAATATATAGAAAGAGTAAACTTGTTCCTGGTGTGATTTTCAATTCTAACTAAGCACCCTATTTATAGGAAAATACTAGAACGCCAAAGTAGACTAAATAATAAAATAAAATTATTATTTTTTCTTCATTCTACGCCCACAGTTGCTGGACAAGCTGGAGCATGCCATCATTGAAAAATTTTCAGCAGTCCACATGTTTTCAAAAAACAAAAGTTGGTCCCACCCATAATTTTAATAAAAACATTTAATTTCTGAAACTTCAATAATTCATAATAAATAGCCCTTTTATCAAAAAATACAAATTTATGTCCATTCCATAGGAAATTAAATTCTCTACAACTTTGTAAGTTTAAGTTTTTCCAAATTCCAAATAAAAAATGAACGAAATTCACATACGAACGATTTTCAACACCTTTATTCTGACAAAATACTGATAAAACACCTCAGCATTTATTCCTTCATTTTTATCCACATAAAATAAATATTTTCTTATCATATAAATCAATAATTAATTATTCATAAATTATATTACAGAATCACAATTATGACAACTAGGTCGTTCCCAGGAAAGAGGGGGCTTTCCGATAAGGATTTCTCCTTACTGGCGCGCAATTAGGTGACCAAACCCCTTTCCTAGACAGAACTTTCTTAGACATTGCCAGTAATGTTATCTAATAATATTATTCAAATAATATGAATTATTGATCTGATAATGGGAAATACTGTGCAATGACAATTATTGAAACAACAATACTATAAAATATCAACGCAGCAATTATTGAATCAATAAAATAAAATATTAAACAGTAATTCCTGTAACAATTATTGAGTAGTGCCTTCTTACATAAGAATCAATAATTCAAAAATACTATGCAATACCGTGTGTTAGTGTGCAACCACGCATATTACTGTATTTTAACCACTGGGTATTCTAACAGTGTTAACGGTAAGCATTACGTTGTTATTTATACAAACTCAAACTTGTCGTTTTCTTCATCCGACAGTTATTCGTTACGAGGCCCACAAATGGTTGCGCCATCGTAAGAATATTCCCTGATAGTAAAATTATTCCACGACCAAACGAATATTCCCCGACAAAATGAATATTTTATAACCACTTGCTTATTTTGAAAAATTTGCACATTTCACACATAACCAAAGTATTATATCAAATTAACACTTTATTATTCACAATAATAAATAGAGGAAATTTGATTTGATTTATAAAAAGTTGGGGTCTTACAACCTTCCCTTTTTATGAAATTTTGTCCTCGAAATTGACGTACGTACCTGGTATTTCAAAAAGGTGAGGATACCTCGCTTTCATTTTTGATTCCAACTCCCAGGTCATTTCTTCAATAGCATGGTTTCTCCACAAAACCTTTAACTTGTGGTATAACCTTCGTGCGTAGGACATGCTCTTTCATATCCAAGATCTTAACAGGTACATCCTCGTACATTAAATCTTTGGCTATCTCATCCGGTTCTAACTTAATAATGTGGTTTGGGTCATTCACATATTTACGAAGCATAGATATGTGAAAAGCATTATGAACACGATACATGCTTAGAGGTAATACGAGTCTATAGGCCACATTTCCTATTCAGTCAAGAATCTCAAATGGACCAAAAAATCTTGGATTGAGCTTTCCTCTCTTCCCAAATCTTGTAATTCCCTTCCATGGAGCAATACGTAACAATACATGGTCCCTAATATTAAATTCCACGTCCTTTCGATGAAGATTCACATAACTCTTTTGTCGATCATGTACCATTTGTATACATTGTCGAATCGTTTAGATCTTCTTTGTAGTCATTCGTACCCATTCTGGTCCCAACAATATTTCTTCACCCACCTCGTCCCAGTATACTGGAGAACGATATTTTCTTCCATACAACACCTCGAATGGATCCATGCCTATACTTGCTTGATAACTGTTGTTGTAGGAGAATTCCACCAATGGCAAGTACTTATCCCAACTCACTTTGAAATATAGGACACTGAGTCTTAATAGATCTTCAAGAGTTTGAATAGTCCTCTCTGATTGTCCGTCCGTTTGAGGATGGTATGCCGAACTGAATCATAAATCCGTGCCCATGGCTTTCTGCAAGCTAACCCAAAATTGTGAAGTGAATCTTGGGTCACGATCCAAAACTATGGATACTGGCATGCCATGCAATCTCACAATCTCATTCGCGTACATACTAGCGATATGCACAAGGAAATAAGTCTTTCGTATAGGCAAGAAATGGGCAGATTTGGAATGACCAAAATCTCATATATGCCTTGAGAAACCTTGGGAAGACCCGTAACAAAATCCATAGTAATGTGTTCCCACTTCCATTTTGGAATCTCAAGTGGTTGCAATGGACCCTTTGGTACTCGATGATTCGCCTTTACACGTTGATAAGTTAAACACCTCGAGATAAACTCCACGATCTATCTTTTTATATTGCTCCACCAAAATGTATGTCAAAGATCATGATACATTTTAGTACTCCTAGAATGGATTGCAAACGATGTGTTGTGTGCCTCCATCACGATTCTATGCTTCAAGTCAAAATTGTTAGGAACGCAAAGTCTGGAGTTAACTTGAAGTATTCTTTCTTCGTCGATTCTTGCTTCTGGAATAACACCTTCTTGCACTTTCCTCTTCAAACGCATCAGCTCCAGGTCCGTAGCTTGAGTCGCTTTAACTTTATCGATTAAAGTGGATTCTACTCATATGTTTGATATCATCACGTGGGTACTTGGAGCCTTTACCTCTATCTCCATCCTTTGCAAGTCATACAAAATGGACCTGTATGTTAAAAACATTTCACTCGTACCCGCATATGATCTTCTACTCAATGCGTCAGAAACCACGTTTGTTTTTTTAGGATAATATTGGATGGTATGGTCGTAATCTTTCAATAACTCGAGCTAACGTCATTGCCGCATATTGAGTTCCTTTTGGGTGAAGAAATATTTGAGGCTTTTATGATATGTATAGATCTCCATTTTCTACTCATACAGGTAGTGTCTCCAGATTTTCAACACAAAAATGACTGCAGCCAACTCCAAATCATGAGTAGGATAATTCCTCTCATATTCTTTGAGTAGTCGTGAGGCATAGGCTATAACTTTTCCATGTTGCATGAGAACACATCCTAACCATTTGCCTGAAGCATCGCTGTAGATAACAAATCCATCCGAACTAGATGAAATTGTTAAAACAAGTGCTGAAATGAGTCTCCTCTTGAGTTATTAAAAACTCTTCTCACAATCCTCGCTCCAACTGAATTTCGTATCTTTATGAGTCAGTTGATTTAACGGAGTATTGATTCGAGAAAATCCTTCCACGAATCTCTGATAGTAACCAGCTAAGCCCAGAAAGCTACATACTTCGGTCACCGCCTTCGGTTGCTCCCAACTTTGTATGGCTTCAATCTTCACTAGGTCGACAGATCCTCCATGTTTTGACGTCACGTGCCCAAGGAATGCTATTTCCTCAAGCCAAAACTTACATTTCTTCAGCTTGGCATATAGCTTGTTTTCACGAAGCCTTTGTAGTACCAGCTTCAAATGGCGCTTATGATCTTCACGGCTTTTGGAATTGATGAGGATGTAATCAATAAAGACAACAACAAACTGATCCAACTATTCTTTGAACACATGGTTCATCATATCCATGAAAGCAGCATGAGTATTAGTCAATCCAAAAGATATGACTAAGAATTCATAATACATGTACCGAGTTCTGAAGGCAGTCTTTGGAATATCCTCAATTTTAATCTTCAGCTGATGATATCTGGAATGAAGATCGATCTTTGAAAAGAATTGTGCTCCTTGTAACTGGGTAAACAAGTTATCAATACGAGGTAGCGGATACCTATTCTTGATGGTGACATGGTTCAATTCCCGGTAATCAATACAAAGTCGCATACTCCCGTCTTTCTTCATTACGAATAACACAGGAGCACCCCAAGGAGATGCACAAGGACGAATGAAATCGATGTCCAACAACTCCTGAAGTTTGACCTTTAACTCTTGAAGTTTCAATAGGAGCCATTCGATATGGGGTTTTAGAAATGGGCTTTGTACCCGATTCAAGGTCAATAAAGAATTCAACTTCACGTTCTAGGGTAGACCGGGAAGTTCTTCAGGAAATACATCAGGAAATTCACTAACAACAGAAGTTTTATTCAAATCTGACGTGTTTTTTTTCAAGTTCGTGCATGGGCTAAGAAAGCTTGACATCCGTTTTTCAATAAACGAATAGCTTTATGGCTTGATATGACAATGATTGACTTTATTGGTTTGGTTGTTTAAATTCGCATAACAGGTTGGTTAGGAATATGAAAACTAACAACCTTACGAAAACAATCAATTTTAGCATGATGAGTGATTAACCAATCAATCCCTAAAATCACATCAAATGCAAGTATTTTCAATGAAATAAGATCGGCAGTTAATGTGATGGTACCAACTTAAATTAAGCAAGATTTATAAACAGTAGATTTAATAAAAGTTTCTCCTAACGGAGTCTCAACAAAGAAGTCAAGGTCTAATTTCTCCGGAGTCAAGTTCAAACATTGAGCACAAGAAGGAGTGATACAAGAATGGGTAGAACCGGTATCTAATAAGGTATAAACTTCGCAAGAGTTTATGATTAGCCTACACGCGATCACCTCGTTAGGGTTCCTCTCGTTATGGGCAGTCACGACAAACGCGCTTCCAGGAACCACCGACTTTGAAGTCACCGTCCCCGTTGAACTTAGTTTTGTAACAAGACAATCTCTAGCTATATGACCTTCCTTTCTACAGTTATAACACACCGTGGATTGTTATGGACAGTTTGGGCTGATGTGTCCCTCTTTCTCGCATTTATAACAAATGACCGGTGCTCGTTCTCCTCCCCTAGAAACAGCTGATGTTTGTGTTGACGTCTTCACATTTTCATTGTTGTACCTTATCTTTTTAAAATCTCTCCCCAACTCATTTCTTCTACCATCATGGCCACGATTACCACCAGAGTGGTTACCGCTTTCTTCCGAATGTTTTTCTCTCCGCTGGTTGTCATTGTTTCGATGACTGCTGCCACCGGTATGACCCTGGTTGTGGTGCCTCGGTTGAACATACTCATTATCTCGCTCTAATAATTGAGCCATGTTTACAATATCTGAATATAAAGAAAATTTATGAGAGATAAGATATTGCCGAATCTCGTGTTTTAGACCTCTTAGAAACATCTTCGTCATTCGTTCCTCATTCTCTACCAAATGAGGTACAAACCTGGATAACTCTGCAAACCTCGCCTCGTACTGGGACACTATCATGTTGTTTTGTTCTAATCTAATAAATATTATCTCCATTATATGACAAATACTTTCAAGAAAGTACTTGTCGTTAAATAGTTTCTGAAATGTTTCCCAAGACATGTTGAGTGCGGCTAGCTGGGTACGCTTCACAGACTCCCACCAGTAGTCTGCCTCACCATAAAACATAAAGGTGGCGAATGGAACCTTCTGTTCCTCCGTGCATCCCAAGACATCAAATATCTTTGTAATTTGCTTGATCCACGTTTTCGCCTTAATCGGATCCGGCTTTCCCGTAAATTCTGGTGGTCCCAACTCTTTGAACTGCTTAGATGTGATAAGTCGTGCATTGCTATCATTTCCACCCATATTTTGTATACAAGTCTCCCTCGTCTGATTCTGCATGAACTGCAAAAAGCTTCTAAATATTCCATCATTCATCATTTGCTAGGTGTTGTTTACAGGAGGAATATTGCCTTCCTGTTGCACGTTCCCCTGGGTGGTGATTAAAGGTGTCTCCACGGTCTCATTCAATCCATTGTTAATATTTCTTGCTGCCATTTTCAAATATTACCACAAAACAAGGGATAATTAATAAATTAACATATCACATATTAACTATATGCTCCGACTGACAAACCAAATAAACTTAGGTATGACACACTAGCGAATGATTACTCGTCTCTCCCTTCCTAGTTCTATTCCCCAATCTCTACTAGAGACCATATCCCTAAGCTTTGATACAAACTGTGACGCCCCCAAAATAGGTATACATCACCTATTCTGAGTCGCCGGTACAAAAAAATCCAACTTCAGTAATACAATTGTCGTGCAAAATACGACAACACATATACTGTGAGTTTTAATACAAATATTGCCTAATAGACAATATACAAACTCAAAAGGAGTCTTCATTACAATTGTTGATACACTATTTTACAAAATAGTGAAGACTACTAAAACAACTATCCTGAACCATCACTCCATACCCCGGCTAGTTCCTGCTATGTTCTCACCTCCTGAGAAGAAAAATGGAACAAAAAAGAAAAGGGTGAGCTCAACTAGCCCAGTAAAGAATATTATGACTAAGATAATATACAATAAATTATCATTAGTCTTCAACGGGGAAAAATATGATAAAACATAATAGACAACAAGTTTTAGATCAACAACTACAGCGGAAACAACAATCCATTAGAAGAGTCAAGTAGAGAATGAATTCTACTATCTTCTAATATTTAAAAGTTCATCATCAATATTTTATCCATGTAACATCAATCAATATACATCTTGAATCAAATATTCATCTTTACACTACATGCCAAAGATATTCATTTGTATCACCAGTTGGTCATGTTCATCTCAACACCTCTTCATTTTTGCATAATGGGCCAAAGATATTCATCAGTTAATCATTCATCTTTGCACTACAGGCCAAAGATATTTAGTAATATCATCATTTAGGACTGAGGATTATGAAAAATATCTTAAAGAAAACCAATCCAGTGAGACAAAAAGGACAAATATTAGGGATTTGTATTAGAGTTTATCCAAGTTCAATAATACTCCATAATAACCAATTGTGAAGCATAATTCAAAAATAAAGATCAAAACATGGATACAATCAAAGATAGTAACCATAATAGACATCTTAGACAAAAAGGCGAAAATTTCTTCTTTTTTTTGGTGAATAGTGTCGTATTCGTGAATAATATCGTATATGTGAATAGTAACCCTGACACAAAAAGGTAGAAATTTCACAATAAAATTCATATCAATATTTCGGCATAATGATATTGAAGAAAATAATATCATTTACGAAGAAAATAACATCCCTTACCTCAAAAGAACAGTATTTCTGACTGAAATATCGGATGTAAAGCTAAAGGAAACTTGCACTGAATAGCAACTCTCAAAGTATCTAAATACTCACAAAACACGCTCGATAATATAGAGAGAGAGAAAATTTATTTTTGGTGTAATTTTCAATTCTAACTAAGCACCCTATTTATAGGAAAATGCTAGAACGCCAAAGTAGACTAAATAATAAAATATTATTATTATTTTTTTCTTCACTCAACGCCCATAGTTGCTGGACAAGCTGGAGCATGCCATCATTGAAAAATTTTCAGCAGTCCACACGTTTTCAAAAAACAAAAGTGGGTCCCACCCATAATTCTAATAAAAATATTTAATTTTTAAAACTACAATAATTCATAATAAATAGCTCTTTTATCAGAAAAATACGAATTTTATGTCCATTCCATAGGAAAATAAATTTTCTACAACTTTGTAAGTTTAAGTTTTTCCAAATTCCAAACGAAAAATGACCGAAATCCACATACGGACGATTTTCAACACATCTATTCCGACAAAATACTGATAAAACTCGTTAGCATTTATTCCTTCATTTTTATCCACATAAAATAAATATATCCATCATTTATATCCACATAAAATAAATATTTTCTTATCATATAAATTAATAATTAATTATTCATAAATTATATTACAGAATCACAATTAGGACAACTAGGTCGTTCCCAGGAAAGAGGGGGCTTTAAGATAAGGATTTTTCCCTACTGGCACGCAATTAGGTGACCAAACCTCTTTCCTAGACAGAACTTCCTTATATATTGCCAATAATGTTATTTAATAATATTATTCAAATAATATGAATTATTGATCTGATAATGGAAAATACTGTGCAATGATAATTATTGAAACAACAATAATGTAAAATATCAACGTACCAATTATTGAATCAATAAAATAAAATATTGAACAGTAATTTCTGTAACAATTATTGAGTAGTGCCTTCTTACGTAAGAATCAATAATTCAAAAATAATGTGCAATACCGTGTGTTACTGTGAAACCACGCGTATTACTGTATTTTAACCACCGGGTATTCCAACAGTGTTAACGGTAACCATTACGTTGTTATTTAAAATAACTCAAACTTGTCATTTTCTTCATCCCATAGTTATTCGTTATGAGGCCCACAAATGGTTGCGCCGTCGTACGAATATTCCCCGATAGCAAGAATATTCCACGACCAAACGAATATTCCACAACAAAATGAATATTTTATAACCACTTGCTTATTTTGCAAAATTTGCACATTTCACCCATAACAAAAGTATTATATCAAATTAACACTTTATTATTCACAATAATAAATAGAGAAAATTTGATTTTATTTATAAAAAGTTGGAGTTTTACACAAACTGATTTCCCCTTTAGACAGACTCCTAGATTAGTATTCATGCATATCTTACATGCCTCGATCCTACGCTTAGGATCTCCTTGTCTTACTCCAGTATTCCCAAAGTTTAAACTCTTCCTCTTGGGCATGTTTCCACTACCACTAGCTCATTCCGTCTTGGATCGTCCTTTTCCTTTACTCATATTCTTTCTCTCTTTGTGGTATTGACTTAAAGTTTCACTACCATCCTCCGCAATAACTTCTTTCTCTATAATGGTCCCGTAGGAAGCACTCTAGAACACAGAAATCTTACTATAGAGCCAGGGTTTCAATCTCTGCTCAAACCTACGAGCCTTCCTCTCCTCAATGTACACTTGATGTGGAGAAAACCTTGCCAATTCAATGAATTTTGCCTCGTATTGGGGAACCATCATGTCCCTTTATTTAAGTTTTAAGAACTTAATCTCCATCCTTTCATACATGCTAATAGGAAAGTAGTTCTCGAAGAAAACCTTCTTGAACTGTTCCCATGTAACAACATCAGTTCTAGCCCTACCCTAGTGAGCCTCCCACCAAAAGTTGGCTTCCCCTTTCATCATGTAAGTCGCAAAAGAAGTCTTTTGTGCCTCATCTACGTTTTTAATAACAAACTCCTTCTCTATTTCTTTTACCCATGTCTGGGCTTCTATTTGGTTCGTGGTTCCCTTGAACTCAGGTGGACCTAATCTTTTAAATTTGTTAATGGTAGTTATTCTGGATACCCTAGGTCCTGCGGGAGCTCTACCCTCGATTTGGTTAAATGCAGCTGTTAATAAATTAACGAACTCCTGCATAGGGTTATTTTGACACCCCTGATTATTGTTATGGGACTCAGCCTCTTGATTACGTTGTCTCCTTCTTGGCGGAGTTTTTCTGATTAAATAAACAAAGTTTTATTATTACTTATTTGCTTACTTAGTTATTATTTGCCAAACAACAACTCATACTATGACAACTCGAAAAATCGGATTATCCAGAATTTAAGTTTAAAGAATTAGTAATTAATAAAATGAATTTTTATTAATAATATTATGTGCTAAGTGTTTATTAATCGTTCTATAACCTAGGATGATTATAAGTCGGGAGGAATCTGGCTACGAGCTACTGGACGAGTAAATTTCAAGACGAAAATAACTTTTTTCTATGAACAAAAATATTTTTGGGGAAAAAGACGAAATAAGCAGTATTCACCCGACGAAACCTACGGGTTAGAGTTTGAATAACCTAAGCCTTTCCAAGAGTCCAGTATGTCGAAATGACATTCCGTCGAAAGATTTGACGATAATATATAGTGAAAAGTTAAGTAAGCCGATAAAAGTTTTTCTCAAAAAACGTGCAGAAATTGGACGAAATAAAAGCGATAAAAAGTATTGTTATGTACTTTTCATCTTGTTTAACTACGTTGGGGGACAACGTGAAGGAAAAAGCTTAACCTCAAAAGGTGTTTTTTCGGTCTTTTGAAGTACTGAAGAATGCGTAAAAGTTAAACTGTAGAGGAAAGACGAAATATCCAAAAATATTTGGATTCTCAGAATCGCTGTTTTTAAAAATGTCGAATGAATTCCGCAAGACGGAAAGACGAAACTTCCAAGGGAAGCTACGTGAATAGTAAGGAGGTGTGAATAGTAAGGCGGTTTAGTCAAATAACCAAAACACCCCTAGCCTTGAAAATCTATAAAAGGAGAGCTTAAGCTCATTTGTGGTTAATAAAAAATTATCCAACACTTGACAGAGAGAGAGAGAAGTCGGATGAGAGGAGAAAGGAAGAGAAAAACCTAGACCGAGTGCATGCTTTGTCCATCAGAGGAAGATTAAAGAAGAAACGTAATCCAAAAACCTAACTTCTAAATAAATTTTCTTTAAGTTTTATATGTTAAAACAAAACTTAATGAGAATAAGAAGTAAAAGATGTTAAGAATGATTTCATATGGTAGAAATCATGAAGAAATAAGAATTATAAGTTTATTTTATAAATTTCTTAAGGAAGTATAAGATTAAAGAATTTGAACGATCCGAATGAATCAAATGAACGATTCAGTGTAAGAAGTAAGGAATGGTGTTTTATAACATCAAATTCCAAGAAAAAGTGGAATCGTATTCAAAATATAGATTAAAAATGAAGAATGAACGAAGAACACGTGAAGAACATGAAGAACGTTGTTGATGGAAAAATTTAAAACCATCGTAATATAATTGTTGTTGATGGACAAGTTTAAAACCATCGTGTATAAGTTAGTTTCTTATTTCTTGGTTAGGAGCGGTAGAAACGTTCATGAAGAAAAAATTAAACTAAGTTATAACGAAGTTATGGTAAAAGTTTCGTAAAAGACGAACGAGAAATAAAAAGTATGTAAATGAACCCGAAGGAGTAGGATTTCATAAGAATGCAAGAGAGCGTAGAAAATGTGAGTCGTGGACTCAAGAACAAACAAGTTTCGAGTTTGGATGACCGAATTACGGACAAATGGACGAAGAACGTTAATAACATAAAATGAACAAAGGATGAAGATTAAGCCAATTAAATGGCATGTTAACTAATTCAGAATTGATTTATGCCTAAGGGAGGTTGAAGTACGTAAGATAAAGAAGAGAATAGATTTTGAACGACTTCATTTCGAGCTATAATGAAGAAGTTATGAGATTGTGATGTCAGCGTCTCAAGTATGTAAAAGACTTAGAAAAATTTTCCAAGTTTAATGCTTGGCGCCGCAGCACCAGCTGAGCCTTGGAAGACGACGGCACAGCGCAAGCTCAAGCCATCAGCTACTGCTGAGTGGTGCCACAATGCGAGATATAGTTTAATACTTGGCGCCGCAGCACTAAACCAGGAAAGAGAGTGATGGGGACTCGTGCCGCAGCGCGAGAGGAAGAGAAGGAACCAGCGCCGCAGCGCCGGTGCAGGGCAATGGCCAGTGAAGAGATTTTTCATTGTTCAAACTCTTGGGGAAGTGTACAAAAAGATAATGAACGTGTATTTTACATAACTTAACACTTAATCAAGTGATTTAAACCATTAGTAAAGGTTGAACAAAATGAAAAGACAAAGAATGTAATGAACGTAAACGTAACATAGTTATGATGAGCGATCGGTCTTAGTATAAAACGAACAGTATGGCTTCGACATTAAGAAAGGATAATGAACATGGGGTCCATATAATGAAGAGCGAATGAAAGTCGTAACGAACAGTAATGAGATTAATAAAAGTCTTAGTGTGAGTCGGATAGAGAAGGGTAGAAGGAATGTAAGCATTAAACAATTTAGCCGACGTGAGGGTTGAGTGTACGCGAATATTAAATGGGCAGAACCTACACTCTGTGTAGGGTTTGACCGTAAGGTAATGAAGAATGTTGATTAACCATGCACAGTGAAAAACTGATTGAAAGATAATAACGTATAACGTTAAGAAGCCGAGTTAGTAAGTATAACTTGGACAATGTTCTGAGTCGAATGTACCGGACGTTATAAGATGAATAAGATATGAATAAGGTAACATATAATTTTTTAACTCTATGACCACATAGTATTGACATTGAATGATCGTTTTGAGTTTACAAAAGACTGTATGACTTAGACGATTGAGATTGAATCCTGAGGTATGGCATTTAGTTCCCAGAAAGACATAAGGATGAGGAAACAACTTAACGAACATTATAGTTTTAATGGTTTAGATAAGTTAAGATAAAATTTAGGTTGTGGTACCATCGTAATCTTTGATGGTTGACATATGGGAGTTGGGCTAAACAATTCCTTCAGACTGAGGAGGTATATACGAAACTGGCAACTGATCTAACTCACTGTGAAAAACAATGTAGACAAGACGGGAACTTATTTGTTGGTTTCTTGTGGGAAACCACTCAGAGTACCATATGAACTACTAGCAGAAACACGATGTGTTCTGAGTCTTAGTAAGGTTATAAGAAGAAATAAGAATATAAATCATCAAATATGATGAATGTATGAGTAAGACATCTTCGTATGTCATGAAGCTATAAACCGATAAAGAAAGTTGGTCTTGTAAACTTAGATTACAAGAACGTGAACCCTAAGAAGTAAAGTTAAGTAAACCAATGCGTAAGTCCAATAGATGACTAATTGGTGTATATGTTTTTTCCTTATGTGTTATATAGGGATTGGAATGAGCAGTTCAGTGTAAACTGTAGCTATGCGTAAGGCAAGTTTCCTAACTTCATTCATATTACATGAATGCTAATTTCTTAAACTTCTCAGATGTTAAACTTGAGAAGTCTTGTCTATGTGCATATTTGCGATATATGTACAAGGTGGTAATATGTATGAGGCCTTGTGCCATAATTTGAACATTTCGGTGTTTCTATGAGATGAATTATTCTGTGATTGAGTTGTTCAATACAAGTATGTTCTTTTTATACATGAATCGTTATTGTTAAGTTTGTGCTAATGATTCTAGCCAGACAAGATGTGTATGGAAAAAGGTAGAAGAATGAAAGTATTTCAGAAACCCTGGCAGTTCGAGTGGCCCATTTTGAGTTCAATTATCTAAGTGTTCTGGTCATTAGTTTGGTTATTTATTGGTTCATACTCTTAGTATACATGACAAGGACTAACGACATATTAAGAGCTCAGTCTGAATACATCACAGGTTCAAGATTCAGCACGGTCAAACCTTGTCAGAGAGCAAACTCACACGATTTCTGGAAAATCCAGAAACGCGATCCGTGTTCGTCTGGCCTACTTTGACCATTAAATACACTCGATATGTTATCTGTTTGTGGAACGTAAAACAATGGATCTAGAGTACATACAACATATTATAACCAGTATATAATAACATCATCATATCACATAAAAAATGTCAGATCTATTGCTTAAGAAATCTTGTCAGACGTTGAAAAATTACTTTCTGGGTTACCTAGATTTCGGCTGATCAAGCTCGGTCAACGGTGTTTGACCAGGAATAAAATGAAATCTAGAAATCCAATGACTGAAGTTTCACTTCCAGATGAAATATCTCATACGAAATTACAGAACCCATACATAAAACAACAAGAATCATAAACCTACACGAATTTGTGGCGCCTGACATTAGCTTGTCAGACCACAAACCATGTTCTTGACAGTTTTGGAAAAACTCGATTTTAAATCATTTTGATGTTATGGATCTATGTTATATTAACATAGATCATCATTAAACATCATCTAGCAAAGATCTAAACACATAAACATAAAATGTTTCTTAGCAACTTGGATCAAAAATAAAAATTAGGTTTATAACCTTTCTTGAATATGCTTTGATCTTAGATCTCCTTAGTTGTTCTTGGTGATCTAGAGACTTATTATGTAACTGATTCACTTATGATTTTCGTAGGTTTAGGATAGAGAGAGAGTTGGTGAGAGAAAGAGACTAAATGAGCTAAATATGTATACTTTCTCTCTCCCAAATCAATATATAACTTGTATGTAATGTTATGGCTGGCATGTAGGACTGATTTCAGTCATATGGCTGGTCAATAATGGTTCACCAACTCCAAATATTGGATGATATACAAGCTACCTTCAATAATGCAACAAATGGCATTTTAGTCATTTATTTTCTAAATTTAATGGCATTCTAGTAATTGACCAAACCCTTATAGTTTAGGATTAGGGTTTAGGGTTTTAGGGTTTGCAATTAAATTTTTTAAAATTTCCAATTTAGGTTTTAAAAAAATAGATAATTAATATTTCTAAATTATAATTAGGATTTTCTAATTATATAAAAATTTCTTAATCATAACTTAAATATTGTTAATTAGGATAAATAATTCCTAATTAAAATTGTTAATTAAACAATTAGGGTCAAAATGGTTATTAGAGTTTATAAACCACTAATTAGGGTTTCTAATAGAAAATAATATTTCTAATTTAGAAATAATTATATTTCGTAATTAGATTAGGATTTTCTAATTACTTAACTTGAAAATTATAATTAATATATCCTAATTAACATAAATTAGGGTTTTAAAACTTTGAAATTAGGCTTTGCTAAATAATTAAGCTTTACCATAATTAATATTATAATTATTTACACTTACGCCATTACATTCCCAATTTAGGGTTTTATACACCGAATTAGGGTTACAGATTTTTGGAACTGAAATTAGGGTTTCAGAACCGGTTTTAGGGTTTCTTGTTAATCGTAAGAATTTTTCTAACTGAACGTTGACGTTCTTAATCATATTAGGGTTTGACACTGATATCGTTTATCTGGTCAACCCTTGACCCTTAACCACATACTGTACACATATACACAGAACATATTCACGTATTCCCTTAATCTTGAATAATTCACTTAAATCCTTCACAGAATTTTGAAATTCTCAAAATTCTATCTTAAAAATATCAAACGCATACACTAATTTTCTGTCTAGGTTCTAATTTTGAACCTTAAATTAATTAATTAAAATTTTTAAAATTTTACTAAATTCTCGGGTTGTCACATTCACCCCTTCTTCTAAAAATTGTCCCTGAAATTTACCTTACACCATACTGCTTACACCATTCACACATATTACACCACTCACAAGAGTAAAAAATTTTAAATTTTGCTGAGGAGTCATATAGACTATTTGTCTGTCATTTTCGCAAAGGTTATACGGAAATTCATCCACAAACTGGCATAACTTACGAACACAAAGGGTGATTAGCCCGATATGCCATGTGTTGGCCAACTACTAATTTTATCTGTTTCTCTTCACTGCCATAGGCACAAAATTCTACCTCAGTCTTATTGGATTTCGTACCAAAATAATTTAGTTCGGGAAATTTCTTTCAATGAACACTTAGAGTTTTCATAAATGTTTGTCTAGCTGAATCGAACAGCATAGACTCATATCAATAATTTAATTCAATGGAATTATTTAGGTGTAGCCAAACCCCGTTGGCAAATTGAATTTTATTAAAAATATTTTTGAGAATGACGCCATGATGCCGTATTGTATTAAAAGTACGTTTGAGGATGTCCGTCATAGAGTGACTTTGTCATAACACATCATACAATAGTGGAACAATGATTTTCAGATCGAATTTGCACTAAGTATTCCTGCATTTACAACTTTATCAACCTTTATCATCTCTGCACCAGGTTGTATGGTACATGAGTGATAAATAAAATATATTTTTTATATTTAAAATCATTTGTGTCTAGCCGAAATAATTAGCATAGACTATACTTTAAACTGTTTCAAAAATGATTACGAGTCTACATTTTTTTTAAAGGCACATAGTGCGTATTTAGCTTGATGTCAAAATTTTGAAGTCTAGCATAGCTAGGAGTTTTGGAAAACTTATGTCTTTATTATTAATCATTTGCTTAACAATCTATCTGTTCCTATAATCTTTAATACTCCATTTACACACAACTATACCCAGTTCGTAAAACCACACTTATGAGTCCATAAATTGCCACAATCATATAAGTTTACGAACTTCCCTAGACAGACCTTTGGCGTCCATTCGCTGAAGGGTTCATAAATATTTCATATAACTATGAGTCAAGCATGTCACATAAGTATGAGTTTTAAGAACTCGTACTTAACCTTATATCCTCTACCTACGACTTATCTATCTGATGTACACATGAGAAAGGAATCACCCTCTTAACATGCATATAGCAAATAACGCGACACAAACATTTCAATGATTATCATTGCAAGAACTAAGTAGTTTTTACACCAAGTAAAATTCCTTGCCCATACAATGAATCATACAACTCAGCTGCTGACACGAGTCCTCAATTGAATCCCTACCTAACACTAACTCCCTTCTCAGTACGAATTTCATTCAACTCGTATTCATAACCCTTTCCTGAATCTGTACCAATTCATAGTACAACTGACACCCAGCAATCTTGTTGTAAACTGTTCAATCATTAGATTGATTCTTCTCCCTACTATCACCTTATCAGATCACGGAGTGATGTCATCGTATATATTACGATTCATTTCTATATCTTGATCGTTTTGTTTTATGATCTCCTATCACTGTACTTTTAGTTTTTTAGACTTGATCTATTCATCACTACCGTTCAACTTTATTATCAGAGTTAGGGAACTCCGTATCTTATAACTTGCAAAGATTCATCTTTGAATCTTACCGACCAACTAACTCTATTTGAGTAAGTACTTATCCTAATCACTGCAGTTATTAGTCTCGGTATTCCAACCTAAGGTTCATAACCTACAGCTTTGATACCAACTGTGAGGGCCCTGAATCCGAGGTCCCGAATCACCGCAGATCCGGTTTGATCATTCTATCACTATTCCTATTTTTGCGGAAGATATAAACATAAATTGTTTATACATTAAACATACACCTAATCCCCAAGGTCGAGTAACCTTAACTTAATACACAATTCAAAACTATCTAACATATAACATTATTATCAAACTACGCTATTACAAAACGAATTGCGCACATTAACTTTAAGCTGGAACTGTCTTTAACCTTTCCTTGTATCCGACGCATTCGTCTTAATCTGCAATATTTTATCATGATATAGCAAGGGTGAGCATAAGGATTGCCCAGCAAGTTTAAATTCAATAATATAACGATATATCATGATTGAAAGAGTCTGAATAATAAGTTGGCTATAATTCAACAATATAATTGTGAACTAGCATGAACAAATTTATGACTAAACAAGTATTATACATGAAAAAATATATCTGAACCAACTAGTAATGAAGGTGATCAGCCTTTTATATGTGACTTATACATGTAATATGTACAGAGTACAATTCATGGCAACCAACAATGATTAACCATAAGCTTATCCGAATGAAACACTCTTAGTAGAGTTAAGTAAAAACAAACTTGCATGAACCGTTGATTACTGCTACGCAATTTATAACGCTTTATCCGAAGACCTAATATTAGTAATATAGATCTCCAATATTAGAATAATATCATCATAATATAATACTATTATATATATAAGAATAGAATAACCTAAACACGTAATACATAACACATAACCCTATCAATCTATAACACATATAAGACTCGATATCAAGTTAAACTATTGCAGTCTGAGTTGAACCCGACACAATTCTAACATATTGACGGTCTAGTCAGACTTTTATCGAGTCTAAGTTCAATTTAACTCTGCCTAACACTTAACAATTATCTCAGATAATTTTAATAACAGCCGAAATATTTTTCGTAAGCTAGTAATAATTTTTAAATAATTATTACTATTTATCGTCTATTTTCAATCATTAAAATTATATTTAAATGAATTAAATACCACATAATTATTTAATCACTAATATTTATTTATTATCAAATATTAATGAAATACATGTCATAATATTATAATATATTTATAATATATCAAAGTATTTTTAATACCTTAAATTCATATTTATATAATTTTTAAACCGTTAAATTCATTATCCGGTAATTACTATTAATATTAAAATATTAATTTTTTATGACAAAATATCAAAAGTTATATTTTATAATTTAAAATATTTTTATAACACTTAAATCATTTTTATATGATTTTAAATCATTTATTCTATTTTTCCATAATTTATTTAATATATTTATTAAATAAACTAATTATCATTAATATTAATTAATTAATGAAATTCATCACAAAATATTAAAAGTCATTGAAAATAACTTAAAATATTTTCTTATATCATAATATTATTTTTCATGATTTTTCATGTATTAAAATCATTTTAAACCATTTATTTAATATTATAATTAAATAAATTAAATACCATTTATATTCCAAAAATATTAAATATTTATGAAATATACTCAAAATAATTAAAAACTATTTTTCAGACTTTAAAATAATTTTTCAGAATTTATTTTGTATTTTTAATAATTAAAACCATCGTTAATGGCCTATAGCGACACTTAGCGTCACTGCTGGTGTTCTTGAGCCTCAAGAACACTGACAGCGTCGTGTTCAAAGTGCTTGGTTTGACCAGCGTTATCTATCAATCCATTCATGTTATGGACTTGTTTAAACATTGATTATGTAGTATCTATGTAACACTACATGCAGCAATCATCATATATATCACACAATCATAAACCATGAAGATCCAGCTCCTTAAACTTATTGTCAGGCATCACCTGGGTTTTCCAGAAACCTAGGCAGTTCGAGTGGCCCATTTCGAGCTCAATTATCTAAGTGTTCTGGTCATTAGTTTGGTTATTTATTGGTTCATACTCGTAGTATACATGACAAGGACTAACGACATATTAAGAGCTCAGTCCGAATACATCACACAGGTTCAAGATTCAGCTCGGTCAAACCTTGTGAGAGAGCTAACTGACACGGTTTCTGGAAATTCTAGAAATGTGATTTGTTTTCGTCTGGCCTACTTTGACCATTAAATACACTCGATATGTTATCTGTTTGTGGAACGTAAACCCATGGATCTAGAGTACATACAACATACTATAACCAGTATATAATAACATCATCATATCACATAAAAAATGTCAGATCTATTGCTTAACAAATCTTGTCAGACGTTGAAAAATTACTTTTTGGGTTACCTAGATTTCGGCCGGTCAAGCTCGGTCAACAGTGTTTGACCAGGAATAAAATTAAATCTAGAAATCCAATGACTGAAGTTTCACTCCCAGATGAAAGATCTCATACGAAATTACAGAACCCAAACATAAAACAACAAGAATCATAAATCGACACGAATTTGTGGCGCCTGACATTAGCTTGCCAGACCACAAACCAAGTTCTTGACAGTTTTGAAAAAACTCGATTTTAAATCATTTTAATGTTATGGATCTATGTTATATCAACATAGATCATCATTAAACATTATCTAGAAAAGATCTAAACACATAAATATAAAATGTTTCTTAGCAACTTGGATCAAAAATAAAAATTAGGTTTATAACTTTTCATGAATATGCTTTGATCTTAGATCTCCTTAGTTGTTCTTGGTGATCTAGGGACTTATTATGTGACTGATTCACTTATGATTTTCATAGGTTTAGGAGAGAGAGAGAGAGAGAGAGAGAGAGTTAGTGAGAGCAAGATACTAAATGAGCCAAATACGTATACTTTCTCTCTCCCAAATCAATATATAACTTGTATGTAATGTTATGGATGGCATGTAGGACTGATTTCAGTCACATGGCTGGTCAATATTGGTTCACTAACTCCAAATATTGCAAGATATACAAGCAACCTTCAATAATGCAATAAAGGGTATTTTAATCATTTTTTTTCTAAATTTAATGGCATTCTAGTAATTGGCCAAACCCTTAGGGTTTGGGTTTGGGTTTAGGGTTTAGAAACACTTAGGGTTTAGGGTTTGAAACCCTTAAGGTTTGCAATTTAATTTTCTAAAATTTCCAATTTAGGTTTTTAAAAAAATAAAATATTAATATTTCTAAATTATAATTAAGATTTTCTAATTATTTAAAAATTTCTTAATCATAACTTAAATATTGCTAATTATGATTAATACTTCCTAATTAAAATTGTTAATTAAGCAATTAGGGTCAAAATAGTCATTAGGGTTTATAAACCACTAATTAGGGTTTCTAATAGAAAATAATATTTCTAATTTAAAATTTAGATTTCGTAATTAGATTAGGGTTTTCTAATTACTTAACTTTAAAATTAGAATTAATATATCCTAATTAACATTAAAATTATTAAATCAACAATTAGGTTTTATCTAATTATAAATTAGGATTTCAAATCCATAAATTAGGGGTTTAAAACTTTGAAATTAGGCTTTGCTAAATAATTAAGTTTTACCATAATTAATATTATAATTATTTACACTTACGTCATTATGTTCCCAATTTAGGGTTTTATACACTGAATTAGGGGTTCAGAACCGGTTTTAAGGTTTCTTGTTAATCGTAAGAATTTTTCTAATTGAACGTTGACGTTCTTAATCATATTAGGGTTTGACACTGATATCGTTTATCTGGTCAACCCTTGACCCTTAACCATATACTGTACACATATACACAGAATATATTCACGTATTCCCTTAATCCTGAATAATTCACTTAAATCCTTCACAGAATTTTGAAATCCTCAAAATTTTATCTTAAAAATATCAAACGCGTACACTAATTTTCTGTCTAGGTTCTAATTTTGAACCTTAAATTAATTAATTAAAATTTTTAAAAATTTCCTAAATTCTCGGGTTCTCACAAGAGCTGATGTTAATCAGTTATATTCTGGAGAAGATCACTGTAAGAGAGTGAAAATATCTTTAAGTACTTAACTGGCACAAAGGATGTGATCATATTTATGGTGGGTTTGAATTAAAACTAGAAGGATTAACAGACTCAAGTTTTTTAGACAGACCAAGACGACAGAAAATCTACTTTAAGGTAAAGTGTTACCTTGAACAGTGGTTAAGTGAATTGCATAAATGTGATTCGATAAAAGATAACCCAGCAGTCCTTGGTCAAGGCAGAATGAAATTAGAAAAGAGTTTCTAATTTTTATTATTTAGTGTTGTGCATCTAAAAATTGAAATACATATAATTTGTGACGCCCCCAAATTCAGGTACTTGAAACCCGAACTCGGTGCTTCGCGATACCATTTCTATGAGCGGAATATTACTAATAATAATAATAATAATATAAATATCAAACTTAATTTAAATATCAGAGTCTAAATCCCAGGTACACGGCCTTAAAACATTCATTACATGATAGATAATAAATATCATCGTCTTAGTAAAGTTTAACTATTACACAGAATATTATAAAACTTTTTAGGTCAGCTTTCATTTCCCCTTGTTCTTGCATGAACCTTCAGGTTGATTACGCTTAGCTGAAAATATTTAAATTTAAAGCAAGAATGAGCATTTGATTGCCCAGCAAGTAATAACAACAATAATTATTAGCTGAAAGAAGTAAATGTTTTCTTTGGATAGCACTTCCATAACGAATCAACAGTTGTGAAGTAAGCTGAACCAATTATAACAACATATCAAATCTATATCAAATTTTTGAAATTACGTACTGACTATACATGGAGAGCAGTCGATAGACTATGAACTTTGTTTTCAATTTTTGATAAGGTTTAACAGAACTTCATCTGCAAATTGTCATAACTTACAGGCATTGGGGGGTGATCAGCCCGTTATGTCCTGTATTGATCAATACTACATGCAAGAACGATATTTTCGTTTATCTTATCCGCCTTAGGCGCACAAAAGTTTTCCCATGTTCGGGATGTTCATACTTAGTCTTGAATCCGAACCAAACAATTCAGGTTGGATAATAATAATGTTTTATCATGTTCAACAATATCTTTAAATATGTGTCTAGCTAGATCAAATAGCTTAGACGGCTTTTAAGTCAACGTATACATACTGGAAAATAATAAGTATGTATCAACATGTGATTAAATACAATGATTATCTAAGTGAGATCACTTATCTAACCATATTTAGAAATTAAAAAAAATAATAAATATCTGTATTATACAATAATACTATGTTAATAAACAATGATCGGATAATTTACGAACTTGTATGAATACATATAATTGGATACAAAATCGATAACAATAAAGTTAATATTCAGGCACAATGACAGTGTAATTCTGAAACTTTCTTACTTAAGTCCCTTGCATAAAGTAAATGTAAAGATTAGATACTTACCTGATTCGCTGCTTACAATTACTCAACATAGATTTAACTTTTATATCAAAACCTATCATTAATAAAATCATTCGTTTGATTAGAATAATACATCATATCACATAGTACTACTATTTGCAGTCAGCACATAACCTAATCACATTATCATATATGTTTAGCAGTCATTAGATCACAAACAAGCGCTTATCTAATCAAACTATCTAAGTCCAGATCAATTTTCGAAACATTCCGGTGTACCGACGGCTTTCTCGGGTAATTATTGAGTCTAAAACTCTATTTTGTAGTTTTAATAAATGTAAATACCAGTCATATTATTTTTAAATGACTTATAATAATTTTTTAATTAATTATTATAATTTTACATGGTTTTTCAAACACCAGAATCGTTATAAAATAATTTAAATATTAAATAATCCTATTATTATTAATATTTAATTAATATTAAATTATTAATGACACCATTGCCAAAATATTAAAGTTATTTATAATAACTCAAAATATTTTTAAAGTATTAATATTACACTTAAATGATTTTCAAAACAATTAAAATTATTTTTAAATAATTACCATTAATATTTAATTATTAATGTATTATTTATCAAAATATTAAATGTGACGCCCCCAAAATAGGTATACAACACACATTCTGAGTCGTCAAAATACATGGTACAGAAACAACTACAACTTTATTAATACAACATAAAAACTGTGAGTTTAAATACAAATATTGTCATCTAGACAATATCCACACTCAAATAAGTCCCCATTACAATTATTGATACATTATTTTACAAAATATTGAGGACTACTAAAACAACTATCTTGAACCATTACTCCACACCCCGACTAGTTCCCGCTATATTCTCGTCTCCTGAGAAGAAAAATGGAACAAAAAGAAAAAGGGTGAGCTCAACTAGCCCAGTAAAGAATATTATGACTAAGATAATGTACAACAAATTATCCTTAGTCTTCAACAGGGAAAAATCTGATAGAATACAATAGACAACAAGTTTTAGATCAACAACTGCAGCGGAAAAAATAATTCATTAGAAGAGTTAAGTAGAGAATGAAATCTACTCTCATCTATGAATTTAAAAGTCCATCATCGATATTTTATCCCTGTAACATCAATCAATATACATCATAAATCAAATATTTATCTTTGCACTACAGGCCAAAGATATTCACCAGTTGGTCATATTCATCTAAACACCTGTTCATCTTTGCACTACGGGCCAAAGATATTCATCATAAAATCATTCATCTTTGCACTACGGGCCAAAGATATTCAGTTATATCATCATTTAGGATTGAGAATGCTGAAATTTTTTTTAAAGAAAACGAATCTAGTGAAACATAAGAACAAATATTAGGGATTCGTACTTTAAATAACCCAAGTTCAAAAATACTTCATAAATAACCAGAGTGGAGTAAAATTCTAGAATGATGACCAAAACATAGATCCAATCAAAGATAGGAATCATAACAGGCAATTTTGGACACAGAAAAGAAAATTTAATTTTTTTTTGTGAATAGTGTCGTATTCGTGAATAGTGCCGTATACGTGAATATTAAGTCCGACACTAAAAGATAGAAATTTCACAAAAAAATATCATCATGCTTCGTGAATAGTACTCGTGAATAGTAACTTGTAAATAGTAACTCGTGAATAGTAATTTATGAATAGTAACCTCGACATGAAAAAGTTTCAAATTTGATAAAAATTTCCAACCAATATTTCGACATAATGATATTGAAGAAATAATATCATTTGAGAAGAAAAAAACATCCCTTACCTCAGAAAGAATAGTACTTCTGACTGGAATACTGGATATAGTGCTGAAAGAACTTCCACCGTATAGCAATAATCAAAGTACTAAAAATACTCACAAGAATACGTTCAATATATCGAGAGAGAAAGTGAGAGAAAACTTTAGTTTCTGGTGTGATTTTCAATTCTAACCTAAGCACCCTATTTATAGGAAATTGCTTAGAAGACCAAAGCAGAAAATTTAATAAAATAATAATATTTTCAAAACTTATTCATACGCACACCTTTGAATCTGATTTCAGCCACCAAAATAGTCCACCATAATGACAAAAACGTTTTTCTAAACAAAAATATTAAAAACTTCCAAAATTTAATTATTTCGGAATTTTAATAATTCATAATAAATAGCCCTTTTATCAGAAAATTCGAATCTTGCGTAGTTTTGTAGGAAATTCAATTCTCTACAACTTTGCAGAAGAAAGGTTTTCCAAATTCCAAATAGAAATCGACCGAAATCCATAAACGGGAGATTTTACAGGCTATAATCAAATTTCAGTCAAGAAATGGGGTCCACCGACACACAAAACATGTATTAATCATTTAATGCAACAAAAATACTCTTCCTCCACATATACTCATATATCTCACATTCATTGTAAAAATATCATCATTATTATATTATTAAAATAATATATTCAAATGAATTATTTTATCAAAAAAAGATAAAATATTAATTTTCAACAATTGTCACAATTAAAAAATTTCTCCATCTATATCCACATAAAATCAATATTTTCCTCATCATATAAATCAATAATTAATTATTCACAAATAATATTACAGAATCACAGTACTGGCAACAAGGCCGTTCCCAGGAAATAAGAATTTCTCCTTACTGGCGCATAATTAAGTGACCAAACCTCTCCTTAGACAGAACTTTCTAGACATTACCAATAATGTTTTCTAATAATATTATTCAGATAATATGAATTATTGCTTCAATAATGGAAAATACTATATAGTGACAACTATTGAAACAATAATAATATAAAAAATCAATGTAGCAATTATTGAATCAATAAAATAAAATACTGAACAGTAATTACTGTAACAATTATTGAGTAGTGCCTTCTTACGTAAGAATCAATAATTGGTGCAATACCGTGTGCTTACGTGCAACAACGCGTATTACTGTGTTTTAGCCACCAGGTATTCCAACAGTATTAACGGTAACAACTACGCCGTTATTTATAAAAAACTTAAACATGTCGTTTTCTTCATCCAATCGCTTTTCGTTATGAGCCCACACAATGCTGCGCCATCGTACGAATATTCCCGGACAGTAAGAATATTTCACGACCAAACAAATATTTTGCGACAACAATGAGTATTTTATAACCACTTGCTTATTTAAAATATTTTTGCATTTTACCCATAACTAACCACATTAATCAAATCAACCATTACTATTTCAAAATGATAAATAGAGGAAATTAAATTTTATTTATTAATAATTTGGGGTCTTACAACCTCCCCTCCTTATGAAATTTTGTCCTCAAAATTGACGTACGTACCTGGTGTTTCGAAAAGGTGTGAATACCTCGCTTTCATTTCCGTTTCCAACTCCCAGGTCATTTCCTCAATAGCATGGTTCCTCCACAAAACTTTGACTTGTGGTATGACCTTTGTGCGTAGGACATGCTCTTTCATATCCAAGATCTTGACAGGTTCCTCCTCGTACGTTAAGTTTTCGGCTATCTCATCCGGTTCTAACTCAATAATGTGGTTCGGGTCATCCATATATTTATGTAACATCGATACGCGAAAAAAGTTATGAACACGCGTCATACTTGGCGGTAAAACGAGTTTATAGGCCACAGTTCCTATTCGATCGAGGATTTCAAATTGACTAATAAATTGATGGTTTGAGATTTCCTCACATCGCCGATTCTCGCTTTTGGAATAATGACTTCTTGCATCTTCTTCTTCATATTCATCAACTCCAGGTCTGTAGCTTGAGCAACTTTAAATTTATCGATTAAAGTCGTTTCTATTCGTATATTCGTTATCTTCACGCATGTTCTTGGAATCTCTAACTCTATCTCCATCTTCTTTAAGTCATACGAAATGGGTCTTTGTGTTAACAATATCGTACTCGTAAACGCATACGATCTTTTACTCAACGCGTCAGCTACCACGTCCGTTTTTTTTTCCAGGATGGTATTGAATGGTATAGTTGTAATCTTTCAACAACTCGAGCCAACGTCGTTGCCGCATGTTGAGTTCTTGGAAGTTCTTCTCATATTCCTTGCTCCATTCAAATTTGTATCTCTACGAGTCAGCTGAGTTTATGGAGTAGCGATTCGAGAAAATCTTTCCACGAATCTCCGATAATAACCAACTAAGCCTAGAAAGCTACGTACTTCGATTACTGACTTAGGTTGCTCTTAACTATAACTCATATCAAAATCTTGGATAGCACGTCACAATGACACCTATCAGTTTACTACCGCACAAATATGGCGTACCCTACGGAGAGTCTGGCTTCGGTGCATTCCACAAAGGAAGTCACCAGATAAAGGTTCGGGTACCAAATTCTATAGTTGAATTTTTAACTCATGAAGTTCAATAGGAGCCATGAGATTTTAGAAATGGGTTTTGTACCGGGTTCAAAATCGATACAAAATTCAATATCACACTTTGGGAGTAAGCCAAGAAATTCTTCAGGAAATACATCAGGAAATTTACTAACAATAGAAATATCATTCAAATCTGACGTATTTTTGTTTAAGTCCATAACATGGGCTAAAAAAACTTGACATCCATTTTTTAATAAACGAATGACTTTATGGCTTGATATGAAAGTGTTTGACTTCAATGGTTTGGTTGCTTGAATTCGAATAACAGGCTGCTTAGGAATATGAAAACTAATAACCTTACGAAAGTAATCAATTTTGGAATGATGAGTAGTTAATCAATCAATCCCCAAAATCACAGCAGAAGCAAGTATCTTTAAAGAAATAAGGTAAACATGTAATGTGATGGTTCCAACTTGAATCAAAAAAGATTTATAAACAGTGGATGTGATGAAAGTTTTTCTTAACGGAGTTTCCACAGATAGGTCAAAATCTAATTTCTCCGGAGTCAAGTTTAAACGTTGAGCACAAGCAGGAGAGATAAATGAATGGGTAGCACCGGTATCTAGTAATTTATAAACTTCGCATGATTTTATGATTAGCTTACTCGTGATCACCTCGTTTGGGTTCCTCGCATGTTGACCAGTCATGACAAACGCTCTTCAAGGAATAGTTGACTTTGACTTTTCTGGGACATCCTTTTGAGTCACCATCCCCACTGGGCTTTGTTTCATTACCGTACAATCTCAAG
Source organism: Panax japonicus (assembly GCA_020205505.1). Taxonomy (NCBI): domain Eukaryota; kingdom Viridiplantae; phylum Streptophyta; class Magnoliopsida; order Apiales; family Araliaceae; genus Panax; species Panax japonicus. The sequence continues at coordinate 68,993,171 of CM035091.1, forward strand.
CGATATGTCCTTCCTTTCCACAATTATAGCATACCTTGAACTGTTGTGGACAGTTTGGGCTGATGTGTCCCTCTTTTCCACATTTATAGCATACGAACGGTGGTAGTTCTCCTCCCTTAAAAACCAGTTGCTGCTGGTGCTTACGTCTTTGCAGTGTCATTGTTGAATCTCCTCTTTTTAAAATCTCCCATCGAGTTGCTTCTTCTATTTTCAAGGCCACGATTATCACCAGAGTGGTTGTCGCTCTTATCCGTATTTTTCTTTCTCCGCTGGTTATCGTTGTTCTGATGACTGCTATCACCGGTATGATCCTTGTTGCGGTCTCTTGGTTGAACGTACTCGTTATCTCGCTTTAATAATTGAGCCCTGTTGACAACATCTGAATATAAAGAAAATTTATGAGAGATAAGATATTGTCGAATCTCGGGTTGTAAACCTCTCAAAAACATCCTCTTCATTCATTCCTAATTCTCTACAAAATGATGTGCAAACCTGGATAACTCTGCGAACTTCGTCTCGTATTGGAACATTGTCATGTTATTTTGTTCTAGTCTAATAAACTCTACCTCTTTCATATGGGGAATACTTTTAGGAAAGTATTTTTCGTTGAAAAGTGTTTGAAACATTTTCCAAGACATGAGGAGTGCGGCAGGCTGGGTACGTTTCACAGACTCCCACCAGTAATCTGCCTCGCCACGGAACATAAAGGTTGCGAATGGAACCTTCTGTTCCTCCGTGCATCCCAAGAAATCGAATATCTTGGTAATTTGCTTGACCCATGTTTCCGCCATGATCGGATCTGGCTTTCCCTTAAATTTTGGTGGTCCCAACTCTTTGAACTGCTTGGTCGTGACAAGCCACGCATTTTTATCATTTTCGCCCGTATTTTGTACACGAGTCTCCCTCGTCTGGTTTTGCATGAACTGCAAAAAGTTCCTAAACATCCCATCGTTCATCGTCTGCTCAATGATGTTGTTTACAGGAGGAATATTGCCTTCCTGTTGCACGTTCCCCTGGGTGGTGATTAAAGGTGTTTCCATGGTCTCATTAACTCCACCGTTAATATTCTCAGCTGCCATTCTTAAATACTGCCATAAAACAAGGGTTAATTAAACAAATTAACATACCATATATTAACCATATACTTCAACTGACCAACAAATAAGCTTAGGTATGACACACTAACGAAGGATTACTCGTCTCTCCCCTCCTAGTACTATTTCCCGATCTCCGCCAGAGACCATATCCCTAAGTTTTGATACCAACTGTGACGCCCCCAAAATAGGTATACAACACCCATTCTGAGTCGTCAAACTACATGGTACAGAAACAACTACAACTTTATTAATACAACATAAAAACTGTGACTTTAAATACAAATATTGTCATCTAGACAATATCCACACTCAAATAAGTTCTCATTACAATTATTGATACACTATTTTACAAAATAGTGAGGACTACTAAAACAACTGTCTTGAACCATTACTCCACACCCCTATTAGTTTCCGCTATATTCTCGTCTCCTGAGAAGAAAAATGGAACAAAAAGAAAAAGGGTGAGCTCAACTTGCCCAGTAAAGAATATTATGACTAAGATAATGTACAACAAATTATCCTTAGTCTTCAGCAGGGAAAAATCTGATAGAATACAATAAACAACAAGTTTTAGATCAACAATAGCAGCGGAAAAAATAATTCATTAGAAGAGTTAAGTAGAGAATGAAATCTACTATCATCTATGAATTTAAAAGTCCATCATCGATATTTTATCCCTGTAACATCAATCAATATACATCATAAATCAAATATTCATCTTTGCATTATAGGCCAAAGATATTCACCAGTTGGTCAGGTTCATCTAAACAACTGTTCATCTTTGCACTACGGGCCAAAGATATTCATCATAAAATCATTCATCTTTGCACTATGGGCCAAAGATATTCATCATAAAATCATTCATCTTTGCACTACGGGCCAAAGATATTCAGCTATATCATCATTTAGGACTGAGGATGATGAAAAATATTTTAAAGAAAACAAATCTAGTGAAACAAAAGAACAAATATTAGGGATTCGTACTTTAAATAACCCAAGTTCAAAAATACTTCATAAATAACCAGAGTGGAGTAAAATTCAAGAATGAAGACCAAAATATAGATCCAATTAAAGATAGGAATCATAACTGACAATTTTGGACACAGAAAAGAAAATTTAATTTTTCTGTGAATAGTGTTGTATTCGTGAATAGTGTCGTATACGTTAGTAGTAACTCCGACACTAAAAGTAAGAAATTTCACAAAAAATATCATCATGCTTCGCGAATAGTACTCGTGAATAGTAACTTATAAATAGTAACTCGTGAATACTAACTCGTGAATAGTAACTCATGAATAGTATCCCCGACATGAAAAAATTTTAAATTTGATAAAAATTTCCAACCAATATTTCGGCATAATGATATTGAAGAAATAATATCATTTAAGAAGAAAATTACATCCCTTGCCTCAAAAAGAATAGTACTTCTGACTGGAATACTGGATATAGTGCTGAAAGAACTTGCACCGTATAGCAATACTCAAAGTACTAAAAATACTCACAAGAATACGCTCAATATATCGAGAGAGAAAGAGAGAAAAAACTTTAGTTTCTGGTGTAATTTTCAATTCTAACCTAAGCACCTTATTTATAGGAAATTGCTTAGAACACCAAAGCAGAAAATTTAATATAATAATAATATTTTCAAAACTTATTCATACGCACCCCTTTGAATCTGATTTCAACCACCAAAATAGTCCACCATAACGACAAAAACGTTTTTCTAAACAAAAATATTTAAAACTTCGAAAATTTAATTATTTCGGAACTTCAGAACTTTAATAATTCATAATAAATAGCCCTTTTATCAGAAAATTCGAATCTAGCGAATTTTTATAGGAAATTAAATTCTCTACAACTTTACAGAAGAAAATTTTTCCAAATTCCAAACTAAAATTGACCGAAATCCATAAACGGGCGATTTTACATTCTATAATCAAATTTCAGTCAAGAAATGGGGTTCACCGACACACAAAACATGTGTTAATCATTTAATGCAACAAAAATACTCTTCCTCCACATATACTCATATATCCCACATTCATTGTAAAAATATCATCATTATTATATTATTCAAATAATATATTCAAATGAATTATTTTATCAAAAAAAGATAAAATATTAATTTTCAACAATTGTCACATTTAAAAATTTTCTCCATCTATATCTACATAAAATCAATATTTTCCTCATCATATAAATTAATAATTAATTATTCACAAATAATATTACAGAATCACAGTACTGGCAACCAGGCCGTTTCTAGGAAAGAGGGGGTTTTCCAATAAGAATTTCTCATTACTGGCGCGCAATTAGGTGACCAAACCTCTACTTAGACAGATTTTTCTAGACATTACTAATAATGTTTTCTAATAATATTATTCAGATAATATGAATTACTATTCCGATAATGGAAAATACTGTGTAGTGATAATTATTGAAACAACAGTAATATAAAAAAATCAACGTAGTAATTATTGAATCAATAAAATAAAATACTGAACAGTAATTACTGTAACAATTATTGAGTAGTGCCTTCTTACGTAAGGATCAATAATTGGTGCAATACCGTGTGCTACTGTGCAACAATGCGTATTACTGTGTTTTAACCACCGAGTATTCCAACAGTATTAACGGTAACAACTACACCATTATTTATAAACAACTTATACTTGTCGTTTTTTTCATCCAATCGCTTTTCGTTATGGGCCCATACAAGGTTGCACCGTCGTACGAATATTCCCCGACAGTAAGAATATTCCACGACCAAACGAATATTCTCCGATAACAATGAGTATTTTATAACCACTTGCTTATTTGAAATATTTGCTCATTTACCCATAACTAACCACATTAATCAAATCAACCCTTACTATTTCAAAATGATAAATAGAGGAAATTAAATTTTATTTATTAATAATTTGGGGTCTTACATTAATAGTCATTAAGTATAACTTAAAATTTTATTAAACCATTTATATCCTTCTAAATGATTTTTAAATTAATAAAACTATTTTTAAAATATTTATTTAATATAATTATTAAATAAATTAATATTTAATTATTAGTGAAATTTACCTTTAAATATTACAAGTTATATTTTAAAACTTCAAATATTTGTAAACTCTTTATTTTCATTTAAAATAATTTTTATAATATTAAAATAATTTTTAATTAAATTATTTAATATAATTGTTAAATAAATCTAATATCATTAATATTAAATAATTAATGAAATTTGTCTTAAAATATTAAAATTTATATTTTATAACTTAAAATATTTTTAAATACCTTATTATCATTTAAAATGATTTTTAATTTAATAAAATCATTTTTAATTTATTTATTTAATGCATTTATTTAATAAATTAAATATCAATACTATTAAAATAAATACTAATATTTATGAAAAATATGTCAAATTATTAAAAGTTAATTTTTATAACTTCAAATTATTTTTAAAATTATTTTAATTTTTAGAAGTTATTTTCTATTTTTAAATGAATTTTTGGAAATTAATAATTCAAATTAAATAAGTCTGTCAATATAGCCTTTAGCGACAGAAACTGTTGCCTAAAGTGTTCTTGAGTCTGAAGAACATGCATAGTTAGTGATTGAGTTAGCTATTTTGACCAAACATTAAACATTGATCATGTTGTTTCTGGGCAAACTAAAGGTTAGTTATTGTAGTACTAATGTAACACTGCATGATTCAACAACAATAATGGTCAAAAAGCATAACACAGAGGAGATATGAGCATCCCAAGTAGCTGTTTGAGTTGTTTTCATTTCTGGGTTACCCAGAAATGAAGAACAGTTCGAGTGGCCACTTTTGGGCTTCACCAACTTGTTGATCTTGTAACATTTTTGTAATATAATGGGTCCAGTGTGTAGCCAGCATGTAAGTGAAGAGATCTATCACATAAAATACATATATCAACATCACAATCAACAAATATCGTCCGGTCAAACCATGTCAGACGACACGTTCATATGTTTTCTGGGTTACCCAGAAAACAGAAAACGTGCTCGACTTGGCTAGTTTGACTGGCCACTAAGTCCAACATGTTTATCATTTAGGCGATCTTAAGGTATTAGTATGTAGTCTAAACAACATATTACAACTTAGATACAAAAATTATAACAGAGCATCAAACCACTGTCTGATCTGAGCCCAAGAACTTGTTGTCATGCGTTTCTGGGCACGTTCTGGGCTTCCCAGATTCACTTGGTCATGGTCGGTTAACTGACTTTGACCATCAATAAAATGAAATATGTACATGATCTGGACTTGTTGCAAGTCCCAGATCAAAGCCTATATGACCTACTACAAGTTTAAACATTTAAAACACCAAAACAATAAACAGACTGAGATCTATGGGACCTGACATTCGTTGTCAGACAATATTTTGACAATTTTCCAGATTTTGAAAAACATCAAATCCGAGCTTATAGATGTTATGGATCTAACATCTATCAACCCAGATCATCTATTTACATTATAAACAACATGTTTTAACACAAAATCATAACATCTAACATAGCTACAAGGATCAAATTCTAAATTAGGTTTTTATACCTTTATAAACAAATTCTTGATTCTTCGCTTCTGATTTGTTATGTGTGTTAGTGGGGCTGGTTTGGTGACTGATCTAGCAATGGAATTTTATGGGTTTTGAGTTGAGAGAGAATTTGGTTGAGTGTTTGTGCAAAAATGATCAAGAATGTGCACTTTTCTCTCTTTTGGATCTATATATATTATGTTACAATGCACATGGCTAGTGAAATGAGACTGATTGTTAGAATTAATAAGCATGTGGGAATTCAATAGTTGGTCACCAACTAAAGTCTTAGCAAAATTTGTAAGTAACATAATAAAAAATGTGCAAAAGGGTATAATGGTCATTTGGCCTTTATTTTTAATGGCTAAATTATAACTTGTTAACCCCTTAGGGTTTGACCCCAAGGGTTTGATCCTTAGGGTTTAACCCTTAGGATTTAACCCTAAGGTCCTACAATTTGATTTTTGTAGAATTTCTAATTAGGGCTAAAAATGTACACTTTAGTTTCCTAAATTATAAATTATGGTTTCTAAATTAATTTAGGTTTCTAATTACTTAGAATTTAAAATTTAAGTTAAGAATTTACTAATTAGCATTAGCAATTAGGGCTACCCATTTAGCCATTAAGGTTACTAATTTAGAAATTAGGGTTTCCAAATATTAATTAGGGTTCCTAATTAATAATCAGAGTTTACCTAATTAACCTTAAATTCTATAATACGCAACATAACTCATATAACATAATTTCTGACCGATCTTAAACTCAAGTTTTGAGTTTTCAATTAGGGTTTATTACAGTAATACTAGGGTTTATCATGATATACACCATAATTGACCAACCATTATCAGTCTATACATATAGTACATATTTATAACACTGAAATATATTTAATATAATATTATTATTCTCATTCCTTGTTCAAAATCCAGAATTAGGGCTTGGATTCTATATCTAATTTATCTTTCATATATACCATTATTAATTAAGTTAAAATAATTAACTTAATTAATCTAAAATAAATTCATATAACAAAATAATTATTATAATAATTCTATAATCATTTTATATATTATTTAAATAATATAATAATCGTATTTTTAAAGAAATTAATTAATACAAATATTATTACTACCAAATTAATCTATTATTAGAATATAATGATCAATAATTCAAAATAAGTTTATTTTTAATTATACCTGTAATAAATAAATTTTTATTTATCACATAAATACATATACTTTACCTTATACATAATCCCACCTTTGAAAATAAAAAAAAATTATACGCAAAATTTCTGATTTAATTATATAGAAAATATCGGGTTATTACATTCACCTTCCCTTATAAAGATTCCATCCCCGGAATCACTGTTTTAAAACTTATACACACCAGGGTACAAAGCGTACACAGTCATTGCAAGTATATCTTGATCAGATTCGATCGTATTGATCTTTAACTACTTAACATAAAGCTTGTCTATCTAATTATATGGAATTTTGATTTCTAATAGAACTCAAATTTCTCCTTCAAAATTTCTTTATAAAATAATTTACTATATATAGAAAAATCATGTATACGAAAATAAAAAGTTATACGAATAATACCTGGAGTTCCATTGTGACGCCCCCAAAATTAGGTATACATCACCCATCTTGGGTCGCCAGATACATGGTACAAAATTCAAATACAACTTACTAATACAACAGTCGTGTACAATAAGACAAAACATAACTATGAACTTGAATACAATTATTGTCTACTAGAGATTATACAAACTCAAAAAGAAGTCCTCGTAACAATTATTAACACACTATTTCACAGAATAGTGAGAACTGTTAATGTTATCCTCTGGACCGTCACCCCGTTCCCCGACTAGTCCCTGCTATGTTCTCATTTCCTGAAGAGAACAGTGAAAGAAAAGGCGAGCTCAACTAGCCCAGTAAGAAATATTATGACTAAGATAATGCAAAATAAATTATCGTTAGCCTTCAACAGTGTTAAACTGATAAAATATAACAACATCAAGTTTAAGTGCAGCGGAATAAGCAATCCATTAAAAGAGTCAAGTAGAGAATAGAATCTACTATTTTTTTTATTTAAAAGGTTTTTCATCACTTTTATCGCTGAGACTCAGTTCAATAAATAATCCTCATCATTAAATCATCCCTGCACTACAGGCCAAGGATATTCTTTAGTATCACGACCACGAATTATCCATGCACTACGGGCCAAAGATAATCGTGTTTTCATCAACGGTCTTGTCATGCCATAAAACAATTCATCTTTTCTCCCTTGCCCGAAGAGAATCCATAGCCATAATCATACCAAAAACTGTCCATCAATGCGCTACGGGCCAATGAGGACTTTTAATTTTCACATCATTTGTAACATTACGGTCATGAGTATACCGAATAATCCTTGGTCATAATCATACCAAGTCCATCTATCCACTACAGGCCACAGATGACTTTCAACATAATATAAACATTAGGATGATGACAATGATATAAAAATTCAATAAAACAAGTTCAAGAATTAATTTATCTAGGAACTGATAACGTCCAAATTGTCAACATGATACTTCTTTGTAGAGTAAAATTCAAGAATGCTCAGAAGAATATTTCCATGAAAAGATACTGGATAAAGCGAAAATATCAAGGATATTCCACTAATTTCATAGAGTATAAAAGTCAAAACTTTAACCAATTGAGTATAATAAAGAATAGAATAACAAAACAAATCACCATGCATGCGGTACTTCGCATAGACATGTTATTCCAACAGAATAATAATAACGGAACCAGGTCAGGTGAAATTCACACCGATAGGATGTTCCAACAGAATAATAAATGTGGAATAATAAATGATGGAACCAGGTCCGGCGTATAGCACAGACATGATATTCCGACAAAATAATAAAGACGAAATAATAAAAATGTAACCAGGTCCGGCGTATAGCACAAACAGGATATTTCGACAGAATAATAAAGACAGAAAAATAGAAGAATGTCACCAAGTATAGGGTAGCCCGCATATACAGGTTATTCCAACAGAACAATAAAGAAATGGAAATACAGAAGTTCTCTTCTTGAATACAAAAGAATAATATCCCTTACGAGTACAACAAATAATATTCCCTACCTTTGAAAGAAGAGTATTCCGACTGGTAGAGCGATGATATACTCAAAGAAAACTTGTACTACACTCAAAGATTTCTTAAACTCTAAAGAAATACGCTCAAGATTATAAAAGAAGAATTCTGTCTATAGTTTCTCTCTTTATAGTTTCATTGAATTTGTAAGAAATAATGAAAGAAATAGCTACTATTTATAGAAGAATGAAATGAATAGTAACCAACCCATGAACGGTCCAGATTGATTTACTTTAATTGGACGGTCCATATTTAAATCAAAATCTTTTAAATAAAATATAATATATTCTATTTTATATAAAAAGATTTTTACTACGCAAACAATATGCAGGCACTATGCAAACACTATGTATAATAAAATATAATATATTTTATTTATAGAATAACTTTAATAAAGTATTTTATTTTATATAAAAAGATTTTACTATGCAAAACACTATGCACAATAGAATATAATATATTCTATTTATAGAATAACTTTATAAAAGTATTCTATTTTATATAAAAAGATTTTACTATGCAAAATACTATGTATAATAGAATAGAATATATTCTATTTATAGAATAACTTTATAAAAGTATTATGTTTTATATAAAATGATTTTACTATGCAAAATACTATGCACAATAAAATATAATATATTCTATTTATAGAATAACTTTATAAAAGTATTTTGTTTTATATAAAAAGATTTTACTATGCAAAACACTATGCATAATAGAATATAATATATTCTATTTATAGAATAACTTTATAAAAGTATTCTGTTTTATATAAAAAGCTTTTCTGTTATAATTTCAACCAACGGTCGAAAAAATTAGTGCATCTCTTCATGGAATAATATTGTTCCCAAAAATGATTTGGACCAAAAATAAATATATTTTTCAGGTAAATAGTACCCCATGAATAGTACATCAATAATAGTACCCTGTGAATAGTATCCCGACACAAAAAGTGTCCCAAATACCCGAGTGAAGAATACTAGAGTGAATAGTAATTTAGTAAATAGTAACTCGTGAATAGTACTCTGACACAAAAAGTGTCCCAAGTACTCGAGTGAACAATACTAGAGTAAATAGTAACCGGGTATTTTATGACAACTTGTCTACTTTGAAAAATTTTCACATATCACCCTTAAATTTAAACTTTTATCAATTTAACTATTAACCATAATAGAAAAATTGAATACTTTTATTTCATAAAATTCAGGGTCTCACAATCTCCCCTCCTTACGAAATTTCGACCTCAAAATTTATGTACATACCTGATATTCGAAGAGATGAGAATACCTTGTTTTCTTTTCTGATTGTACCTTACCGGTTATTTTCGCTCTATCACGATTTTCCCATTTCTCATCTACTGTATTTCAAATATCATTCAAGAAAATAGTTTCAAAAAAAGGGTTAATTGACATGCAACATATTATCACTATACTCTTACCGACCAATCAAATACTAAATAAACTTAGGTAGGTCATACTAGCGAAGGAATTCCCCGTCTCTCCCCTCCTAGTTCTAGTCTCACATCTTAGCCAGGGATCATATCCCTAAGCTTTGATACCAACTGTGACGCCCCCAAAATTAGGTATACATCACCCATCTTGGGTCGCCAGATACATGGTACAGAATTCAAATACAACTTACTAATACAACTGTCATGTACAATACGACAAAACATAACTGTGAGTTTGAATACAATTATTGTCTACTAGAGATTATACAAACTCAAAAGGAGTCCTCATTACAATTATTAACACACTATTTCACAAAATATTGAGGACTGCTAATGCTGTCCTCTGGACCGTCATTCCGTTCCCTGACTTGTCCCTACTATGTTCTCATTTCCCGAAGAGAACAGTGAAAGAAAGGGTGAGTTCAACTAGCCCAGTAAGAAATATTATGATTAAGATAATGCAGAATAAATTATCGTTAGCCTTCAACAGTGTTAAACTGATAAAATATAATAACATCAAGTTTAACTGCAGCGAAACAAGCAATCCATTAAAAGAGTCAAGTAGATAATAGAATCTACTATCTTTTATGATTTAAAAGGTTTTTCATCACTTTTATCGCTGAGACTCAGCTCAATAAATAATCCACATCATTAAATCATCCCTGCACTACAGGCCAATGATATTCTTTAGTATCACGACCACGAATTATCCATGCACTACGGGCCAAAGATAATCGTGTTTTCATCAACGGTCCTGATCATGCCATAAAACAATTCATCTTTGCTCCCTTGGCCGAAGAGAATCCATAGGCATAATCATACCATAAACTGTCCATCAATGCGCTACGGGCCAATGAGGACTTTTAATTTTCACATCATTTGTAACATTACGGTCATGAGTATACGGAATAATCCCTGTTCATAATCATACCAAGTCCATCTATGCACTACAGGCCACAGAAGACTTTCAACATAATATAAACATTAGGATGATGACAATGATATAAAAATTCAATAAAACAAGTTCAAGAATTAATTTATCTAGGAACTGATAACGTCCAAATTGTCAACATGATACTGCTTTGTAGAGTAAAATTCAAGAATGCTCAGAAGAATATTTCCATGAAAAGATACTGGATGAGGTGCAAATATCAAGGATATTCCACTAATTTCATAGAGTATAAAAGTCAAAACTTTAACCAACTGAGTATAATAAAGAATAGAATAACAAAACAAATCACCATGCATGCGGTACTTCGCATAGATAGGTTATTCCAACAGAATAATAATAACGGAACCATGTCAGGTGAAATTCACACCGATAGGATGTTCCAACAGAATAATAAATGTGAAATAATAAATGATGGAACCAGGTCCGGTGTATAGCACAGACGTGATATTCTGACAGAATAATAAAGACGAAATAATAAAAATGTAACCAGGTCCGGCGTACAGCACAGACAGGATATTTCGACAGAATAATAAAGACAGAATAATAGAAGAATGTCACCAAGTATAGGGTGGCCCGCATATACAGGTTATTCCAATAGAACAATAAAGAAATGGAAATACAGAAGTTCTCTTCTTGAATACAAAAGAATAATATCCCTTACGAGTACAACAAATAATATTCCCTACCTTTGAAAGAAGAGTATTCCGACTGGTAGAGCGATGATATACTCAAAGTAAACTTGTACTACGCTCAAAGCTTTCTTAAACTCTAAAGAAATACGCTCAAGATTATAGAAGAAGAATTTTGTCTATAGTTTCTCTCTTTATAGTTTCATTGAATTCATAAGAAATAATGAAAGAATGAGCTACTATTTATAGAAGAATGGAATGAATATTAACCAACCCATGAACGGTCCAGATTGATTTACTTTAATCGGACGGTCCATATTTAAATCAAAATCTTTTAAATAAAATATAATATATTCTATTTTATATAAAAAGATTTTTACTATGAAAACAATATGCAGACACTATGCAAACACTATGCATAATAAAATATAATATATTCTATTTATAGAATAACTTTAATAAAGTATTCTATTTTATATAAAAAGATTTTACTATGCAAAACACTATGCACAATAGAATATAATATATTCTATTTATAGAATAACTTTATAAAAGTATTCTGTTTTATATAAAAATATTTTACTATGCAAAACACTATGCACAATAGAATATAATATATTCTATTTATAGAATAACTTTATAAAAGTATTTTGTTTTATATAAAAGATTTTACTATGCAAAACACTATGCATAATAGAATATAATATATTCTATTTATAGAATAACTTTATAAAAGTATTCTGTTTTATATAAAAAGCTTTTCTGTTATAATTTCAACCAAAGGTCTAAAAAATTAGTACATCTCTTTATGGAATAATATTGTACCCAAAAATGATTTGGACCGAAAATAAATATATTTTTCAGGTGAATAGTACCCCATAAATAGTACATCGGGAATAGTACCGTGTGAATAGTACCCCGACACAAAAAGTGTCCCAAATACCCGAGTGAAGAATACTAGAGTGAATAGTAATTTAGTAAATAGTAACTCGTGAATAGTACTCTAACACAAAAAGTGTCTTAAATACTCGAGTGAACAATACTAGAGTAAATAGTAACCGGGTATTTTATGACAACTTGTCTACTTTGAAAAATTTTCACATATCACCCTTAAATTTAAACTTTTATCAATTTAACTATTAACCATAATAGAAAAATTGAATACTTTAATTTCATAAAATTCGGGGTCTCACAATCTCCACTCCTTATGAAATTTCTCCCTCGAAATTTATATACGTATCTGATATTCGAAGAGATGAGAATACCTTGTTTTCTTTTCTGATTGTACCTTTCCGGTTATTTCCGCTCTATCACGATTTTCCCATTTCTCATCTCCTGTATTTCAAATATCATTCTAGAACATAGTTTCAAAATAAGGGTTAATTGACATGCAACATATTATCACTATACTCTTACCGACCAATCAAATACCAAATAAACTTAGGTAGGTCATACTAGCGAAAGAATTCCCTGTCTCTCCCCTCCTAGTTCTAGTCTCATATCTTAGCCATGGATCATATCCTTAAGCTTTGATACCAACTGTGACGCCCCCAAAATTAGGTATACATCACCCATCTTGGGTCGCTAGATACATGGTACAGAATTCAAATACAACTTACTAATACAACTATCGTGTACAATACAACAAAACATAACTGTGAGTTTGAATACAATTATTGTCTACTAGAGATTATACAAACTCAAAAGGAGTCCTCATTACAATTATTAACATAATATTTCACAGAATAGTGATGACTACTAATGCTATCCTCTGGACCGTCACTCTGTTCCCCGACTAGTCCCTGCTATGTTCTCATTTCCTGAAGAGAACAGTGAAAGAAAGAGTGATCTCAACTAGCCCAGTAAGAAATATTATGACTAAGATAATGCAGAATAAATTATCGTTAGCCTTCAACAGTGTTAAACTGATAAAATATAATAACATCAAGTTTAACTGCAGCGAAACAAGCAATCCATTAAAAGAGTCAAGTAGATAATAGAATCTACTATCTTTTATGATTTAAAAGGTTTTTCATCACTTTTATCGCTGAGACTCAGCTCAATAAATAATCCACATCATTAAATCATCCCTGCACTACAGGCCAATGATATTCTTTAGTATCACGACCACGAATTATCCATGCACTACAGGCCAAAGATAATCGTGTTTTAATCAACGGTCTTGATCATGCCATAAAAAAATTCATCTTTTCTCCCTTGGCCGAAGAGAATCCATAGCCATAATCATACCAAAAACTGTCCATCAATGCACTACGGGCCAATGAAGACTTTTAATTTTCACATCATTTGTAACATTACGGTCATGATTATACCGAATAATCCTTAGTCATAATCATACCAAGTCCATCTATGCACTACATGCCACAGATGACATTCAACATAATATAAACATGAGTATGATGACAATGATATAAGAATTTAATAAAACAAGTTCAAGAATTAATTTATCTAGGAACTGATAACGTCCAAATTGTCAACATGATACTGCTTTGTACAGTAAAATTCAAGAATGCTCAGAAGAATATTTCCATGAAAAGATACTAGATGAAGCGCAAATATCAAGGATATTCCACTAATTTCATGGAGTATAGAAGTCAAAACTTTAACCAACTTAGTATAATAAAGAATGAATAACAAAAGAAATCACCTAGCATGCAGTACTTCGCATAGACAGGTTATTCCAACAGAATAATAATAGCGAAACCAGGTCAGATGAAATTCACACCGACAGGATGTTCTAACAGAATAATAAATGCGGAATAATAAATGATGGAACCAGGTCTGGCGTATAGCACAGACAGGATATTCCGACAAAATAATAAAGACTGAATAATAAAAATGGAACCAAGTCCGGCGTATAGCACAGACATGATATTCTGACAGAATAATAAAGACAAAATAATAGAAGAATGTCACTAAGTATAGGGTAGCCCGCATATACAGGTTATTCCAACAGAACAATAAAGAAATGGAATTGCAGAAGTTCTCTTCTTGAAAACAAAAGAATAATATCCCTTACGAGTACAACAAATAATATTCCCTACCTTTGAAAGAAGAGTATTTCGACTGGTAGAGCGATGATATACTCGAAGAAAACTTGTACTACGCTAAAAGTTTTCTTAAACTTTAATGAAATACGGTCAAGATTATAGAAGAAGAATTCTCTCTATAGTTTCTCTCTCTAGAGTTTCAGTGAATTCGTAAGAAATAATGAAAGAATGAGCTTCTATTTTAAAGGAATGGAATGAATAGTAACCAACCCATGAACAGTAAAGATTGATTTACTTTAATCGGACAATCCATATTTAAAGAAAAATCTTTTAAATAAAATATAATATATTCTATTTTATATAAAAAGATTTTTACTATGCAAACACTATGCAGGCACTATGTAAATACTATGCATAATAAAATATAATATATTCTATTTATAGAATAACTTTAATGAAGTATTCTGTTTTATATAAAAAGATTTTACTATGCAAAATACTATGCACAATAGAATATAATATATTCTATTTATAGAATAACTTTATAAAAGTATTCTGTTTTATATAAAAAGATTTTACTATGCAAAATACTATGCATAATAGAATATAATATATTCTATTTATAGAATAACTTTGTAAAAGTATTCTGTTTTATATAAAAAAAATTTACTATGTAAAACACTATGCACAATAGAATATAATATATTCTATTTATAGAATAACTTTATAAAAGTATTTTGTTTTATATAAAAAAAATTTACTATGCAAAATTCTATACATAATAGAATATAATATATTCTATTTATAGAATAACTTTATAAAAGTATTCTGTTTTATATAAAAAGCTTTTCTGTTATAATTTCAACCAACGGTCTAAAAAATTAGTACATCTCTTCATGGAATAATATTGTACCCAAAAATGATTTGGACCGAAAATAAATATATTTTCGGGTGAATAGTACCCCATGAATACTACTTCAAGAATAGTACCCTATGAATAGTATCCCGACACAAAAAGTGTCCCAAATACCCGAGTGAAGAATACTAGAGTGAATAGTAATCGGGTGAATAGTAACCCGTGAATCGTAACTCGTGAATAGTACTCCAACACGAAAAATATCCCAAATACCCGAGTGAATAATATTTGGGTGAATAGTAATTTAGTAAATAGTAACTCGTGAATAGTACTCCGATACAAAAAGTGCCCCAAATACTCGAGTGAACAATACTAGAGTAAATAGTAACCGGGTATTTTATGACAACTTGTCTACTTTGAAAAATTTTTACATATCACCCTTAACTTTAAACTTTTATCAATATAACTATTTACCATAATAGAAAAATAGAATACTTTTATTTCATAAAATTTGGGGTCTCACATCCATCCGCAGCTGCCACGACATCCTGAACCGTCATGTTAAAAACTCTTGCACTTGATTTTGTTGGCTTACTTGATGACGTTGGTCCCATGATCGCTAGAGTCCCGCTGCCTTTCCCCGTGTTCACACTCCCTACCTCCATTCTCCTTTTCGGATAGTCCTTCACCTTTTGCTCCATTGACCCACACATGAAACACCAACTGCTCATCCTTGGATTGGAGCTGTTGGGAGAGATATGGCTCTCCTGCCCACACTTGTAGCATACAAACTTACCTTTCAGATACTCACCGGAATGATTCTTTCCATAGTTTCCACACTACACAGCCTGCTTCTTAACACCTTTCTGCTTGACCTGAATGTTCCCAAAATTATTCACCTTCCTCTTTCCATTTCCACTCCTACTCCCACTATTAGTTTCCACCTTCACAGCTCCCTCGACTTTGCCTTTGCTCATTTTCTCTTTAGTATAGAGGCTCATGGCCTCACTTCCCTCCTCGGCTATGATAGCATTTTCCAGAAATGCCGCAAATATAGAGATCTGCAATACCGCCACCTTGTTGTAGAGTCAGGGTTTTAATCCCAGTTCAAACCTCCTTGCCTTCCTAGCCTCCGTATCAACTTGATGTGGAGCAAACCTAGCTAATTCATTGAAATTTACGGCATACTCTGACACTGTCATATTGTCCTGCTTTAACTCCAAAAAATTTACCTCCATCCTAGCCTGCATACTAACTGAGAGATAGTTTTTGAAAAAAAATATTTTAAACCTAGCCCATGTAACTACACCTTCTCCTGCCCTATCTTGATTTGCCTCCCACCAAAAGTTCTCATCCCCTTTCATCATATAATTGGCAAAAGTTGTCTTTTGCCCCTCATCTACCCTAGCAATCACAAACTCCTTCTCTATCTCCTTTACCCAAGTCTGGGCTTCTATAGGATTAGTTGTTCCCCATAATTCTGGAGGTCCGACCGCTTTGAAGTCCTTGAAGTTCGCCAAGCGATTGTTTAGCTAGTTCCCTACAGCTGGTATTCCCTACTGCATAGCCTGAGCTACCATGTGTGCAAAGTTTTGAATCGTGTCTGGTTGTTGTCTTCCAGCGTTGTTGACAGATTCTTCTTGCGACGCCCCCAAATCCAGGTTCCTTCAAACCTCGGATCCGGTCCGCCATGATACTACTATCGTCAAACTATTTATATTTCTCATTCATAACTTAATGAATAAAATTTACTTATTACAATTTAGAAACTAAGTTCTTTCCATTACAAAGATCTGCACAATGACCCCAAACTTTTATAAGTTTCACAACTTGGTCATTTATTATTCATGTTTTACATCACATTCGATATTATATAAATATGCGAAATAAGTTAAACTTTTTCAATCTCCTTTGAAAATAAATCTTTTATTGATATCTTAACTTGAATCAATTACATATCCTTGAATCAAATTATGTTATGATTCATTCTATTCGAATTTTTCTATGTATCACATTGTACAACTTTACAAGCTAACATGTATTACACCTCATAACTACTATCAAGTATATCTACTATAACCTAAACATGGTTCAGGAACATATATTTAATTAAACAAATCAATCTCCTCTGATGTGATTGATCTTTATCAATCAAGTAGCACGTCACCTTTACTGTGTGTCCTTAACGTGCAAAAGTGGTTATTTGCAAGGGTGAGCTCGATAGCTTAGCAATTCTAACAGGTTTCATGGAGCACATAGCATAGAATAGCATATTCAGTTCATGCATTCATAATCAATTGATATTTACTACGCATGTTACTTCACACATAACATGCATAGAGATTTACTTCACAAGCATATCCTCAAATATCAACTTTCAAATTTCACACAACTTTCATATGCATTTCATATATATACATCAACATTTGTATAGAATAATATAGCCCAACTAACAGTTATCAAATTCATATATCAAATAGGAACTGAAAGACTTGCCTGATTCGTAGTTTATGAACTACGACTTAACTACTTAACGCTTATCTGCACTTCGTGTATTCCTACACAGTTATATAATTATGGATTCATATTCATCAGTAACATATATTACGCATTCTCAATGTAATAACAATGTTACATTATTTCCTAACTAGGTTCGTAAAAACTACATTTCACTTCCTCATCATATTCTCGGAATAGCTAGATACATATAGATATATATACCTTAACCACTCGTACTTAACATTCATATATATCTATCACACACTTTGACTCGCTATGTGTTCGATGCATTTGAAACTCATTTAGGTAAGTTGAAACGTACACATAGACGTCTTACTTAGTGGTAATAACTTCATACAACATCACATATCCTATATTTTCATAGCACAAATCAGATTACGAATTCAAACAACGTATCATTGCTTTATATCTTGAAAACATTCCTTTGGACTTTAACATTGTAAAGTCCTAACTATCATTCATCTCTATTACCTAGCATGCTTCCTAAATATTACATAGCATGTTGGTCACATAGTACCAGTTAAAGAAATCGTATAAGTGATAAGTGGGTTTTATACCTACTTATTAAATATTAATTCACGCGAACTATGCCCATCTCAAGTATATTTTAGTGTGTTTTAGTTGTATCTCATGTTATTTTGCATTGCATATACTTAAAACTCCTTTTGGTGAAAAAGTGCAGGAAACGGCCTAATTTGGTGGAATTAGAAGGCACAAGGAGAATGGACGCATAAAGCGAGGCACAAGCTGGGATATGCGTGGAATGAGGATCAAGTGGAGCAGACAACATGTTTTAACACAAAATCATAACATCTAACATAGCTACAAGGATCAGATTCTAAATTAGGATTTTATACCTTTATGAACAAATTCTTGATTCTTAGCTTCTGATTTTGTTATGGGTGTTAGTGTGGCTGGTTTGGTGACTGATCTAGCAATGGAATTTCATGGGTTTTGAGTTGAGAGAATTTGGTTGAGTGTTTGTGCAAAAATGATCAAGAATGTCCATTTTTCTCTCTCTTAGATCTATATATATTATGTTACAATGCACATGGCTGGTGAAATGATATTGATTGCTGGAATTAATAAGCATGTGGGAAGTCAAATAGTTGGTCACCAACTAAAGTCTTAGCAAAATTTGCAAGCAACATAATAAAAAAATGTGCAAAAGGGTATAATTGTCATTTGGCCTTTATTTTTAATGGCTAAATTATAACTTGTCAAACCCTTAGGGTTTGACCCTTAGGGAGGTCCTACAATTTGATTTTTGTAGAATTTCTAATTAGGGCTAAAAATGTACACTTTAGTTTGCTAAATTATAAATTATGGTTTCTAAATTAATTTAGGTTTCTAATTACTTGGAATTTAAAAATTAAGTTAAGAATTTATTAATTAGCATTAGGGCTTATAATTAGCAATTAGAGCTACCCAGTTAGCAATTAGGGTTACTAATTTTGAAATTAGGGTTTCTAGTTAATTGGGGTTTTCAAATATTAATTAGGGTTCCTAATTAATAATTAGGGTTTACCTAATTAACCTTAAATTCTATAATACGCAACATAACTCATATAACACAATTTCTGACCGATCTTAAACTCCAATTTTGAGTTTCCAATTAGGGTTTATTACAGTAATACTATGGTTTGTCATGATATACACCATAATTAACCAATCATTATTAGTCTATACATACATTACATATTTATAGCACTGAAATATATTTAATATAATATTATTATTCTCATTCCTTGTTCAAAATCCAGAATTAGAGTTTGGATTCTATATCTCGTTTATCTTTCATATATATAATTACTAATTAAGTTAAAATAATTAACTTAATTAATCTGAAATTAATTCATATAACAAAATAATTATTATAATAATTTTATAATCATTTTATATATTATTTAAATAATATAATAATCATATTTTTATAGAAATTAATTAATACAAATAATATTACTACCAAATTAATCTATTATTAGAATATAATGATCAATAATTCAAAATAAATTTATTTTTAATTATATACCTGTAATAAATAAATTTTTATTTATCACATAAATACATATACTTTACCTTATATATATTCTCACCATAAAAAAAAATTATACGCAAAATTTCTGATTTAATTATATAGAAAATATCGGATTATTAAATAATAAAATAAAATAAAACTTGACAGTAAATCCATGTCTTATATTTAATTAGGACATTATAAGGTGGAAGGATTGAATTATACGGTAACTATTTACTCACAGGTTCTTTTATAATTGATGTTGAAATCTATATTATCTGGAAAGCCATTAATCGCTAAGGATGCTTATATATCCTTATTGTAGAATAATTATTGTTTATTTAGATAAAATAATAGTTTAATTTATTTATTTAAATAAAATTATAATTATTCTAATTGATTTATTCACAACCGATTTAATATGGAGAACCAAAAGAATCACACCATAAAAGGAAAAATAATTATTTAAGAAGTTAATGGCATAATCATAATAATATGTTAAATATATTTAATTTAATATATGGTGATAGAATAAATTAAATAGCTTAATATTTATTATATAATATTTTAGAAATATTAAAAATAAATTAATAAGAGGAGTCTTATTAATATTATTACAATTATTATTATTTTAATTTCTAAAGGAGTTTGAGAATTAATTTAATAATAGTACTCTCATTTATTCGTAAAAGATTAGGAGTCAAATTAATTAAAAGAGTTTAATTAATTATCTCTAATAAGATTAGGAAGCCTAATTAATTAAAGGTGTTTAATTAAATTAATAATACCCTATTTTAATTATATTAAAATAGGTTAACTGATATCTTTATAAGATGATTCTTATATCAGATATCGGGGTCTGAGATACGTGATTGCAATAGTTGGAGAGTACGCCCCTTTTCTATAGAGATAGAAAAACTAGGGTTTGAGCCAAACACCCATCTTCTTGAATCTTTCTTCTTCCTTGGTGGATCACCTCTAGAGGCCAAACACTTGAGTGGCTAACGTTGATCAAAGGAATGAATCTAACCCGATGGATTCAAGTTGAATGCGAAAAGGATTGGAGGTGAACTTGTACCTAAGGAAGCTAGTTTCTACAAGGGTATGAATCTGTTATCCATATCTTTTCTATTGATTGTTAATTATGCACATAGTATGATCTTGGTGATGGGTTTGTATGAAATTTTTATTAATTATTTTATCGCGCTTCCGCACCTTTTGTGTAATTTCATTGCATGTATGCGCTATATAATAACCCTACAGCTATTTCGGGGTATGTTTTGCTCAATTTTATGGACGCGTTCTTGGGTTACCATCAGATTTTGATGCACAAGGAAGATATCCCGAAGACTGCCTTTATCACACATTTGTCGGCCAACGCTTATAAGAAGATGACCTTTAGATTATTAAATACAAGGGCTATTTATCAAAGGATGATGAACTATGTGTTCTCAAGGCAGTTCGGTCAAAGTAAGAAGGTCTACGTAGATGATATAATTATAAAGAGCATGTCGGTACTAGGACACTTGGATAATTTAGAGGATTTCTTTCAGACAATTCGGCACCATAAGCTCATATTAAACCCGACAAATTGTACCTTCGGACTAGGAGCAGTGAAATTTTTGGGTTATCTAATCAGCCAACGAGGAATTGAGGTGAACTCGAAGAAGATCAATGCAATTTTAGATATGAAGTCTCTTCAGTCATATAAGGATGTTCAACGTCTGACGGGTCGGATAGTAGCTTTGAGGAGATTCATGTCTAAGTCGGCAGAAAGGTGTTTCCCATTTTTTGATACGCTAGAAGGGTCGAAGAATGAGAAGACTTTCTAGTTGACTTCAGAGTGTGAGGATTCTTTTCAAGGAATTATAATGTATTTATCTTTGGCCCCTTTGTTGGTGAAACCAATTCCTGCTGAGCCTTTATATTTGTATTTAGCTGCGAGTTCTTTGGCGGTGGGAGTAGTTTTGGTGCGGGAGATCTGGTGTAAGTAGAAATCGGTTTACTATGTAAACCATGCCCTTAGGGATGCAAAGATAAGGTATCCAAACTTTGAAAAGTTTGACTATACACTGATGATAGCAAGTAGGAAGCTTCGGTAGTACTTCCAAGGTCGGTTAATAATGGTATATATTGATCAATCACTGAAGAAAGTGTTGGAAAAATTGAAGGTTTTGGGTCGGCTTGCGACATGGGATATGGAATTAACACAATTTGTTATAGAGTATCATCCTCAGTCAACAATAAAAGGTCAGGCTTTGCCTAACTTTGTGGTGGAGTGTTCATTTTCTGAGACAGAGGCATATTTGGAAGGGATCATTTGGACAGTTAAAAATGCTCAATCAATTCAAAGTTCGTGGACATTATATGTAGATGGGTCCTCTACTTCGGAAGTCAGTGGTGATGGTGTTATTCTGACAAGTCCAGAAGGATTCAGAGTGCAGCAGGCGATCCATTTAGGGTTTAAAGATACTAACGAGGTTGAGTATGAAGAGATTTTGGCAAGCCTTCGGTTCGCAAAAAATCTAGAAGTTCAGAGGATATTAATTTTCAGTGACTCTAAGCTGGTGATCAAGCAAGTTTTGGCGGAGTACAAGGCCAGGGAGCAAGGATGGTGAAGTATTTAGCAGAGGTGAAAAATTAGCTCCAACACTTCAGTTTGTTTGTTTTTCAAGGAGTGGACATGTCTGACAATACGATAGCAGATGCTTTGGCGAGGTTGGCTACGACTGATGCTAACACATTTGGTGGATCATTTTATTTAGAAATCTTAAATAATTCGAGTGTTCAACGTGCAGAGGTTATGTGTTTGGAGCTGTCAACTTATTGGATGGATCCTTATTTAGATTATTTGGCAGATGGCATACTATCTTCGGATCTGATGTTGGAGAAGAAGGTAAAATATAGGAGTTCAAATTTTGTACTAATAGACGGGGATTTGTATCGAAGATCCTATTTGTCTCCTCTACTTAAGTGTTTGATGCCATCTGAAGCCGAGTATGTGCTCCGAGAAGTCCATGAGGGGATTTGTGGTGATCATGTGGTAGCTAAGGCGTTGGCGTATAAAGTTCTTTGGCAAGGGTATTATTGGCCAACCATTTTCAAGGAGGCAACGGATTATGTAAAGAAGTGTTTGAAATGTCAGTTGAATCATTGCCCATCAACCACCAGAAGAGTCGTACTCGATTTTATCTCTAATTCTTTTTGTTGTTTGGGTAATCGATATTTTGGGTCCGTTGATGAAGGAAAAAGGGCATGTCAACATTGTGATCATTGTAATTGACTATATAACTAAGTGGGTTGAGGCGAAACCCCTTTGGTAGATGACGGAATAGGAGTGTCTTAAATTCTTAAAAGAAATTGTGGTGTTCTGGCTTGGAATACCGATGGTGGTGGTTTCTGACAAAGGGTGACAGATTGTGGGTTTGAAATTTGAGGGGTTCTTAGGGGAGTTAAACATTCAGCATCGGAAGACATCTGTGGCTCACCCTTATTCAAATGGTTAAGTGGAGGTTACTAAAAGAACACTGCTAAATGGAATTAAAATAAGGCTTGATGAGGCGAATGGTAGGTGGACAGAAGAGTTACTTAGCGTGTTGTGGGCTTACCGGAACACTCCAAGGTCTACGATAAGGGACTCACCATTCAGGTTATCGTACGGTACTGATGCACTCATCTCGGTTGAAATTGGTTCTGCTTCTCTTCGGGTCAGTCGATTTCAGGAGTTATATAATGAGGAGGGTCTTCGAGCTAATTTTTACTTATTGGATGAAGTCAGGGAAACGGCCTTGGTAAAGTTAGCAGCTTATCAGAAGAGGGTTGTTATGTATTATAACAAAGGAGTTAGGCTAAGGAGATTTCAAGTTAGTGATCTTGTTCTTTGGGAGGTTGAAGCTTATATGCCACAAGACCCGAGGAAGTTGATGCCGAATTGGAAAGGCCCTTATGAGGTGGTTGAGGTACCGAAGCCAGGTACTTATCAGCTTCAGGCGATGGATGGTACAGAGATTAGAAATACCTGGCATGCTGGGAAGCTTTGCAAAACTTATCAGTAGTGCAAAGTAGACTTTGTATTTCCTTCTCAGAATTTATCAATAAAATGGTTGCTATATTTTGTGAATCTAATGTATCCTTGGCTTTTGTTTATATGTTTAGCCTTTGTGTGAACTTTGGTGTTATTGGAGGATCGGTGGGGTGTGTTCAGTATTTAGGCGAACAATTGTTCAGTGATGCGTTCAGCCTTCATGCGAGCGTTTGTTTAGCCTATAGGCGAACATTTATTTAATGGAGTTTGGTGATACATTCATCCTTCGAGCGAGCGTTTGTTCAGCCTATGAGGAAAAATTTATTTAATGGAGTTCGGTGATACGTTCAGCCTTCATGCGAACGTTTGGTCATCCTTTAGGCGAACATTTATTTTAATAGAGGTCGGAGATACGTTCAGCCTTTGTGCGAATATTTATTTTTATGGTGTTTGGTGGAATGTTAAGCCATTGGGTGAAAGTTTTCTTTTTGATGTTCGGTGGAGTCTTATTGTTTTCTTAGTTATATTTTTTTAACTATTCAACTTGGCGAATGATCCCATTGTTTTGTTTAAGTGTTTGGTCTTTCAGTCGAATCGCTTATTGGGTTGTGGTACTTTAGGTAGTTCGGTGCCTGATAAATAAAGGAGATAGATAGTGTCATGGACATCGATCATTTGTTATATAGTTTTTATTACAAAAGGGAGTGACAATTTACAAGATTGTTTACATATAAAATGAACTATTGCTAGCCCTCAGCCTCGACGTCTAAAGATTCCAAGATGGAGGGGTCTAGACCGGCGACTATCATTCTTTCTTTATATTTATCTTGAGCTGCTTGATAACCAACCCCGAATTGTTGCATGACCTCTTTCGACAACTCAAAAGATTTTTGATATTCTTGGCATATCTATTTTTTTAGTTCTTCAGTTAATGGGGGACTGAGGGCCTTATAATCGACGAATTCCTTTTCTTTAACTTGGAAAAAGTTGATCATCTTCTTCTTTTCTTCGTACAACTTGTGGAATTGGGCGATCATGATCTCGGAGTTCTTCTTCATGTCTTCATTTTTCTTGTTGGATTATTGATTTTTGGGCGATTAGGGCTTTATTGCGTTCATTTTCTTCAGCAAGATTTTGTTTGGTGGTCTTCAATTCTTTCTCCAGGTTTTCGCAGTAAAATTTGGTGTCGAGGTAAGGGCTTTGTTCTTTTGTGTCTGGCGGCAGCGGCATCGGCTCGAAGATTGGAATGGTGGAGGTCATCTTTTAGGAGGTTGGCTTCGTTCAGTTCATGTTTGAGTTATTCTATTTCAGCTTCAAGTGATTTTTCTCTGTCGTTTATTTGATTGAATCGTCGAATGAGATAGCCGAAAACTGTGTTGGCCTAGGTTATTTGAGGTATGGTCAGTTTGGACGATTTATTGGGAGATTCTAAATGATTGGAAAGGGAAGCTGTTACTTACCCTGCCCTGGTGCATGATTCCCGAATAGATGAGTTCCTGAATGCTGATGTCTTTGAATCAATGGTTGTATGCGAGAAGGATGAAGTTTTCAAATAACTCGTACGGATATTCTTCTAGTTTGGTTGGCCATAGGGTCATTCGGTTTCGGGCCTCGAACATCTGGTTGGAGGAGGGTCCAGTCAATTGTGGGGCTTCTGAAGATGATATAAATTTTTTTAGCTTGTGAGGGATCTTCAGGTGTTTCTCGTTCAGTGGTGTCTTGAGTGTCTGTTACGTTGACATTGGTTGAAGGGTCGAAAATATGAAAAAAGGGCTTGCTTAGAGGTGTTTGGTGGGGTTATGGCTACTTTGGCAGAAGAAGATTGTGGGAGTAATTAAGTGGAGTCGGATGGGCCAGTTTTTTCTAAGGTTGAGCTTAGCTTTGGTTCTCTTCATTTTACTTGGAGGAGTATTGTTCTTTCAGACAAAGGCAGATCTAATGGGCTTATTTCTGTGAAGGTGGGGATTGGGATTGTGGATGTTTGGATGGTGTTCTTTTTTAGGGTTGGTTTGGATAAAATTGATGGGGGTCCCTCTAGGAGTGGATTTATTGGGATAGCCTTGGAGGTTACTGGTTCTTCAGGGTTTGGGTTTGATGGACTGGAGGAGGTTGAAGTTGAAGGTTTCTATTGAGGTTTTCCGAAGATGAATTCTTCCAAATCTTTTACTTCGATGGATGTTGATCGAATGAGTGATACTACATTAACAGATTTAAGTCAGTGGGGGTAGTTAGTTGATATGGTGTTACATAGGTGATGGAGAATTTAGGAACATACATTTATGGTTGAAGAGCCAGGAAGGTTTGTTCTGGAGGGTATGGTCCCATTCTTTTGTTGGAAGTTTTGCTATCAACACAACCAGCTCTTTTACTCGATCGGAAGATGTTTCTCCTAAGTTGAAGTTAGGTTGGTTGTACGATGCCCAATGGGGAATTTGGTGGGTTTCTAGGTCCTCTAACGAAGAACCATTCTTTATGTCATCCTCTGTTGCTCGATGGGGTGCTCATCAGTGGACATTTTTCTAATTTTTAGTTTGGTTTTGGTTGTTGTTTGCTGAGAACTTTGAACCTCGGTTCTCGGGACTTGTTGAGTTGGAATAAAACAAAGAAGAAGTCTAAGGAAGGGGTCATATCTATCTCGTAGCAGAAAGCGATGACGGAGATAATAATGATGTAGGAGTTTGGCACTAGTTGGGTGAACCCAATGCCAATGAAGCTCATGAGGGAAGTGATGAATATATGGAGAGGGAATCAAACCCCTTTCTCTAGGAATGTAAGGGGCATAGAGACCCAACCGTCGTTGTGAAGGTACATACGGTCAGAAGAGGTTAGGGCCTTGAGTTGATGGGTTTTGGGTATGAGGTAATGGTGGAGGATAGTAAGGAGGCTGGCTTCTGTGATATCAGAAGGGGTGTTGACATGAAGAAATTTGGTCACATTTGGGTACTCACGCATTATTTTTTGCAAATGGAGATACACAGTCGTGGATGTTTCAAATGTACACAGTCTACGATTGTAGCATTAAATAACCCTACGATCGTAGAGTAGTCACTGACTGATATTAGAGTAGTCACTCTACTACCGTAAAAACATAGAGTGAATCTTCAGACTATCGTAGACTGCGTACATTTGAGAGTCTGCACAGTTTTGTAGTTCCATTAACCCCTATATATATGCATTATTTAGCCATGTAATCAAGCCAAACCATTAACTTATGACATTATTCATGTCTAATTGAACTAAAGTGAAAAAAATTAAACATTTAATCACATAATTGAAAAAAATTAAGAAGTCGACCATTAAAGTGAATGTTGGGAATTAAGTGAATGCAAATCACTCAATAAAATAAAAAGAGATAAAACAACACATGATTTAATGTGGAAAACACTTATAAGGGAAAAATCACATGCCAAATTCTGAATCTCCACTATATCAAAATAATGAGCTTACAAGAATTCTTCCAAGTTTTACTAAAACTTGAGGGTTAACAATATTGTGACATAATTTTTTGCACAGACTAAAAGCTGCAAAACTCTCCCACCTACAATACAATTTTTTTGCATGTACGGAATATAAAAATTGTAAAAACTTTTTTCCTTACACAAACATAAAACTCACCCACACCCTCTCTTAACTCATAGAATGTTAAATGACTTTTGATTGTGCTATACTTAAATAACTCAACATAATACTCTATTTATAGAGTAACCATAATTCTCCTCTTTCTATTCAAAATAGGACACATTCAAAATAAAATTTCTACTATAAAAATAGATTCATTTCCAAAATAATATTCCTATTAAAAATAGGAGTTCTTCCTTTCTATATTAGCAATTCTTTTCATAATAGTATTCGAGGAGTAACCCAACAATTACTTGCTCGACTCAAATCCCCGAATATTGAATAGGATTCGAGGAGTGCATGTTGGGTAAATTTAATTAAGCACAACGCGTAAGTATACGAGGTCAACAAGTAATATAATAGTAAGTAGAGTATCGTTCCCTCAGAGACTGTAATAAGAAATTAACACTCATAATTACCAATTTCCTATTAATCCTAATTTTATTAAACTAATCAAATTCAAGTTTGTAACTAAAAAAATCACCAAACAATAAAACAAACCCTAAAACCTGAATTTTCAAACAAATAATAAAGAATTAGGCTTCCGACTTCACTCTAAAAATCACTCTAATTATTAAACCTTTATTCTAGTTTAACTCACTATCCCGGTTTATTAATCAAGAACACGTATGGAAAACTAGCCACCTCTCGATGTACTAATAATGTATTAACTCAAATCCATAAATTAGAAAGAATCAAGTTAAACTCCTAAATCAACCAACTCACTATATCTCTATGCGAATTACAATTAAAGAATTTTTAAGTTCAAGTCCTTTATCCGATTACATGCGATGTCAAACATATCTCTACAGTAACATTCATCAAGATTATGTTCATTCACAAAATTCAAGAACACATGTTATATTAACTAAGTCTAGACTCGTATTTCATCTCTTTAGTTCATACAAGTCCACAAAGAATCGTTGATCAGGCAATTCATAAATTCAAGCTCAAATTAATATAGATAAACTGGAAAATAGTTTATTAAACTGAAAATCCAAGTTACATAATCATCGTTCCACTTATAGATTCTTCTTAAGCCTAAAAAGTATTTAGTTCATTATAAATGAAATAATAACTGAATAAATTAAAGATATAATCCTTTTAATTACAAATATAAAACCAAAGAAGAATAATAATGCAGAACACCCTTCACTTTAGCCTTAATCCGCAATCGATATGGAAGTTCTTCAAAATCTTCACTCCAAAGCTCACTATGAAAATCTGTCCTTAATCTCTGTTAATATCCTTGCATGATTATGATCTTGTTGTTCGTTGCTCAATATATATCCAATACATGAATTCTAGTAGAAATCTCATGTCATTTAGAGTCCAAAATCCATGCAATCACTTAAAGATTATGTCCCAGCAGAGTTTGAAACAAGTTAGGACAGTCTACATTCAACAACCCCCCGCCCCGGTGGGGGTATTGGCTTGGGAAACGCACGCCCCGACTGGCCTAGCTCCTGTCGTGCAGACTTGAAGATCCCTCACCCCGGAAGGGGTGTAAAGCTTAATAATGCCTGCCCCGGCGGGGGTATTATATTTTAACTGACTTTGTTTTTCTCCTCTTTCTCCATTCCTTGTCACAATTTCACCCTTTTTTTGATCAAATGCCATGCCACCAAACTTACACACAAAGTAATAAATAACAAGTAAAAACAAACATGAAAACAAGGAATTAACATCGATTAAGCTTGGATTAGGCACCGATTCGCGGGTATAAAATCCACTTATCAAAATCCCCCAAACTTAAAATATGCTAGTCCTCGAGCACAAAATAGACTAACATGTGATGCAATGTTATGAAATGAGATGTAATGTAACTAACTATATGTCTACAAATCCAACAGTATCACAGAATCAAATTTATTCCTTCGACCTCAGAAAAACCAAACAAACACTACAACTCTTAATTAACAAAACCAATCGATAATTCTTTACTAATCCTTGAATCTTAACTCATTATTACTGGTATAGTGTGTGTGTGTGTGTGTGTGTTTTTTCAACATCCATGCTAACTGATACAGATTCAGTTTCAATACATAACAAATTTCTTAAAAGGAATCATACAGAGCAAAATCAAAAAGTTCAAAAGCAGACGAGTTCCAACTAAAACTGGTCAATTACCACTATCAAGGGTTCACACAGGGTACTTATACTTTATACATATACAATTATCATATTTTTTTTTCTTTTTCTTTTTTTTCTTCACGGGGGCTTTTTACTTATTTCCCATTTCATTCTCTTTTTTTACATGACTGTGCAATGTCTCATTCCATTAGGCTAATAGTGCTACCCCTTAGCGAGCTTTCAACCAATGACTCCCAGACCATAAAATACCTTAGGGCACTAGGTGTTAAGACACCCCTACGGGCGTACTTGCTTAAGTAACAAAGGCCCCGAAACAAGACTAGTCATGATATATATTGTTATATATATATATATATATATATATAAAGCTTATGTACCCCACATTTATCCCCCCCCCCCCAAACTTAGGTTCTTGCCCAATTCTTCGTCTTCACTGCTTATCCTTGTTCTTTTCTCATTTACACTAGCATTATCCTTTAGAAACTCTTTATGTATCAATTTGATCTAATTAGTCGACACAGATGTTATTCGCATGCTACCTGTATTATACCAGTTTTAAACAAGAACAATACCCAATTTATAACAGAAAATACATCACGGTTCTAAAAATCAGTGCTACATTTGTCTTTTTAATCTCAATCTCATCATTGGCCAAAATAAAATGAACTTACAATAACTGCTGGACATTAACACATTATTTAACTAATTTTTTTTATTTTTTATTTTTTTAGGATTATATAACATGAATGCAAACATAAATAAAAACTAATTGCTCCTAAGCTACTATGCAACTATATGATTACATGAATGCAACATTAAAATTCCTAAAACTAATCATGCAAAACTAAATGTGCAATAACAAATGACATTAAACATGCAAACAAGAAATGCAACATAAAAACTATATCCCCCAAACTTGAAAACTATAATGTTTTCATTACATGGATAACGCAATAAAATATGTGAGGACTTCCCTGTAATCGCCTTAAGTCTGGGGTGGTGGTGGTTGATCTTCTTCCTCAAAGTCACTTGGTGGAAACCTTGGCATTGACATGGTCTGCTGGTATAGGAATTGGGCAGTTGGATTGAAGCTCTGGAGCGTCTCATTCAATGAAGCGAAGGGTGTATTCATAGCCTCGAACATGTGGTCGTGCCTTACTGCGAGTTGCCGCATCTCCCGTCGTGCTTCCTTGTTGTGCTTATCCACTTGGTGTTGAAATGCAAGAAACTGAGGACTAGATATGGCTTCGGATAGTGGTTCCGCCTCTGCTCCTTGCTTTCCCATCATCGCATCCTCATCATCCAAGGTGTCTTCAGCATCAACTTCGTCCTTCGAAGCTGATGGAAAAATAAAGCCTAATCCTCTAGGATGTGAATCACCCCCGGCCTAAACCGAATACCGCACAATTATTCTGGAATCTAGTAACTGAAGCGGCATCTAAGTGGGTTCATCATCGGACCATCTAACACCCGCTTGGCGACATAACCCATAAATGAGTGATGGGTGTGGTAAGCCGCCTGAGAAATTTCCTCGTAAGCATCGGTGAATTGAAAAACTGATTATGGCCCTGACGTCGATGATGAAATCTTGCAGAATCGCATATAAAAGTAGTACCTTCTCTTTTGTCACATCAGAGGTGTGCGTGGATGGAAACAGTTTCGCATATAAGAAGGCTTACCATATCTCCCCATACCTGCTTAGATCCTTGCTGTGAAAAATCGTGCCTCCTTTCTGACCCATGATCCATGTTGTTCCCGGCTTAGTCATTTCTTTGAGAATAGCCTCAAAGTCAGGATTGAAATCACGTAAGTGAGAATATTACTTTCTAGGCACTCGTAACTGGTAATATGTGTTGATGGCATCGGCACTAAATAGAACTAATCTACCCCGCACAAAAGCGTTAAAAGGAGCCTTATCATCGGCGTTAGCATAAAATTCTTTGTCCAAACTTATAACGGCAACCTTGGGTTCCTCAATGAACTTGTTCCACCCTTTCTGCTAAATCTGTTGCATTATTTCACCGTCAACATGATCCGGTGCCAACCCTCTCTCTGGTGTAAGAGCTTTAGTTACCATGTAGTCGTAACGGTCGGCGGCGGTGGCACTTTTGAATTTGCGTGGGTCGAAGGTTCGTGGTGGTGGCGTGGTGTCGGAACTCACTCCCCGTTGCCTATTTAAAGTTGGTTTAGATGCCATTGAATTCAAGAAGCCTTAACACAAATATTCCCCCCCCCCCCGAAATTTACTCACACAGTCTATCGAACACTTGGTGTGCACAGTGGTTTATCCCCCAAACTTAATGATTTTTGTGTACAAAATAGTGATAGGAGAGGATGAATTGGTAGACAAAACGCTCACTCTCAATTGTTGTGTAATTTCCTTCCACAAAGAACCCTATCTCGAAGCTTTTTGAGTTTGAGTAGTGAAATTGGGTTAGGGTGGAGAGGTTTTATAGAGATGGAGAGATATAAGTTGAAGTAATGGAGTGTAGTAGTGGGTAGGTGGTGTGCTGTGCTAATGAAGTGGTATGATGGAGTTTACTTTTCCAAAACGTGGGAGAGAATTGATGGGGGTGGGGTGGGGATTGTATGTTAGGAAGAAGGAATAAGGGACTGAAGTAGTGGAGAAGTGGGTATTCGAATTGCAACTGTCGAAATATGATGGTTCACATTCAGGACCCCCGCCCCGGCGGGGGGTAGTATGCCTAACAGGCCCACCCCAGCGGGCATGCTCCCTGTAAGTTGGACTTGGAGACCCCCACCCCGGCTGGGGGTTTGTGCTTGAAGGGGCCCGCCCCCGCGGGGGTGGGTTATTTTCACTGGACTTGTTCTCCTTTTTTCTTCATTGCTACTCCAAACCTTGTGCATGTTAGGTTCCTGAGATGCCATCAAACAGAACTATGAGTAAATTTTGATCATTTAAGCATGGTAAAGCAATTATCAAGAACAATACAACTTAATAACTACTTAATGAAATTATTATATCCTAATTAATCTAAACTATAATCTAACTAGCATGACTAAAAAAATATGAAAAATAAAAAGGCGATTGGGTTGCCTCCCAATTAGCGCTTGATTTTAAGTAGTTCAGTCTGACTACTTCCTATTTATGGTACGTCGGATAATGTGATTGCGATGAAATCCATGTTAGATTCGCCACCCCAATAATGCTTCATCCTTTGACTGTTGACTTTGAACGTTTCCAATGAATTCCTACTGTAGAGTTCAACGGCTCCATGTGAGAAAACTCTTTTCATGGTGAATGGACCCGACCACCTTGATTTTAGCTTGCCTGGGAACAACCTCAACTGTGAGTTAAATAACAGGACTGATTGTCCCGGCTCGAACGTTCTTTGCATTATTTTCTGGCCGTGCCATTTCTTGACCTTTTCTTTGTATAATTTCGAGTTCTCATAAGCTTGGAGTCAGAATTCGTCGAGCTCGTTTAACTTAAGAAGTCTCCTTTCACCCACAGCTACTTGATCGAAGTTCAATTTTTGAATAGCCCAATTGGCTTTGTGTTGTAACTCCACGGGCAAGTGGCATGCTTTTCCATAGACCAATTTATATGGTGACATACCAATTGGTGTTTTATACGCAGTCCGGTAGGCCTATAGTGCATCGTCCAACCTGAGAGACCAATCTTTTCTATTCAAGTTTATCACTTTTTCCAAGATTCTGTTCACCTCCCTGTTCAAAACCTCAGCTTAGCCATTTGTTTGGGGATGATATGGTAGAGCTACCTTATGGTTAACCCCATATTGTGCCAAGAGAGATGTAAATGATATGTTGCCGAAGTGATTACCTTCATCACTTATAATAGCTCTTGGCGTGCCAAATCTCATAAAAATATTCTTTTGCAAGAATTTGAGAACCACATTGGCATCGTTAGTTGGAAGTGTTACGGCTTCAACCCATTTTGATGTATAGTCCACTGCAAGCAATATATACTGATTACTGAACGATGATGGAAATGGCCCCATAAAATCGATGCCCCAAACGTCAAAAAATTTAACTTCCAAGATTATTTATAGAGGCATCTCATTCCTTTTTGATATGTTTCCCACCCTTTGACATCTAACAAATTTTGACAAACTGGTGGGAGTCCTTGAATAGTGTAGGCCAATAAAACCCGACTTGAAGCACTTTTGCCGCTGATCTCTCACTACCATAGTGTCCCCCATACGCCGATGAGTGACATTCATACAGTATGTTCTTCACTTCACTGTGGGACACACACATTCTAATCATCTTGTCGGCTCACTGTTTGAATAAGTATGGCTCATCCCATATATACTACTTGACGTCATGAAGGAATTTCTTTTTCTGCTATCGTGTAAGATCAGGGGGAAAAATGTTACTTACTAGATAATTTGTGAAGTCCACGTACCATGGAAATTCTGTATTTATTCCAAACAGTTGCTCATCCAGGAATGACTCATTGATTGCACACTTGTCCTCTTCCTTTTTACCCTGATTTTCCAGCCTAGACAAATAATCTGCAACTTGATTCTCCATTCCCTTTTTATCCTTTATTTCTAAATCAAATTCTTGTAAAAAGAGAATCCATCTGATAAGGCGTGGCTTAGCATCATTTTTTGAAATGAAGTACCAAATAGCCGAGTGATCTGTATAAACTACTTCCTTTGTCCCGATCAAGTATGCCCAGAATTTATCGAACGCATACATCACTACAAGTAATTCTTTTTCCGTAGTGGTGTAGTTCATTTGAGTCTCTGTGAGTGTCTTACTTGCACAATATATGGCATTAAATACCTTCTCTCAGCATTGACCCAAAACAGCCCCAACTACATAGTCGCTTGTATCACACATTAACTCAAATGGCATATTCCAATCCACTGCAACGATTACGGGACCTGTAGTCAATTTCTTCTTTAATAGCTCGAATGCCAATTTACACTCCTCATCAAACTTAAAAACCGAATCCTTCTCTAAAAGACTTCACAACAATTTCGCAATTTTAGAGAAGTCTTTTATGAATCTCCTGTAGAACCCAGCATGTCCCAAAAAGCTTCGAATTCCCTTAACTGAACTTGGTAGAGGAAGTTTTTCAATCATTTCCAGCTTCGCTTTATCAGCCTCTAATCCTTGAGCCGAGGCCTTGTGCCCCAAAATTGTGCCTTCTTCCACCATGAAATGACACTTTTCTTAGTTAAGGACTAAATTTGTGTATGTGCATCTTTGTAAGACCATTACCAAATTCTCCAAACATGTATCAAAATCAACCCCATAGACAGAGAAGTCTTCCATTTAGACTTCCACATTTTTCTCCACCATGTCCGAGAAAATGGCCACCATGCACCGTTGGAATGTAGCGGGTGCATTACATAAACCGAACGGCATTCTCCTGAATGCGAATGTGTCATATGAGCACGTGAAAGTAGTCTTTTCTTGATCTTTAGGAGCGATGACGATCTGATTATAACCCGAATATCCATCTAGTAAGCAGTAATACTCGTGTCACGCTAGTCTGTCCAACATATGATCGATAAATGGCAAAGGAAAGTGATCTTTGTGGGTCACCTTATTCAACTTCATTTAGTCCATGCAAACCCTCCAACTAGTCACTGTCCTTGTTAGAATTAGTTTAATGTCATCATTCTGTACCACAATCATTCCTCCCTTTTTCGGCACACATTGCACCGGATTAGCCCACTTACTGTCTGAAATCGGGTAGATGATATCCGCATCCAACCATTTAAGGATTTCTTTCTTGACTACTTCTTTCATGATTGGGTTGAGCCGTCTCTGTTGCTCCACTGTCGGTTTTGCATCGTCTTCCATCAGAATTTTATGCATGCAAAAGG
This sequence comes from Panax japonicus, assembly GCA_020205505.1. Lineage (NCBI taxonomy): Eukaryota > Viridiplantae > Streptophyta > Magnoliopsida > Apiales > Araliaceae > Panax > Panax japonicus. Next base: position 69,028,984 of record CM035091.1, read on the forward strand.
ATGGGCTGATTGCCTTGATATCCATGATTGTCCATCCTATAGCCGATTTATGTTCTCTCAGCACTCTCAACAACTTTTCTTCCTGCAATTCTATAAGTGCAGCAGAAATAATAACAGGTAAAGAATTAGAAATGCCTAAATATGCATACCTGAGGTGCTTAGGTAGTGACTTAAGTTAAAGATTCGATGGCTCCTCCGAAGAAGCTTTCATCCTTGTTGCGGCTTTTTCATCTGTGTGCAATGGCTCAAAGGGTGCTTTAAATCTGCTAACTCGTGGCAGGGAGTCTAGCATCTGCATGTAATCCACAAACTCCAGATCATCTAATTCTTTATCTCCTAATAATGTCGTTTCCAATGGATCATTAACCAAACTCTTGCCCATGTCTTCGCTGATTATCTGATCAATGATATCCATCCGAAAACACTCTTCTTCATCTGTAGGGAATTTCATGGCTTTGAAAACATTAAACTTTACTTCTTGATCTTGGACCCTCATCGTTAGCTCTCATTTTTGTACGTCGATGAGTGTCCTACCCGTAGCCAAGAAAGGTCTCCCTAGGATAATTGGGATGTTCTTATCTTCCTCAAAACCTAGAATAATGAAATCCACGGGGAATATAAATTTGTCAACCTTTACCAATATGTCCTCTGCAATGCCTCTCGGGTACGTGACTGACCTATCCGCCAACTGCAATGATATGTTCGTAGGCTTTGGAGATGGCAAACCCAATTTTGTATATACTGATAATGGCATAAGGTTCACACTTGCCCCCAAATCATACAAACATTTGTTGAACACCATATTCCCAATCGTACACGGAATTGTGAAACTCCTCAGGTCTTTCAACTTTGGTGGCAACTTTTGCTGTAAAACTGCACTACACTCCACTATTAATGCCACTTTTTTGAAATCTTCCATTTTCTTTTTCTTGGATAGAATCCCTTTCATGAATTTCGCATAACTTTGCATCTGCTTTAAGGCTTCTGTGAACGGAATGTTAATCTAAAGTTTCTTTAAAACTTCCAAAAATTTCGCAAACTCCTTGCCTAATTTTTGCTTTTGGACTCTCTACTGAAAAGGTGTGGGGGGGATAAACAACCGGTTCGTTAACTAGTTTGCTCTTTTACACTTGTTTTTTTTTCCCCGGTCTATCATCAACCACTTTATTTCCACTGTTTGTCTCAACCTCCTTTGTAGCCAAATTTTTTGTTTTCTGACCCTCAAGTTGTTTTCCCACTTCTCAACATAATTGTCTGACATTTCTCGTGATTACCTTTTGGATTTTTCTCTGTATCACTAGGTAATGTTCCTTGCGGCCTGTTATTCAATGCAAAAGCTATATGTCCCATCTGATTTTCTAAATTCTTGATGGCCATTGCTTGGTTTTTCATAGCTACCTCGTTTCTTATTATATACTTTGATAATAACTCCTCTAAATCTGATTTCCTCTCTTGACGTTGAGTTGGTTGTTGTTGATTCTGAAATCCGGGGGGATACGACGGGCGTGGAAATTGCTGATTCTGATTATTATTCCATGAAAAATTAGGATGATTCCTATTCCACGGATTGTATGTATTCTGGTACGTATTCTGTGGAATTCTGTTGTAGCTACCAACAAATTGTACTGACTCTGGGTTGATTGCACATTGATCCGTAGGATGTTCACCTGCTCATAATTCACAAATAACTGCAACTTGTTGTGTCTATACCCCTGACCAAACGACAAACTTCTTAGAGAGTGCTGAAATCTGCGTTGTTATGGCCGTCACTCCATCTAATTCTAACACTCCAGCTTCCGTAGGTTATTTTATTCTTTACCGTGGACCACTGATAGTTGTTAGTTGTCATTGTCTCTATCAACTGATATGCCTCCGCATAATTCTTTGCCATAAAAGCTCCCCCCGACGCTGCATCAATACTAGTCCTGAGATTTCCATGTAGTCCGTTGTAAAATGTGTTCATCTGCAACCACTTAGGCAATCCGTGATGTGGGCATTTTCTGACCAATTCTTTATATCTCTCCCATGCCTCGTTCAATGACTCCCCATGTTGCTGATCAAACATAGTAATCTCGTTTCTCATCTTTGCAGTCTTTGCTAGTGGTAAAAATTTATCTAGAAACTTCTGAGCTATGTCATCCCATGTCGTTATTGAACCCGATGGTAGAGAGTGTAACCAACTCTTCGCCTTGTCCCGTAGAGTGAATGGGAACAAGCGAAGTCTGACTGCTTCGTCTAACACCCCATTATACTTGAACGTGTCACATATCTCCAGAACGCTAATCAAATGTTCGTTCGGATCATCATTTGTAAGCTCCCCAAACTGAACCGAGTTTTGGATCATCTTATTAGTCCCAGCTTAATCTTGAATGTGTTCACAGCTATAGCAGGCCTGGTGATACTCGACTGCAGCTCGGTCACCTTGGGTGTAGCAAAGTCCATCAACTCTTTCTAATCTTCGGCAGCCATTGCTTCTTCTTTTTCAGAATTTTCGAAGTCTTCCCTTATTTCCTTAATCCACTTACTTAGCCTTTGAAAGCGTCTCTCAATGTCGTCCTCAAAAGAAAGCAAGTCTGGATTTTTGGACCGAGTTTGCATAAAACAACTTCAAAAACCTGAAATAAGATGAACAAAACAAAAAAATAAAAATGTTTAAGTAAAACTGGACTAATTAAACTAATATCGCAAATATAAAAATCTATACTTAAGTCCCCGGCAATGGCGCCAAAAACTTGTTGTGTAAAATATAATTACGCACAGCACGCAAGTATACGTTGTCAACAAGTAATATAATAGTAAGTAGAGTATAGTTCCCTCAAAGACTGTAATAAGGAATTAACAATCACAATTATCAATTTCCTATTAATCCTAATTTTATTAAACTAATCAAATTCAAGTTTGTAACTAAAAGTATTATAAATATTAAAATCACCAAACAATGAACAAACCCTAAAAATTGAATTTTCAAACAAATAATGAAGAATTAGGCTTCCGACTTCACTCTAAGCATCACTCTGATTATTACACATTTATTTCAATTTAATTCATTATCCCAGTTTATTAATCAAGAATACGTATGTAGAACTAACCACCTCTTGATGTACTAATAATGTATTAACTCAAATCCACAAATTAGATAGAATCAAGTTAAACACCATAATCAACTAACTCACTACATCTCTATACGAATTACAAATAAAGAAGGTTTAATTTCAAGTCCTTTATCCGATTACATGCGATGTCAAGCAAATCTCTACCCTAACATTCATCAAGATTCTGTTCATTCATAAAATTCAAGAACACATGTTATATTAACTAAGTCTAGACTCGTATTTCATCTCTCGAGTTCATACAAGTCTACAAACAATCGTTGATCAGGCAATTCATAAATTCAAGCTCAAATTAATATAGATAAACTGGAAAATAGCTTATTAAACTGAAAATCAAAGTTACATAATCATCGTTCCACTTAAAGATCTGTCTTAAGCCTAAAAGTATTTAGTTCATCATAAATGAAATAATAACTGAATAAATTAAAGATATCATCCTTTCAATTATAAATATAAAACCAAAGAAGAAGAATAATGCAGAACACCCTTCACTTTAGCCTTAATAGTTCTTCAAAATCTTCACTCCAAAGCTCGCTATGAAAATCTGTCCTTAATCTCTGTTAATTGCCTTGCGTGATTATGATCTTGTTGTTCGTTGCTCAATATATATCTAATACATGAATTCTGGTCAAAATCCCATGTCATTTAGAGTCCAAAAGCCATGCAATCACTTAAAGATTATGTCCCAGCAGAGTTTGAAACAAGTTAGGACAGTCCAGATTCGGCACCCCCCACCCCATCGGGGGTATTGGCTTGGGAAACGCCCGCCCCGGCGGGCCTAGCTCATGTCCTGCAGACTTGAAGACCTCCTGCCCCGGCGGGGGTATAAAGCTTAATAATGCCTGCCCCGACAGGGGTATTGTATTTTAACTGACTTTGTTTTTCTCCTCTTTCTCCATTCCGTGCCACAATTTCACCCTTATTTTAATCAAATGCCACGCCACCAAACCTACACACAAAGTAACAAATAACAAGTAAAAAAAATATGAAAACAAGGAATTAACACCGATTAAGCTTGGATTAGGCACCGATTCGCCGGTATAAAACCCACTTATCAGTGCTCGAACAATTCCTCATTCGAATTGAATCCACAAACCCTTCAACTTCAACACTTTCATCGTTTTTGTAGTCGACATCATCATCTGCATCACCCGCTTCACCTGCATTATCCGCATAATCCATATAATATATATTATACGCACCATCATCATCATCATCATTGCCTTTATCTTCATCAACATCTTTATGATTTTCATCTAGCGACTGCAATGGTGATCCTCCATAAGCGCAAAATCTTTTATTCATCAATATCACGCTGAACACCCTTTCAATCTTCACTCTCTTTATTTGTCACACCAATGCGACTAATTCCCCTTCCACCTTAGATTCAATCAACATGGCTCTGATACCACTTGTTGGGTTTAAGTCAACACAAACCACACAATAAAATAAAAAGAGATAAAACAACACAAGATTAATGTAGAAAACCCTTAAAGGGAAAAACTAAAAGCCAAATTCTGAATCTCCACTATATCAAAATAATGGGCTTACAATAATCTTCCAAATTTGAGGTTTCATAATATTGCGACACAACTTTTTGCATGGACTAAAACCTGCAAAACACTCCTACCCACAATTCAACTTTTTTGCATGGAATATTAAAGTTGTAAAAAGACTCTCCCTCACAAAAACACAAAACCCACTCACACACTCTCAACTCTTAGAATGCTACACAACTTTTGATTGTTTTATATAGAGCTGCAAACGAACAGAACTATTCACGAACTGGTTCAATTCGAGTTCGTGTTGCTCGCCTAGTCGAGTCGAGTTCGCATATAGTGTTATGTTCGATTGCTCGATCGAACATGTTCGCGAACCATGTGGTTCGGTTCTTCTTTATTCGCAAACAGTTAGAGTTCGGTTCGGTAAGTTCAAGTTCGATTCGATATGTTCGAGTTCGGTTCAATAAGTTCGAGATCGGTTCGAGTAGTTTGGTCTCTTACATGGTTAAATTGTTTCTAAAATTTTGAATATAAATAATTGGTTATTTCATATTAAATTCTAAAGTTTGTCTTATCAATAATTGTTAAATTTGTAGTAATATTTTTATTATTGAAACATCTTTTTGTTTTTTTAATAATTGATTTTATGTAAACATTTTTATTAAATAACTAGTAAAAAATAATGTGTACTTCTTCACCTCTAAATTCTAATTTAATTAAAATAATTTAAATATTTTCATAAAACATTTAGCAATGATTGTTGCATTATTATAATTTACATCCCTAATAATTTAATAAATTATAACTCATGTCATAAAGCACATAAATAAAGTAATTAATCATCATTCAATGACAATTTGATATAAATTAAAGAATGATACAATATAGTTGATTACATATTTACATGAGTTATTAAAAATATCAAATCAAGATAGAGAATAGAGAAATCAAGTCATCAATGTATCGAGACTTTAGTAATAGAGTAAAAATCACTGTACAATTACCATTGTATATTACATCAACTTAATTGTGGACGTCGGGATTTATTTGTGTCCTTTTCTGTTCTTGTCTTTTGGTGTTCTCATTTGGGTGAGTTTTGTCTGAAAACACAAGTTTGAAAAGGTTCGACATGTAAATGTCAATGATTTGACTTAAAGTCGCCAGTTGGTAGATTTGAAATGGTTGCACCAACTTAACCGATTTTGAAAAGGTTTGCACAAAGACCCAATGGTTGGATACTGTTTAACTTATCTTGGAAACCAAGATTCGTTAGGGTTCAGGGGCTTGATTAAGCGAAGGGAAGGTATTAGACACCCCCCGACATCCGTGAAAACACGATTACCGCCACTTTTCTATTAACTTTTTATCTGTATGTGTGTATGTGTGTTGGGCCTATGTGCAATTATCTAGAACTAAAGATATGCCTCGTTTGCACCTATATACAAAGGGTTTAAATTGTATATAAAAGTTCAATTTTAACAAGATATAACATTGATGTTTTGGAAAACAGGTTTTTCAAACCCTTATGCTCAATAGTAATTGAGGCCTTTGATAGTTCCATTTTATTATGTATTCGGCTTGATTGCTTTTATTTTTGAGATGCGAGGCATCTTCGAGAAAATAAGAAACATAGCAGTGCCGAATTCCTTGTGGGCATGAGAGACATCTAAGGATATCCAGACATCGTAGATAATTTACAAGCAGATTGCAACTGAGAAATGTCCATCGTGGGAACCAAAACTAGATTCAGAGGTTGAATCTTTGATCACATGATTCATAGGCTCACATGAAAAATTAATATGTACAAAAGCTAGAAAAAGAACTAGATTTGAATAAATCTAAATCATTCTAGCTTCAACGGTTCCAGTTTAGTCACTTTTGAACCGGTTAACGTTAAAATAGCCAAATTTAGGCAAATCTAGCCCACAAATTGGAAGGTTAAATATCTATATTATGAAAGAAGTTAAAGCAGATATATATATATATAAGCAATAAATATATATATTGGTATATATATATATAGACGATCAACTGCCACGAAGTAAACTCCCGGCAGAACTTTGGAATGTATATATATAATAGTAGTAAAAGGCCACGAAGTAAACTCCAGGGCAGACAGAAATGTATATATATATATATATATATATATATATATATATATATATAAGTAATAAAAAGTCACGGATCAACGATTCGGGCGTACCCACTCGAAGAGACTCTCAATGTTAGTATATATAGATATAAAAATGATAGAAAGCTTAAAAATCTAAAATATCTTACAATGAATTGCCAAGAAGACTTCAGATATATTTTAAAGCCTGAAAACTCGGTTTCCACCGGTTAAACTTCAGTATGTTACAGAACACGAGCTTACAAGTGTTTAAAAAGAAGAATCACACAGTTTAGAGCACTTTAGCAATGGTTACATGCTGAAATGGACAAAGTTTTCTCTCATTTCATCTTCTTCTTTTTTCAAATGACTGCCAAGAGCTCATATTTAAACACCAAATGGCCGCTGGTCAACCCGCGGCAGCCGCGGGTCAACCTGCGGGTCCCGTCATCTCGAAGTAAGTAAACTCGGGCTACGCGTTGTCCGCTCGAACCTTCATAACTTTCAATCTGGGCATCTGATAAAGGAGTGTTGTACCTTTTCAGAAAGTTGATGTCGAGAGCTACACAATGACATGTGATTAGAGGTTGTACGAAGCCGGGAAGATGGGTCCATGACCAGATCTCCAAGTCTTCAATGTTTATCAGTTTTGCTGTGATCTTGTGCAGTTGTCACTCAGGATTTGAGCTATGGTTCTTGTGGGACATCTTTGTACGCAGTTTGAGTTGAACTGTGGTGAGACGGCGTAGATGTGATCTTGAGATAGAAAAATGATGATTTTCCCCTACCGAGGTTATCTCCGACTTTGGCACAGTTGTAGCAGTCGTTTCTCAAGGTTATCTCCAAGATTGGGCTGCTGTTGATTCTAAATGTCCTCAGGGTTATCTCTGAGGTTGGCTTAACCTCACGGGGTTATATTTGGGGTGTGTACTGTATCTCTTAGGGTTATCTCTAGGGTTGAAACTGACTTTTTCTTAGTTATCTCCGAAACTTGATTTGTATCCCTCGGGATTATCTCTGAGGTTGAAAATTGGATCTCCCAGGGTTATCTCCGGGGTTGAAACTGTATCTCTCGGGGTTATCTCCGAGATTGAAAACTAGATCTCCTAGGGTTATCTCCAGGGTTGAAACTGAATCTCACGGGGTTATCTCCGAGATTGAAAACTGGATCTCTCGGTGTTGTCTCTGGGGTTGAAACTGATATGACTTCCAGGGTTATCTCTGGAAGACGATTCTTCCTTCCTGCAGGGTTAGTAACAAGAACACAAAATCTCGAGTGTCTACATCAATTATGTAATTTAAAGTGCAAACTTGATTTTACCATTTTTTGTATTTTTTTTAGTGTTACAAACCTATGTTGTATATGTGAGACATGCAGTGAGCGAGTGATTGACTAACTTTGATTTATTAATTATGTAATAATTAAGTTATCATATTAAGGGTAAAAAGTTGTGTTTAATAATCTAATTAAACAATATGTCACAATAACGTTTACATGAAATTTAAATGAGTTATTAATTTAAATTATAATAAGTAAAAAGGTTCTAAAAAAATGAAACAAAGTTTCTACATAGTTTTGATTATTAAGCCTTTGATCTTAGAATCGTAGTTATTTTATTTAGTTTTAAATAATATAATTATGAAAATTAAAAACTTTTTATAAAGAAATTCTCAAAATTTATTGTATTCAAAAGTTAATTATCAGATCTCTTTAGAAATTAAAAATATTTCCTATTGACTTTGAAAATCCATATTTGATCAGTTGATCTTATTGTTTATATTTCAGAACGGAGGAACTAAGGAAGTATTTGGTATTAATGCATTCCAAATTTTCAAGGTTAACGATATTAGTCTGTTAGATATTGAATTAATCTAAATCAATTAAATTCACATTCTTTTAAATCTTAAAATTTTATAATTTCATATTTTCATTATAAATATCTTAAATAAGACTATTTTTATGAAATAGATGAAGTATTATTCATTTATTCTAGATTAATTATGTAATAAATAATAATATAGACATTAATCCACTACTACTAATTTAATATTATATATATATATATGTTATATCTTATTCCTAAATAAGTCTTATATAGTGTGATATAAAACTTATATATCAATGATAATAATATAATATGATATATATTGTAAAACCCCAACTTTTATGAAATAAAACTCTAATTTAATTTATGATTATTATTCTATAATTGTAAAATGTTAAAATTGATAAATGGTCAAACGAACATTTAATCGGATAAATGACCAAATAATGAGGAAACGAAATAATTTTTGAGTAGTCATGTGGGCGGCTATAGAGGAATTATAGAATGCTGAAATTATTGCTCACCTATTTCCAAAAATTTTCCAAATTTCTCACCAACACCTTATTTAATTGGTTGGTTGAAAATTTGTGGGTATGAGGGGGGGGCCTTGATGTTTGTTAATTATGTAATTAAGAAGCATTCTCAGCATACTTCTTACACACCCTCCTGTATCAATAATGGAAGAAAAGAGAGAAAGAGAGAGAGAGAGAGAGAGAGAGAGAGAGAGAGAGGGATAGAAAAGGATAGAAAAGGAGGAAGAAGAAGAAGAAGAAGAAAAGAAGAAAAAGAAAAACACCATCATTTTTATTACCAGCACCCATTCTCATTCTCTCATGCTCCCTCCCGTAGCCATGTTTAGAAGAAGAAAGAGAGAAGAGAGAGAGGAAAGAGAAAGAAATATGAAGATGAAATCATGGAAGCATGAAGGTAGAATAAGAACTCAAAAGGTAAAACCAAAACTTTTCATCTCTTTAATTTTCCTAAGAGTTTGATTTGTTGAAGGTTGGGTTATAGGAAATCATGATCGATCTAAAGTAATAATGAAGTATATGATGATTTTATGTTTATTCCATTTCATAATCAAATTTAAGATCAAAAAGTTAGACATGTGTTTGAGGATGAATAAAAGTTATTTTGAGGACTTAAATCAAACTTGTAAAAGTGTTGATAGTTGATTTATGTGTAATATCTGAGGATGATAATCTATATATTAAGAAGTTATGGAAATATTCCAATTTGAACGGACTAAAAATGATTTAAATTAAAGTAGTGGTTAAATTTTCGTAGAACATGTTAAATAATGAAAAACTTAGTCTTGGGGGACTTTTGAGCCAAATTTCGAAATAATTAATGAATCTGAAAAAATATGAAATCATGGAGGTTTTGTAGAGCATGTTACAATCTTTCCATAGCCTTGAAAACGGACTAATTCTGACTTAAAATGAAGAAGTTATGAAGATTTGAAGTATGTGCGTCAAAAGTTGCAAAATCTGGAAAATTGGAGTTAAGTGCCAAGGGTCGAGCGCCTAGGCGCTAGGCTCGGTGCTTAGAATCTGTTTTTGGGCGCCTAAGCGCTTGCCTAAGGCCAAATTTGGGTGCCTAGGCGCTGGTCAAGTGTTAAGCTAAAATCTGTCCGAACATCCTTTAGTAAATTGGGCATAACGTTTTCATTAGAAATCCGATTGAGGTGATTCAGGATGATCCAGAAAGATAACGAGTTGAACTAAAACTTTCTTTCTTTATGTTTTGAGATTTGAGGTCGGTATCAAGGCCTAAAATGGCTATTTTAGGGACTGATGTGCATTCACAAGCAATCGAAGGACGTCGGGCATGCACGCATGCAACGTGTAATATTTTCGACGATAAAAGATGTTGTTCTAAGTTGTAAAACATGAACATTATTAAATATAATGATATTATGTGATAAATAAAGACAACTTAAATGAATAATGAATTATTAGTTGGTGTATATGTTATTCGTGATAATTATGATTTGATGTTGATCCTTACTTTTAATAGAATTTAAATTGTTTATAAGTAAGGTATTGATTTGATTCTTACGTAAGAAGTCACTCGGTATTTATTTTCAATAATTACCACAATAGTTATTACAAAGTGACGCATATTATTTGATATGATATAATTAAACCAGTTGAAAGTATTAATAGTCTATGTTAATAATTATGAATAATGGTTCAAAGATTAAAAAGTGTGTTGATTAAAGATAAGTATGATATACAGATGTTTGTTCAATTATTTTCTTTTTACAAAAGTATGTTTGGCAAGACTTGCCGACACTCTACTTTTTTTCTAAAGTAGTATGTACCACAACTCTATTATTAAACAAATTTTGTTAAAGCGTGTACAAGTTGATTTAATTTTCTCTCCAGGACCATAAATTCCACAACCATTATTATATACCTCATTTGGTTATTTTGTCAAAGCAGGTGTGCTAGTTGTTTACTAAATTTTTAGTATAAATAGGTTGCTCGGTTGAGTAACTAAACACACATGATCACTACACTAAAAATATAGAATTCTTTTACTTCAATATTGTGAGTATAATATTGTGAGTATTTCTACTGAGTGTAATATTACTCCAAGTGTAGATAAGGAATGCCATCATTGTTTAAGATGATCAATTTCACATAAAGCAGAATCAAGTCACATGCTAAGGTAAAGGATATCATTATTGTGGTAAGGGGTATCATTTTTATGGTAAAGTAATATCATTTTCTTTCATACTCCATATTATGGTAAGATGTTATTATTCGTTTCTTCAGCTTATCATTAAATGATGAAAGGTCCTGAAAGGATTAGAATATCCTTAATAGTTTGTGCTTCATCTATTAATATGTTATCAATTTGGACTCTGGATAATTAATTTGAAAATCACTAAGATCTATGTAATCTTATTATTCTGATGATCTATGTTTATTCATTATATATATATATCATTGTCATCATTCTCATGCTTATATTGTGTTAAAAGTCATTTATGGACAGTAGTGTATAGATGGACTTGGTATGATTATAATCAGGGATTATTCGGTATAATCATGACCATAATGTTACAAATGATGTGTTAAAAGTCATCTTTGGCCCGTAGTGCATAGATAGACTTGGTATGATTATGACAAGGGATTATTTAGTATAATTATGACCGTAATTGAAAACACGAATATCTTTGGCCCGTAGTGCATGGATAATTCGTGGTCGTGATACTATTAAGCTGAGTCTCAGCATTATTAGTTTTACAGTTGTATATCTTTGGCCTGTAGTGCAAAGATGGACTATTGATTATTGGTTTTACAGTTGTATATATTTGGCCTGTAGTGCAAAGACGGACTGTTGGTTATTGGTTTTACAGTTGTATATCTTTGGCATGTAGTAGAAAGTTGGATTGTTGATTACTTGATTATAAATATGAATTGTGATTTAATTATAATCTGTGGTGGTTCAGGTGAAGACAGGTGATGAGAGTTCTCTTTGTCTTGGGTATAATCAAGAACTGTTGATGATTATTACAAGAATTAAATATTAACGATGGAAGTTTAATATAGAGGAGATAGTAGACATTATGTTCTACTTGACTTTCTAATGGATTGTTTATTTCGCTGCTATTATGGTTGGAAACTTTTATCTTCTACCATATGTTCTAAATATCTGAATTATTATTGATGAAGACTACTGATAATTTAATTATCTTAAGTCATGATATTCTTACTGGGCTATTTGTTCTCACCCTTTTACTTTACCACCCCTTTCAGGTAATAAAAGTGTAGTTGGGACTAACAGAGAGAACATGGGTATAAAGTGGTGATACGAATTTGTCACAAGCCTAATCAAATTATGAAGCGGTGTGGCATAATAATTGTACTGAGAACTTAAAATATGTGTGACATGTTTTATACATCATTTGATATTTAATTTTGGTGAAGAACAATAGGGTGAGGCGAATCAGAATATGGAAGCGTCAAAGGTGTACTCCATTAGAATGAGGAGAATAGAAATCTTCTCGTGTTCCTTTGGGGACTTGATATAATTGTTGTTGTACTTTATATGGCATTGTAATAATTTAAATATTAATATTGTCGTATTATATACGTAATAATATTTGTATTGAAACTCATAGTATATGAGTCGTCGTATTTTGCATGACAGTTGTATAAATGGAGTTGTAAGTAATGTATTTTCTGGCGACCCAAGATGGGTGATGTATACCTATTTTGGGGGTGTCACATTTGGTATCAAAGCTTAGGGATATGATCCCTGGCTGAGATGTGAGCCTAGAACTAGGAGGGAAGACGCGGGTAAATCCTTCGCTAGTATGACCTACCTAAGCTTAATTGTTATTTAATTGGTCGGTTAGAATATAGGGATAATATGTGGCATATCAAGTAACCCTTGTTTTGAAACTGTATTCTACAATGATATCTGAAATAAAGGATATGAGCAATGGATGAACCATGAGACAGAGGAAGTAGCCTGGAAGCTAGAATTTGAAATTCTTATCTCTTCAGAATTCCAGGTACGTTCATAAATTTCGAGGGTGAAATTTCATAAGGTGGGGTGATTGTAAAACCCCAACTTTTATGAAATAAAACTCTAATTTAATTTATGATTATTATTCTATAATTATAAAATGTTAAAATTGATGAATGGTCAAACGAACATTTAATCAGATAAATGACCAAATAATGAGGAAACGAAATAATTTTTGAGTAGTAGTCATGTGGGCGGCTATAGAGGAATTATAGAATGCTGAAATTATTGCTCACCTATTTCCAAAAATTTTCCAAATTTCTCACTAACACCTTATTTAATTGGTTGGTTGAAAATTTGTGGGTATGAGGGGGGGGGGGCCTTGATGTTTGTTAATTATGTAATTAAGAAGAATTCTCAGCATGCTTCTTCCCGTATCAATAATGGAAGAAAAGAGAGAGGGGGGGGGGATAGAAAAGGAGAAAGAAGAAGAGAAATGAGAAGAAAGGAAGAAAAAGAAAAACACCATCATTTTTATTATCAGCACCCTTTCTCATTCTCTCATTCTCCCACCTGTAGCCATGTTTAGAAGAAGAAAGAGAGAAGAGAAAAAGGAAAGAGAAAGAAAGAAGACGATGAAACCATGGAAGCATGAAGGTAGAATAAGAACTCGAAATGTAAAACCAAAACTTTTCATCTCTTTAATTTTCCTAAGAGTTTGATTTGTTGAAGGTTGGGATATAGGGAATAATGATGGATCCAAAGTAATAATGAAGTATATGATGGTTTTATGTTTATTCCATTTCATAATCAAATTTAAGATCAAAAAGTTAGGCATGTGTTTGAGGATGAATAAAAGTTATTTTGGGGTCGTAAATCAAACTTGTAAAACTGTTGATAGTTGATTTATGTGTAATATCTGAGGAGGATGATCTATAGATTAAGAAGTTATGGAAATATTCCAATTTGAATGGACTAAAAATGATTTAAATCAAAGTAGTGGTGAAATTTTCGTAAAACATGTTAAATGATGAAAAACTTAGTCTTGGGGGACTTTTGAGCCATATTTCGAAATAATTAATGAATCTGAAAGAATATAATATCATGGGGGTTTTTTTAGAGCATGTTACAATCTTTCCATAGCCTCGAAAACGGACTAATTTCGACTTAAAATGAAGAAGTTATGAAGATTTGAAGTATGTGCGTCAAAAGTTGCAAAATATAGAAAATTGGAGTTAAGTGCCAAGGGTCGAGAGCATAGGCGCTAGGCTCGGCGCTTAGACTCTATTTTTGGACACCTAAGCGCTTGCCCAAGGCCAAATTTGGGCGCCTAGGCGCTTGTCAAGTGTTAAGCCAAAATCTGTCCGAACGTCCTTTAGTAAATTGGGCATAACGTTTTCATACGAACTCCGATTGAGGTGATTCAGGATGATCAGAAAAGATATAAGTAGATCTAAAACTTTCATTGTTTATGTTTTCAGATTTGTGGTCAGTATCAAGGCCTAAAATGACTATTTTAGGGACTGATGTGCATTCAGAGGCAATCAGAGGACGTCGGGCATTCACGTATGCAATGTATAATGTTTTCGACGATAAAGGATGTTGTTCTAAGTTGTAAAACATGAACATTATTAAATATAATGATACTATGCGATAAATAAAGACAACTTAAATGAATAATGAATTATTAGTTGGTGTATATGTTATTCGAGATAATTATGATTTGATGTTGATCCTTACTTTTAATAGAATTTAAATTGTTTATAAGTAAGGTATTGATTTGATTCTTACGTAAGAAGTCACTCGGTATTTATTTCAATAATTACCAAAGTAGTTATTACACAATGATTCATATCATTTGATATGATATAATTAAACTAGTTGGTAGTATTGAGAGCCTATGTTAATAATTGTGAATAATGGTTCAAAGATTGAAAAGGGTGTTGATTAAAGATAAGTATTATATACAGATGTTTGTTCAATTATTTTCTTTTTACAAAAGTAAGTTTGGCAGGACTTGCCGACACTCTACTTTTTTTCTAAAGTAGTATGGACCACAACTCTATCATTGAACAATTTTTTTTAAAACGTGTACAAGTTGATTTAATTTTCTCTGCGGGACCATAAATTCCTCTACCATTATTATATACCTAATTTGGTTATTTTGTCAAAGTAGGTGTGCTAGTTGTTTACTAAATTTTTAGTATAAATAGTTTGTTCGGTTGAGTAACTAAACACACACGATCACTACACTAAAAATATAGAATTCTTTTACTTAAATATTGTGAGTATAATATTGTGAGTATTTCTACTGAGTGTAATATTACTCCAAGTGTAGATAAGGAAGCAAGAATTGTTTAAGATGATCAATTTCACATAAAGCAGAATCAAGTCACATGCTAAGGTAAGGGATATCATTATTGTGGTAAGGGGTATCATTTTTATGGTAAAGTGATATCATTTTCTTTCATACTCCATATTATGGTAAGATGTTATTATTCGTTTCTTCAGCTTATCATTAAATGATGAAAGGTCCTGAAAGGATTAGAATATCCTTAATAGTTTGTGCTTCATCTATTATTATGTTATCAATTTGGACTCTGGATAATTAAGTTGAAAATCATTAAGATCTATATTATCTTATTATTCTGATGATTTATGTTTATTTATTATATATATCATTGTCATCATTCACATACTTATATTGTGTTGAAAGTCATCTATGTCCAGTAGTGCATAGATGGACTTGGTATGATTATGACCAGGAATTATTCGATATAATCATGACCGTAATGTTATAAATGATGGTGGTAAAAGTCATCTTGGCCCGTAGTGCATAGATGGACTTGGTTTGATTATGACCAGGGATTATTCGGTATAATCATGACCGTAATTGAAAACACGAATATCCTTGGCCCGTAGTGCATGGATAATTCGTTGTCGTGATACAATTAAGCTGAGTCTCAGAATTATTAGTTTTACAGTTGTATATCTTTGGCCTATAGTGCAAAGATGTACTGTTGATTATTGGTTTTACAGTTGTATATATTTGGCCTGTAGCGCAAAGATGGACTGTTGGTTATTGATTTTACAGTTGTATATCTTTGGCCTGTAGTGCAAAGATGGATTGTTGGTTATTGATTTTACAGGTGTATATCTTTGGCATGTAGTGCAATGCAAAGTTGGTTTGTTGATTTACTTGATTATAAATATGAATTGTGATTTAATTATAATCTGTGGTGGTTCAGGTGAAGACAGGTGATGAGTGTTCTCTTTGTCTTGGGTATAACCAAGAAATGTTGATGATTATTACAGGAATGAAATATTAACGATGGACTTTTAATCTAGAGGAGATAGTAGACATTATGTTCTACTTGACTCTTCTAATGGATTGTTGATTCCGCTGCTATTATGGTTGGAAACTTTTATTTTTACCATATGTTCTAAATATCTGAATTATTATTGATGAAGACTAGTGATAATTTAATTATCTTAAGTCATGATATTCTTTACTGGGCTATTTGTGTTCACCCTTTTACTTCACCACCCCTTTCAGGTAATAAAAGTGTAGCTGTGACTAGCAGAGAGAACATGGGTATAACGTGGTGATACGAATTAGTCACAAGCCTAATCAAATTATGAAACGGTGTGGCATAATAATTATACTGAGAACTTAAAATGTGTGTTACATGTTTTATACATCATTTGATATTTAATTTTTGTGAACAACAATAGGGTGAGGCGAATCAGAATATGGAAGCGTCAAAGGTGCACTCATTAGAATGAAGAGAACATAAATCTTCTCGTGTTCCTTCGTGGACTTGATATAATTGCTTTTGTACTTTATATGGCATTGTAATAATTTAAATATGAATATTGTCGTATTATATACGTAACAATATTTGTATTGAAACTCATAGTATATGTCGTCGTATTTTGCACGATAATTGTATAAATGGAGTTGTAAGTATTGTATTTTTTGGCGACCCAAGATGGGTGATGTATACCTATTTTGGGGGCGTCACATATATTATATTTATATGATTATATCCTATTCTAAAAATAATGATTACAATATTTGGTTTAATTTTTGATTGAATTACTTAGACTCTTAAAAAGACATTTTTGATATTTATTTAACTATTTTTACTTCAGATTTCTAAGTTTGTGTTCGCGAACAAGTTTGATGTTCATGAACAAGTTTGTTGTTCGCGAACAAGTTTGTGTTCGTGAATGTTTACGAACAAGCTTGTGTTCGACTTGTTCGAGAACTGCTTGCGAACTCAATCATGTTCGCAAACACAAAACGATTTGAACTCATACATAGTTATTGGTTCGATCAAGTAATTTGAACATGTTCGAGTTCTACTAAAAGTGTTCGAGTTTGGTTCGAGTTCAACAAAGTTTGGTTCGGTTCGGTTCGATTCGGTTCGTTTGCAACCCTAGTTCTATAGTTCAACAACTCAACATAATACTTTATTTATAAAACACCCACAATTCTCCTCTTCTTATTCAAAATAAGATGAATTCAAAATAAAACTCATACTATAAATAAATTCATTTTCAAAATAATATTCCTATTAACAATATGAATTCTATCTTTTCATATTAACAATTCTTTTCATAATTGAATTCAAGTTGTAACCCAACAGTTAAAAATATCAATAATTTAATATAATATTATATATTTAAGCCTTTTTTTTAAAATTCAATTGCCATACATCTTAAAATTGACGGTATAATCTGGAGATTGAGGGTGAGGGTGAGGGTGAGGGTGAGGGTGAGGGGGAGGGAGGGAGCGTCCGGGAGCCTTAATAACCGGTAATGACCGGCGGCCTTTTTTTATTTTTTATTTTTTTTAACCACAATTATGAGGAAAAAAAATAATAAATAATAGAGTAAGTTTGAACAAAAAATTGTAAAAAAAAGTATATTTTTTAGTAAAAAAATACTATAAACTTACAGTTTTTTGTTCAAACTTACTCTATTATTTATTATTTATTTTTCTCATAATTGTTATTAAAAAACAAAAAAATATATATATCAAAGTGTACCGGTCATTACCGGTCATTAAGGCACCGAACCGCCCCTTGTTCCATAATCTGGTGGCCATTAAAGTGTTGATAATCACCATTTGCTTTGGGATCTCCGATTATCTATCTATTTGAGAAAGCACATATACTAAATCTTGGACTCCGCATAGAGAGAATTTTAGGAACTACTCTCTTTCCGTTACAAATTATAATTAAGACTTTTAAAAGTAAACTTAAAATAATTTTAAACTCAAAATTAATATACTACCTTCGTTCCATAATAAATGATTTTTTAGCTTAAATCACACATACCAATACACAAGTTAAAATGGCAAAAATACCCTTAATATATTTTCTTTGAAGTTGAAGAGTTAATGAATGTCATTTAACATAAATTTTAGGAATGGTAAGATGCAATAAATACCATTGAATGCATAAAGGTATATATGAGAAAATATTACAAAATTGTATTGGAGTTCTAACACATCACTTATTTTAGGAAAAAATATTTAGCCTAAAAAAGCACTTATTGTGGGATGGAGGTAGTAGTAATTTATTAATAATTACGAATAATTTTTTTTATAATTAGTATTATTTTTAAATAGTCTCCCTCCGTCCCATAGTTATAGGCTGATTTCTTTTGACACATAGTTTAAAAAAAACAGTTTAGTGGCAATTTTTAACATAAATTTTTCACATATACCCTTTAATATAGAATTAATGAATAAGTTAATTACTCCTTACTTATCACACTAGAACTCTCAACTTCATTGATTGACGTGTTAAAGTCCATAACCATAGAACTTTAACTAAAGAGAATACAACAACATTAAATGTGGTGATAAAAATAATGACATTGAATGTTGTTTCTTCAAAAAAGAGTAATGGTTGAATAATTATTATAAGGGGCATAAACGTAAAACAATGAACCAACTAAATTTTATAAATAGTAAGTGGCCTATATATTGGGACATCTCAAAATAGAAAATCAGCCTATAACTATGGGACGGAGGGAGTATACAATATTCATTATTGTATGAATCGGTGTCAATTTTGAATTTAAAAAGTATCTCAAATTAATTTCAAAAAATTGATAATTATCTTATATTTTGGAGCAGATGGAGTACATAAATTTGAAGATTTGAAGAGGTGAACAAGAAAAGGGAAAATAAACATTATAAAAAGAGACGGGGTAAGTGGTAAAGTACAAAATCAAGAATAGTCTTAGCAGTGGATGTTGGAAAGAGGGATTTTTTGTTAATGAGAAAAAATGTTAACATGCACAAAATATGGAATATTTGTGTTCATTTAGGCAAAGAAAATACAGAGTCTAGCTCAACTCATTTCATATATAAAGTAAGCATCTACTCTTCAGTTCATTGCATCATCCACTTCAACTCGCAAGCAATTGTCCTCTCTGCCTGATCAGCTCTTAGTTAAACCATGGTGATTCTAAGAGATTAAAGTGGTGTTTAGTTGTATCTTTCCAGTCTACTTCTTAATACATCTTAACAGTCCATATTTTTGTATTAAGAGGTCATCTGAATTAGTTAAGATACAAATACGAGTCTAAACTATTCAGATGACCTCTTAATATAAAAATGTGGGTTGTTAAGATACATTAAGAGAGGTGAACTGTTAAGATGTATTAAGATACAATCAAATACCACCTAAATTTATCCCTTTTTCTATCTTTTTTTCCCTCATTTACTGACATATGCTAATGGTATATTAATTTATGACATGAACAGGAGGAAGGAAAGAATGGTTACAAGACCATGAGCTCAACTAGGAGTGATGGAAAAGGCGGATATCGGGCAACCATGTTTGTTTACCGTAGGAACTCTTCAATGAACTCTTGTCTCACATCGAATGCTAATAAAAATATAAGTAATGCTAGGCAATTAGACAAATTATTGATTAATTGTATTGCAAACACATAAATGCTATATTTAGGTAAACCAGACAGTTATTATGGAGTTTCCTAGTATTATTCTGAATATTAATATATATTATCTTATACTTTTTGGTTCATTTTGCTAGTGTTGGGATCCTTAGAGAATATTGGGTTCATTGCCAACATGTCAACAATGGTTCTTTACTTCCATCTGGTGATGAACTTTGATGTGTCAACTTCTGCAAACACTCTTACAAACTTTCTTGGCTCAACCTTCTTGCTCACTATCTTGGGAGGTTTCATCTCCGACACTTACCTAAACCGGCTCTATACATGCTTAATCTTTGGATTCCTAGAACTACTGGTATGAATTATTTCTAGCGCGTCACAAAAAAGTCCTGTTCCATTTACAAAAATTCACAAATTTGAAAGAATATGTTTTTGTTTCATGTTTACCTTAAATCAATTGAATGTTTTTGCTTACCATCGTATTTACCCAGACATGATACTGGAGTTGTGATTGTAAACTTGATCAGATTTTGTCATTTTATACTATCGACTTTTTTGAAAAGAAAAAGTTTAACAAATAAGTATTTTGTGGGATGAAGGGAGTATTACATTGGAAACATGTATCATTTCTTTGTGAAAAAAATATTCAATGTGACATTCAGTCTTACGGCCTCTCAAATACTTGAACAGATTCAAATTAGATCGTCACACTATGGATTTTTGTTCTGAAAAGAATTTGTTTCAACTCATACGTACTTTTTATGCACAGGGTCTGACTCTGCTTACAATCCAAGCGTATTCCGATAAGTTGCATCCTGATGCTTGTGGAAAATCTTCATGTATTAAAGGCAGGGAAGCTCTTATGTTTTATGCCACCCTATGTCTGTTGGCACTTGGTGCGGGTGGACTTAAAGGATCTCTTCCAGCACTTGGTGCCGATCAATTTGACCCTATGGACCCCAAAGGAGCAAAATCGCTTGCTAGTTTTTTCAGCTGGTATCAACTAAGTGTAACCATCGGATCAATCATAGGAGTCACAGGCGTCGTTTGGGTGAGCATGAATAAAGATTGGTACTGGGGATTTTTTATCTGCTTGGTGACCGCGTTTCTTGGTTTTGTTGTGTTAGCCCTTGGAAAGCCTTTCTATTGCATCCAACCCCTGGCTAGCAGCCCAATTATTAAGATATCACAAGTGATAGCTATTGCCGTACGAAATAGAAGCTTGCCACTACCAGAATGCCCGGATGAATTATACGAGATTGAGGATAAAGAAAGAGACAATTGTGAAGTTAAAATTCTACATACAGAACAATTTCGCCTCCTAGACAAAGCTGCAATTATTCCTGAAGGGATTGCGCCGGAACCATGGAAAGTTTGCACCGTGACACAAGTGGAAGAAGTGAAAATACTCACAAGAATGTTACCAATCATAGCCAGTACTATCATAATGAACACATGCTTAGCACAATTGCAGACATTTTCAGTACTCCAAGGCTACTTCACCGATCCCCATCTCGGTAATTGGAAAATTCCAACCGCCTCGATCCCCGTAATTCCCCTGTTTTTCATGTCCATCCTCATTCCCATCTACGAGTTCATAGTCGTCCCGTTCGCCCGGAAGTTCACTGGCCACCCGAACGGAATCACGCAGCTCCAGCGGGTCGGAGTTGGGCTCATTCTCTCGGTTATTTCCATGTGTATAGCCGGCATAATTGAGGTCAAGAGAAGGGACCAATTTTTCAAAAACCCTGCGAAGCCCATTAGTCTCTTTTGGCTTGCTTTCCAATACGGGGTGTTTGGGATCGCTGATATGTTTGCAATGGTGGGTCTAATGGAGTTCTTCTACAAGGAAGCACCCTCGGGAATGAGATCTCTCTCTACTTCATTCGCGCTAATTTCATTGTCATTCGGCTACTTCTTGAGCTCGGCATTTGTCAGTATCATAAATGCTGTAACCGAGAAAATTACGCCAAGTAAACAGGGCTGGTTACATGGTCAGGATATAAACCACAACAATTTGAATCTGTTTTACTGGTTCCTAGCTATCCTTAGTGCCCTCAACTTTGGAAACTATCTTTATTGTGCTAAGTGGTACAAGTATAAAGAAGAATCCACTGCAATCTCGGACACAAAATCGAAGCCTGTCAATGGAGAAACCATTCAGAAATAATAACTTGTCTGTTTATTCTATGCTATGTTGTTGTCAAAGAATTTTGTTGGGCAGTTGTGCATTGTGGATTAAAGAACCTGACTGTGAAGGTTTTTTTATTTCTTGTACTCTTGTTATAAATAATTAACTGTATTTCATTTCTTGGACCAAACTCTTATATTTCATTCAATTTAGTCCCGTGTTAATTTTTCCAAAATTTAAGAAGATATGATCACATATTTTTTGTATATTGAAATGTTGGTGGAAGACATTGTAAAAACGAAACATCATATTGGTGGACAGATGTTTTGACACTCCCAATCACTTGGGAGTGCTTCAAGATGGCGAGAATCCCACTAGAGCGCTTTCTACTTCTAATAAACTATAAACTACATCGAAATTATTCTCAACTAGTCTATAAGAAGTGATCTATCTTATTTTTTAAATTATGTTTCTAATTTATTTTAGGATAAATAAACTTTTTTGACCTTAAACAATTTAAGTTTTTGAAATCGAGTTCTTCATCTAATTTTTAATGTAGTTACAAACTAAATTTTCCGTTGTGTTAAAGTTTTTTTTGTTAATTGCCGTTAAAAAAGTTGCAGAAGTGATTTTATTTTCCCATATGTAATTTCATTTCATAGGAGTTAATGTAGTAATTGTTGACGTCAGGATTTTTATTTGTCCCTTTTCGTTTCTTGTTCTTTGGTGTTCTCATGTTAGGTGAGATTTGTTTGAAAAAAAAATTGAAAAAGGTCCGACAGGTATATGTCAACGATTGGACTGTAAGAGTCGCCAGTTGGTTTTTTATACGGTTGTACCAACACAACCGAGAAAAAGTTTGCACATTGACCCAGTGATGTGACACTGTTAAACGGGCCTGTGAAACCGATATTCATTATGGTTCAGAGACTTGATTATGCGGAGGGAAGGTGTTAGGCACCCCTCGACATCCGTCTTACCACGATGACCGCCACCTTTCAAGAAACTGTTATATGAATGTGTGTGTGTGTGTTAATGTGCTATTTATATGGAAGTAGTGTGAGACCTCGTTCGCACCTATATACACATGGTTTGAATTTATGCAAAAATTCAATTTTTTAGCATGATATGGTAGTGATGTTTTGTAAGAAAAAGGTTTTTCAAACTCTTGTGCTCAATAGTAATTGAGACCTTTTACACTTCTATTTTTTATTAAATGTTCGGCTTCATTGATTTTAATTTTTGAGATGTGAAGCATCTTCGAGAAAATAATGTACAAAATAGTGCCGAACTCCTCGTGGGTATGAAAACCATCTGAGAAAATCCGAACACCGTGAATAAATTTACAAGCTGCTTACAGCTGAAAATGTTCATCACGGGAACCGAATCTAGATCCAGTAAACTGAATCTGTGATCACATGATTCCTAGACTCATATGATGCCGCAATTGATAATAAAGCAATAAGCAGATATATATATATATATATATATATATATATATATATATATATGTGTATATATACAGACATGATCAGCCACCACGAAGAACTTCCATGGGGGATCAGAAATGTAAATAAAGCTGTAAAAGCAATCAACCGCCACTGAGTAACTCCAGGCGGGACGAAAAGTAAATAAAGCTGTAAAGACGGTCAACCGCCACGAAGTAAACTTCAGGCGGGACTGAATGTATATATATATATATATATATATATATATATATATATATAGTCCGGATCCGGTTCGGGATCCCGGACTCTATTAAAATTCGGACTTTTTTTTTGCTTTTTTTTTGAAACAACTAAAAAAAAAATTATGGAATTGGAATTTTTACATAATACAGTGTTTTTGGCTTGATTTGGATGCCTATACCAAAACATTTCTGTACAGTTTGGGTAGACTGTACATACATTGGTTGGTGTAGGTATTAAAAACACACCCAAAACACTGTATTATAGAAAAAAATTAGTTCCATAATTTTTTTTTAGTTGTTCTATAAAAAAAAAATAGGGTCTGGATTTTGATCAGGTTCGGGAGTCCGGACCTGATCATTTTTCTCTCTCTCTCTCTCTCTCTATATATATATATATATATATATATATATATATATTAAAGCAGTAAATGTTTCGGATGTAAAATTTAGGCTCATCGAAACGCTCCGGATGTAAAATCCAGGCTCATCGAACAGAGTTCGACACACAGTTCATATATATATATATATATATATATATATATCAAGGATCAAGTGCATACCTCTTATCTTACTCACCCGTGCTTACCCTCCTTTAGGCGACGGTTTCGATCATACAACTGTCGTTTATACTTTTAGCGACGCCATATGTTGTCCGTCGCTAAAAGTATAGACGACGGTTGTATGATCGAAATCGTCGCCTAAAGGGGGGTAAGCATGGGTGAGTAAGATAAGGGGTATGCACTTGATCCGGACCGTATATATATATATATATATATATATATATATATATATATATATATATATATATATATATATATATATACGAAAGCAAATAAATGCTCCAGACCGAAGTCTAGGCTCAATCGAGGCATAACTCAATAATGTTAGTCCTTATATATAATATATATATATATATATATATATATATATATATATATATATATATATACAAACTGAAATGAAACCACGGACCGAAGTCCGGGAAAACACATACAAAACGACTCTCAACGTGAAGAAAAGTGTGTGCAAAGATGAAGAGAAAGGCTTTAAAGTGTGTGAGAAGGCTTACAGTTGGCTTCCAAAGAAGACTTCTATAACTTTAAGTGGATGAACACTCGGCTCCCGCCTGTAAAAAATTGACAGAATATAAGCTCAGAAGTGTTTAAAATGAGAAAGCACTCAGTTTATAGTGTGTACAGAATAAATTGGACAAGGCTTCCTCGCGATTTCTCCTGCAAATATGGCAACCCCAAGCCCTATATTTATAGAGGGGGGAGCCACAGGTCTACCTGCGGCTTCCCGGGAAGCCCAAGATGCCCAACAATGTGGGTCCCGCCGTGTTGAAGTACGTACACTCAGACAACGCATTGTTCGGTCGGTCATTCATAACTTTCAATCTGGGAGTCCGATGGAAGCGTGCCATACCATTCCAGAAAGCTCTTTCCGAGAGCTACACAATGACATAGGATTTGCCCTTATTTGATTCTGGGAAGATGGCCCCGTGACCAAAATTGCATTTTCGGTTTTTTGTTAGGCAATCCGGTGAGCCGTTTTGCGTAGTTTACGCTCTGGAGTTAAGATATGGTTATTGTGGGACTTCTTTTGAAGTAATTTGAGTTGAAATGAATTTATTTGATTTGAAGTGAAGTTTAGTTGGCAAAATGACCATTTTGCCCCTCTCGGGGTTATCGCCGATTTTCGCGCAGTTGTAGTAGTCTTTTCTCAGGGTTATCTTTGAGGTTGACCTGATGTTGACTTTGACTATCCTCAGGGTTATCTCTGAGGTTGGCTTGACCTCCTGGGGCTATCTCCAGGCTTTGGATTGTCTCTAGGATTGAGCTTGTGTTGGCATTGAATAACAGGCCTCAAGGGACATTACCAAGTGACACAGAGAATAATATGAGGGGAAATCATAAACCGTGTCAAGCAATCACATTACAAAGTAGAAAACATCTTGAGGGACAAAGTGAAGAAAATTTGCCAAAGAAAGATGTGAAAGAAAGTGAAGAAAAGTTAGTTGAAGAAAAGCAGGGTGAAGATAAGCAAGTGGATAAGAATCAGACATATATTGATCCAGTTGTCTATCCTCCACCACCATTTTAGCAAATAGTTCAAAAACATAAATTAGACAAATAATTCGCTAAGTTTTTGGAAATTTTCAAGAAATTACATATTAACATTCCATTCGCGGAAGCCCTAGAACAGATGTCGAGCTATACAAAGTTTATGAAGGGGGTATTATGTCCAGGAAGAATAAGTTAGAAGAATATGAGACTTTTACATTGACAGAGGAATGTAGTGCGGTATTATAGAGGAAGTTACGTCCAAAGTTAAAGGATTCAGGGAGTTTTACCATTCCTTGCACAATTGGGAACATAGCCTTCAACAAATGTTTGTGTAATTTGGGTGCGAGTGTGAACCTCATGCCATTATCTGTGTATACTCAGTTGGAATTGCCGACACCGAAACTTATAAACATCTCACTATAGCTGGCGGATAGATCAGTTACTTATCCAAGATGGATTGTTGAGGATATACTAGTAAAGGTGGGTAAGTTTATATTTCCAACAGATTTTATCATTCTGGATTATGAAGAGGACAAGAACATCCCGATTAACTTAGGGAGGCCATTCTTGGCTACTTGGAGGACTCTCATTGATGTTCAGAAAGAAGAGTTAAAGATGAGAGTACAAGTCCAAGTAGTGAAATTCTGTGTGTTCAAAGCAATGAGATTCCCTTCAGATGAGGAATAGTGTTTCAGAATGGATGTGATCGAAAAGATGGTTAATAAAGATTTGATTAGAGGTTTGGACAGGGATCCGTTGGAAAACACTTTGATGGGGGATGCCGACTTGGATGATCCATAATTTGTGGAATATTTGCATATGTTGGATGCATTCCCTCGAGTGAGTAGATTTAAGGTTCCATTCGAGCTACTACATACAGAAGAGAAAGCATCATCACGAATCAAACCCTCACTTGAGGAACCACCCACTCTGGAGCTAAAACCTCATCCTAAACACCTCAAGTATGATTTTTTGGGAAATTCTGATACTTTACCTGTTATTATTGCATCTGCACTTAACGATTTAAAGGAAAGTAAGTTGCTGAGGGTACTTCGACAGTACAAGTCTGCAATATGATGGACAATAAGCCCTTCATTCTTTATGCACAAGATACTATTGGAAGAGGATGCAAAGACGATAATGGAACTTGTAAAGAAGGCTCAATCCAATCATAAAAGAGGTTGTTAAGAAAGAGATTTTGAAATGGTTGGATGCCTGGATAATCTACCCTATTTCAGACAGTTCATGGGTAAGCCCAATTCAGTGTGTCCAGAAGAAAGGAGGAATGACGGTTGTGACAAACGATGATAATGAATTGATACCGACAAGGACAGTGACCGGCTGAAGGGCATGCATGGATTACATGAAGCTTAATAAGGCAACCCGTAAGGACCACTTTCCTCTACCTTTCATCAATCAGATGTTTGACTGTTTGCCCGGAAATGAGTATTATTGCCTATTGGACGGGTATCCAGGGTATAATCAGATCGTCATTGCTCCAGAGGATCAAGAGAAGACTACATTCACATGCCCATATGTCAAATTTGCTTTCAGGAGGCTGTTATTCGGGTTGTGTAATGCACCGATAACCTTTCAGAGATGTATGATGGCTATATTTTCAGACATGATGGAGCGTAATGTTGAAGTTTTTATGGACGAATTTTCAGTAAATGGGAATACCTTTGATAGTTGTCTTGAGAACTTGGTGATGATATTGAAATGCTGTGAAAGTCTCTACGAAATGGTTGGGAAAAGTGGCATTTTATGGTTAAAGAGGGAATTATTCCTGGGCACAAATTCTCTGCGAAAGGGTTGGAAGTAGACCGGGAAAAGTTGGAAAGTATTGAAAATTTTCCACCTCAGAGCTCAGTTAAAGGAATTCGCAGTTCCCTCGGGGCCGATTTATTAAAGATTTCTCAAAGATTGCAAAGCCACAATGCAGTCTATTAGAGAAAGAGGCAATTTTCAGATTTGATGAATAATGTTTGACATCATTTGAATAGTTAAAGAAGAAATTGGCTACAACTACCGTGATCGTAGCACCGGATCAGACGATGTCGTTTGAGTTGATGTGTGTTTCTAGCGATTACGCGGTAGGGGCTATTTTGGGGCAACACTGAGAGAAGATATTCCATGTTATATATTATACAAGTAAAAACCTCACGGATGCTCAATTGAACTACACAACTATCGAGGAAGAGTTACTTGCGGTCATGTACGCCTTTGATAAATTTAGAGTATATCTGATAGGAACAAAGGTTGTGGTATACACGGGCCACTCGACGATTCAGTATTTAATTTCCAAGAAGAAAGATGCAAAGTCTAGGCTTATTCGATGGATTCTACTCCTTCAAGAGTTTGATTTTGAAATCAAGGATAGTAAGGGGACAAAAAAATAAGTAGCTGATCATCTTTCGAGGTTGGAAAATACGGACACGGACAAAGAATATAAGTGTTTGATCAATGTGTCATTTTTGGATGAACAATTATTTGGAGTAAATTCTGAATTTCCATTCTATGTGGATTTTGCTAATTACTTGGTGAACAAGATCCTTCCCCCTGATTTGATACGTCAACACAAAAAAAGTACCTACATGATGTCAAGTGGTATATGTGGGATGAGCCTTATCTATTCATACAGTGTGGGGATACGATGATTGGTCGATGTGTGCCCTACAATTAAGTGAATATAATCTTGCACGCATGCCATGCATCTGCATATGGGGGACACTATGGAAGTGAGCGAACAACGACAAAGGTACTTTTGACAGGATTTTACTGGTCTACTGTGTTCAAAGATGCCCACCAGTTCGTAAAAAGCTGTGATAGATGTCAAAGGGTGGGTAATATTTCAAAAAGGAATGAGATGCCGCTCAACACAATCTTGGAAGTTGAGATTTATGATGTATGGGGGATTGATTTAATGGGACCTTTTTCTGCCTTTATACAACAATTTATACATCCTGCTAGCTATGGATTATGTATTGAAGTGGGTTAAAACTGTGGCACTCCCTACGAATGATGCCAAAGTGGTTTTGAAGTTCCTACAGAAAAACATTTTCACAAGATTTGGCACGCCGAGAGCAATTATAAGTGACGAGGGAAGTCACTTCTGCAATAAGTTCTTTACAGCTCTCTTAGAAAAGTATGGAGTTAATAACAAGGTTGCAACGAATTATCATCCCCAAATGAGTGGCCAAGCAGAGGTTTCGAATAGAGAGGTGAAACAAATTTTATAAAAAATGGTGAATCCGAACAGAAAAGGCTGGTCTCTGAAGTTATTCGACGCTTTATGAGCTTATCGAACAGCATACAAGACACCAATTGGGATGTCTTCGTATCAATTTGTCTACGTGAAATCGTGTCATCTCCTAGTAAAAATTCAACACAGAGCATATTGGGCCATTCAAAAGCTAAATTTTGATCAATTAGATGCAAGCGAGAAAAGATTGGTGAAACTTAATGAGCTGGATAAGTTTTGACTACAAGCATATGAAAATTCTAAGCTGTATAAGGAAAAGGTCAAGAAGTTGCACGATCCTAAGATTTTGTAGAGGAAGTTTGAACCGGGCCAAGTTGTCTTATTATACAACTTTTGACTGAGGTTATTTCTCGGGAAACTCAAATCACGAAGGTCGGGGCCATTCACTATCAAGACAGTCTACCCACATGGCGCCATTGAACTCTATAGCAGGAATCCGCTAGAAACATTTAAAGTCAACGGGCAGCGTCTAAAGCCTTATTAGGTTGGTGACAACGAAAATCAAGCCACCACGATCACTCTTACTGATGCGCCATGACACATGGAGTAGTCAAGCTGAAAGACTTAAAAGCAAGTGCTCATTGGGAGGTAACCTAATTTTCTTGTCAAAAATAGTATTTTAGATTCATGTCGCTTAATTCATAGTTTAGTTAATAATTTAGTATTACATAGTTCAATTACGTGTAATTCTTAGGTAATTAGTTAGTTATTGTACTAATTTATGATTTTCTTGCTCAAACTCCATGTATTTAACTTAAAATTTTTGTTTTAATGGTTTTTAAGTACTGATGATGAAGTGTTACAAGCGTGCGGGTCAAAATTGTTGAAAAATTGAAGTTATGCAGAAATTACATGCCCAACCCGACAGGTGTATTTACCGCCTGACGCGCCCGCCCCAGCTGGGGGGACCCTCTGTATATACCCCCCAACGGGCCTTTTAAGGCAATTACCCCACGCCCCGGCGGGGTTACGGGAAGTTAGTTTTTAAAAACACTTACAGAATCGTGGCTACACCACTTTCATCTCTCATAACTGAAACCTATCACTCCTAATACCCACAAATTTACTCCATAACTTCTTAATCTCCACAGAATCCGTCCATTACTTTCATCATATATACACTTAACCTCAATTTCATCAATTCCACACCACATAACCATCACGTTCTCAGAATTTCAATCACCAAAACCTAGGGTTCTACACTTTTTGAGTTTATAGCAAGGAAGGAGGGAGAATTCAGTAATTGGTCACTCAACCATTGCAATATCATCATTAAGTGAGGAAAATCATTGTGGGTAGAAACTTTCACCAGTTTTTCATCATAGTTTGGATTTCAGTCTTTAATTTTGGGTATTGTGAATTGTTGTGCACACCAACCGTTTGAGATATTTCCTAAGAGTAAGTTTGGGGGAGTTGATAAATGAAGTAGTATGGAATGGCACCGAAAACACTTGTTAAACGCCAATGGGGCGAAGGGTCATCACCACCGACCCGTAGCTTCGATAAACACAAAATTATCAGTGCCCACATTGTTAAAAAATATGATTATTTCACACTAAAGGCACTGACACCGGAGAAGGGGTTGAGGCCAAATTCCTTTGATGGGAAGATAAGGAGACAAATCAACGAACAAGGTTGGGATACATTTACTGATCAGGCAGACCCTATAGTTGTGACTGAGGTAAAAACATTTTATGCCAACACTGAGGATAAAGCACCGTTTATGGTGTTTGTGCGGGGCAAGTAAGTTCATTTCAGTCCTGAGGCAATAAATTTGTTCTACAACTTGCGAGCCCCAATTGTTTGTCAGCATGTTTAACTGCGAGATAGCAACCCAAACTACGATCAGATTCTCACAGAAATATCAAAACCTGACACTATATGAGCAAAAGGGAAGAAAGGTGGAACCTTGTTTATGAGCAAGGATTTGAGTTTGTATATCAAGATATGGTATGCATTCCTGTGCGTGAAGCTATTTCCATCAACACATACAAGTGAAGTTATAAAAGAGAAGGTTCTACTCCTAAATGCCATAGTGAAAGATTTTGATATTAATATCGGTGCTATCATTAGCTTCTCGATCCAGCCTGCTTACGCGGGCCATTTTTAGGAAGATTGTCACACCCCTCACTTATTTGTGAACTGTGTAGACAATCAGGGGTTATATTGTCGACAAATGAGACCATGCAGCAGCCATTCTAGCTACTTGACTCATGCATTATTACTAGATACTAAGTATGGGCTGGAGGGGAGTCGCATCCTAGAGGGTTTGGATTTGTATTTCTCGATGCTCCTGAGGAAGGGGACACTGAGGATACCTCTGAGGATGACGAGTTGTCTGAGGGTTCTGAAGAGGCTACGAGGGGTAGTAGGCCTACCAAGTATATGTTTAGTACCCAGTTTCGTAGCTTGCAAAGACAAATTGATGATCGATACAGATAAGAAGATAGAAATCTGAAGAGAATTGTAGTGAGACAAGATCATATATTTACCACAATGACCACTTTCCATGCTTCATTGGCTGAAGCATTTCAAAGAATGAATCCAGCTGCGGCAGATCAGTACCAATTCCCGAATCCACAACCACTTCCTGGATATCCACCATCTGTCTCTGATGTTAAAGAGATGCCACCACCACAACCACCAACTGCCTAGCTACCACAGGGAAGTCCTCTTACACTTTCTTGCTTTATTTTCACAATGAAGACATTGTTTTCCATAAGTTTGGGGGAGTAGTGTAGTTTAGTAGTTTTCTCTAGTTTTTATGTTTCTGATGAGTATGTTAGTTTATGTTTTATGTTAATTGCATTTAGTTAGTTCATATTATTTCATGTTTGCATTCATGTAGTTGCATTATTAGTATAATATAGTTCTGTTTGAATAGTTAGTGTAAGAACTAAGAAATTCATGATTTAATAATTATTTTAATATAAGAGAATGAATATTTATTTGTATATAAATGTTAATGTTTTGTAAGCGAAGTAATTAAATTAATTTTCCTTGGATTAATACGAATTAAGAAGTGTGGAATTATGATGAGCATTTTTGAAGTGCCTTGTGTGGCATAATGTCAAATGAAGAAATTCACTAAGTGAGTTAAAAGAGAACTATGAAGATTAATTATGTGATTCCGTATATGGAATGAATAAGTTTTAAACTAGTAATATCACCAATATGGAAGTTAATTCATATCCTGTAAAACTAGTGTGATGATAGAAGTTGGAACTGGCTTAGAGCTAAACCATTTTGGCACTGCCAGGGACCGGCGCAGCTGCGCCCTCCCAGCAGTAAAAAATGGTGAAGTTGCGCCAGTGGTTAGTCTGAGATAGGTTAGTTTGTACTGTAGAAATGAAATTGAACACTTTTGTTATATGTGTGAAATTAATAAATCATTGGATAAAAGTACATTATGTTTATATAAGTTACCAAGTAGTACAATGAAATCCCATATGATCTTTAATACAGAAATAATTAAAATAGCTATGTATTCTAGAAACTGGGAAAGGAATTAAATATTTAAATAAACATTAATATTAAATAGTGTTATTGTGTGGTTGTGAGAGTAGTAAAAATAATTATGGGAGATACCCGGACAATAATACCTAACTGCACTATTTTATTACGTGTATTTAATGTACACAGATTATATGATGTGAGTACAGAATTAATCCCTAATTTGCTAATATAGTAACAATTGTACATTAAAATTATATTTTTGGGAGTTAAAATAACTAAACTAAGCTCAAGTTGCTGAGATTTGCTACAAGACCCCAAATTATTAATAAAATGAAATTTAATTTCCTCTATTTATCATTTTGAAATAGTAAGGGTTGGTTTGATTAATGTGGTTAGTTATGGTTAAAATACGCAAATATTTCAAGTGGTTATAAAAATACTCATTGTTGTCGGCGAATATTCGTTTGGTCGTGGAATATTCTTGCTGTCGAGGAATATTCGTACGATGGCGCAGCCTTGTGTGGGCCCCATAACGGAAAGCGATTGGATGAAGAAAATGACAAGTATAAGTTATTTATAAATAACGACGTAGTTTTTACCGTTATTACTGTTGGAATACCCCGTGGTTAAAACACAGTAATACGCGTTGTTGCATAGTAGCACACGGTATTGCACCAATTATTGATTCTTACGTAAGAAGGCACTACTCAATAATTGTTACAGTAGTTACTCTTCAGTATTTTATTTTATTGATTCAATAATTGCTGCGTTGATATTTTATATTACTGTTATTTCAATAATTATCACTACACAGTATTTTTCATTATCGAAGCAATAATTCATATTATCTTAATAATATTATTAGAAAACATTATTGACAATGTCTAGAAAGTTCTGTCTAAGGAGAGGTTTGGTCACCTAATTGCGCGCCAGTAAGGAGAAATTCTTATTGGAAAGCCCCCTCTTTTCTGGGAACAGTCTGGTTGTCGGTATTGTGATTCTGTAATATTATTTGTGAATAATTAATTATTGATTTATATGATGAGGAAAATATTGATTTTATGTGGATATAGATGGAGAAAATTTTTAAAGTGACAATTATTAAAAATTGATATTTTAACAATTGCTTAAAACATGTTAAACATGTATGTGGGCCCATTTCTTGACTGAAATTTGATTATAGACTGTAAAATCGCTCGTTGTGGATTTCAGTCAATTTCTATTTGGAATTTGGAAAACTTTTCTTCTGCAAAGTTGTAGAGAATGAAATTTCCTATGGAAAGGACACGTGGTTTGAATTTTTCTGACAAAAAGGGCTATTTATTATGAATTATTGAAGTTCTGAATTATTGAGTCTGAATTGATTTTGTAACAAAAATTGTTTTAAACATTTTTTTTTTCATTTTTGTGTAATAAATTTGTTTTTGATGTGGTGGGCTAAGGAAAATTTGGTTATAAATATATTATTATATTCAATTTTCTGCTTTGGTGTTCTAAGTATTTTCTTATAAATAGGGTGCTTAGGTTATAATTTAAAATCACACCAGAAATAAGTTTTTTCTCTCTCTTTCTCTCTCTATATTATCGAGCGTATTCTTATGAGTATTTTGATACCTTTAGTGTTGCTATACGGTGTGAGTTCCCTTCAGCTCTATATCCAGTATTCCAGCCAGAAGTATTATCCTTTTGAGGTAACGGATGTTATTTTCTTCGTAAATGATATTATTTCTTCAATGTCATTATGCCGAAATATTGGTTGGAACTTTTTATCAAATTTAGAACTTTTTCATGTCGGGGCTACTATTCATGAGTTACTATTCACGAGTTACTATTCACGAGTACTATTCACGAAGCATGATGATTTTCTTGTGGAATTTCTATCTTTTGGTGTCAGAGTTACTATTCACGTATATGACACTATTCAAGAATACGACACTATTCATAGAAAAATTAAATTTTCGTTTTTCGTCTAAAATATCTATTATGGATACTAGCTTTGATTGTATCCATATTTTGATTATTCCTGAATTTTACTCCACTATGAATATTTATGAGGTATTTTTTTGACATGGAATAACTGAAATATGAATCCTTAATATTTATTCTTTTGTTTCACTGAATTAGTTTTTTTAAAATATTTTTCATCATCCTCCGTCCTAAATGATGATATAATTGAATATCTTTGGCCTGTAGTGCAAAGATTAATGATTTCTGATGAATATCTTTGGCCCGTAGTGCAAAGATGAACATGTGTTTAGATGAACATGACCAACTGATGAATATCTTTGGTCTGTAGTGCAAAGATGAATATTCAATTTCAGTTATATATTGATTAATGTTACAGGGATAAAAGATAGACGATGAACTTTTAAATTCATATATAGAAGATAATAGATTTCATCCTCTACTTAACTCTTCTAATGAATTATTATTTCCGGTGCGAATATTGATTTCAAACTTATTGTCTATTGTATTCTATTAGATTTTTCTCTGTTGAGGACTAATGATAATTTGTTTTATATTATCTTAGTCATAATGTTCTTTACTGGGCTAGTTGAGCTCACCCTTTTCCTTGTTGTTCCATTTTTCTTCTAAGGAGGCGAGAATGTACCGAGTACTAGTCAGGGTGTAGAATGATGGTTCTAGAAGTGGTTCTAGTAGTCCTCACTATTCTGTAAAATAGTGTATTAATAATTGTAATGAGGACTTATTTGAGTATGGATATTGTCTAGATGATAATATTTGTATATAAACTCACAATTTTTATGTTGTATTAATAAAGTTGTAGTTATTTCTGTACCATGTATTTTGACGACTCAGAATGGGTGTTGTATACCTATTTTGGGGGCGTCACAGTTGGTATCAGAGCTTAGGATTTGATTTCTGGCGGAGATCGGGGAATAGAACTAGGAGGGGAGAGACGAGTAAATCCTTTGCTAGTGTGTCCTACCTAAGCTTATTTGTTGGTTGATCAGAGTATAGGGTTATTATGTTGCATGTCAATTTCTTTAATTAACCCTTGTTTTGTGGCAGTATTTGAGAATGGACAGCTTAAAATATTAACAATGGAGTGAATGAGACCGTGGAGAAAGCTCTAATCGCCAACCAAATTAATGTGATGTCAGGAGAAGAAAGAATTAGAGATATCCATGTGTGGAGAAAGCTCTAATCGCCAACCAAGATAATGTGATGTCAGGCGAAGAAAGAATTGGAGATATCCATGTGGTGAGTGAAGAATTAATAGTTGCACCCGAGATAGTCGCAGAGGTAGCAGCTGAGAGTGAGGAAGAAGAGGAACCTGAGGACAATTTATTAGAAGAATTTTATGATCGAAATTTAGAATTAAAAAATCGTATTCATGAGTTAGAAGAGCAAGCTGAAGAACGAAAGGCGGTCGTGGAGCAAAGATGTGCAACAATTCTAAATTATGTTACCCGATGTGCGATGCTTGAACAGAATCACTCTTTGGTAGAGTATAAGATATTAGAACTGGAATCTGAGAATGCTATGATCAAAGTTCTGATGAAAGAAGAAGCAACCAAACGAATGAGAATGGAGGATGCATGGGTAAAAGCTACACGACACGTTGATATTGTAGAAAAAAACATCTGATCCAATAAGGCCAAAATAGATGAAATGGATTTTACTTTTTGGACAGCAATTGGGAGAATCCAACATCGAGTTCAGAATTACCCTATGCAGAGCGATCAACCCCAATTCGATATGGATCGGAGAGTAATGATTGAAATCATGGATCAGGAATTCGATGAAGCAATGACGGGTGGAATGTACTCTATAGCAAAGTTAAGTCCAGTTGGGACGGTGGCACCAGAGGCGGATACGGACAAGTCAAAGTCTACTG
The DNA here is from genome assembly GCA_020205505.1 of Panax japonicus. Taxonomy (NCBI): domain Eukaryota; kingdom Viridiplantae; phylum Streptophyta; class Magnoliopsida; order Apiales; family Araliaceae; genus Panax; species Panax japonicus. The sequence continues at coordinate 69,065,423 of CM035091.1, forward strand.
TTCTTGGAAGAGTGTTTGTCGTGACTGCCCAAAACGCGAGGAACTTGAATGAAGGTATCACGGGTTAGTTAGTTATAAATTCTTGCGAAGTCTATACCTTATTAGATATCGATTTTACCCATTCTTTTATCTCTCCTGCTTGTGCTCAACGTTTAAACTTGACTCCAAAGAAATTAGACTTTGATTTATCTGTGGAAACTCCGTTAGGAGAAACTTTCATCACATCCACTGTTTATAAATCTTGTTTGCTCCAAGTTGGCACCATCACATTACCTTTTGATCTTATATCTTTAAAGATACTTGCTTTTGATGTGATTTTAGGGATTGATTGGTTAACTACTCAGCATGCCAAATTGATTGCTTTTGTAAGGTTGTTAGTTTTCATATTCTTAAGCAACCTGTTATTCGAATTAAAGCAACCAAACCATTGAAGTCAAACTCTTTCATATCAAGCCGTAAAGTCATTCGTTTATTAAAAAACGGATGTCAAGCTTTCTTTGCCATGTTATGGACTTGAACAAAAATACGTCAGATTTTAATGATATTTCCATTGTTAGTAAATTTCCTGATATATTTCATGAAGAATTTCTTGGCTTACTCCCAGAGCGTGATATTGAATTTTGTATCGACTTTGAACCCGGTACAAAACCCATTTCTAAAATCTAATATCGAATGGCTCCTATTGAACTTTAGGAATTAAAACCCAACTATAGAAGTTAATAACTGAGCCTCTATCTGGTGACTTCTTTTGTGAATGCACCAAAGCCAAACTCTTCGTAGAGGATGCCATATTCAGGCGATAGTAAACTTATAGGCGTCATTGTGACGTGCTATCCAAGGTTGGGATATGAGTCACAGTTGAGAGCAACCTAAGTCGGTAATCGAAATACGTAGCTTTCTAGGCTTAGTTGGTTATTATCGGAGATTCGTTGAAGGATATTCTCAAATCGCTATTCCATTAACGCAGCTGACTCGCAGAGATACAAAATTTGAATGGAGCAAGGAATGTTGGAAGAGCTTCGAAGAACTCAAGAGGAGACTCATTTCGGCACATGTTTTGACCATACCATCCTAGAAAAGCAAACGTGGTAGCTGACGCGTTGAGTAGAAGATCATATACATGAACGAGTACGATGATATCAAGTATACGCATAGAACCAACTTTAATCGATAAAGTTAAAGTTGCTCAAGCCACAGACCTGGAGCTAATGCGTATGAAGAAGAAGGTGTAAGAAGGTGTTATTCCAGAAGCAAGAATCGATGAAGAAGTAATACTTCGAGTCCAGTCCAGACTTTGTGTTCCTAACGATTCTGATTTGAAGTACAAGATCATGATAGAGGCACACAATACACCATTTGAAATCCATCCTGGAAGTACCAAAATGTATCGTGATCTTCGACATACATTTTGGTGGAATAATATGAAGAGAGAGAGATTGCAAAGTTTATCTAGAGGTGTTTAACTTGTAACATGTAAAGGCGGAGCATCAAGTACCTAAGGGTCTGTTGCAACCACTTGAGATTCTGAAATGGAAGTGGGAACACATTACCATGGATTTCGTTACGGGTCTTCCCACGGTTTCTCAAGGCATAAATGCTATTTGGGTTACTGTTGATAGATTAACCAAGTCTGCTCATTTCTTGCCGATACGGGAGACTTATTCCCTTGAACTTCTTTCTTGAATATACGTAAATGAGATTGTGAGATTGCATGGAATGCCAGTATCCATAGTTTTGGATCGTGACCCAAGATTCACTTCAAGATTTTGGGTTAGCTTACAAAAAGCTATGGGCACGGATTTACGGTTCAGTTCAGCATACCATCCTCAAACGGACGGGAAAACAGAGAGGACTATTCAAACTCTTGAAGATCAATTAAGACTTTGTGTCCTCGATTTCAAAGGGAGTTGGGATAAGTACCTACCATTGGTGAAATTCTCCTACAACAACAGTTATCAGGCAAGTATAGGTATGGCTCCATTTGAAGCATTGTATGGACGAAAGTGTCGCTCTCCAGTATATTGGGATGAGGTGGGAGAAGAAACGTTGTTGGGACCAGAGTTGGTACGACTGACTACAGAGAAGATCCAAATGATTTGACAACGTATACAAACGGCACAAGATCGACAAAAGAGTTATGCGGATCTTCATCGAAAGGACGTGGAATTTGACATTGGGGATCATATATTGTTGCGTGTGGCTCCATGGAAGGGAGTTACAAAATTTGGGAAGAGAGGAAAGCTCAATCCACGATTTATTGGTCCATTTTAGATTCTTGATCGAGTAGGAAATGTGGCCTATAGACTCGCGTTACCTCCAAGTATGTCTCGTGTTCATAATAATTTTCATACATCTGTGTTTCGTAAATATGTGAAAGACCCGAACCACATCATTGAGTTAGAACCGGACGAGATAGCCGAAGACTTAACGTACAAAGAGGTACTTGTCAAGATCTTGGATAGGAAGGAGCATGTCCTACGCACGAAGGTCATACCACAAGTTAAAGTTTTGTGGAGAAACCATACTATTGAGGAAATGACCTGGGAGTTGGAAACGTAAATGAAAGCGAGGTATCCTCATCTTTTCGAAACACCAGGTACGTACGTCAATTTCGAGGACTAAATTTCATAAGAAGGAGAGGTTGTAAAACCCCAAATTATTAATAAAATGAAATTTAATTTCCTCAATTTATCATTTTTAAATAGTAAGGGTTGGTTTGATTAATGTAGTTAGTTATGGGTAAAATGCGCAAATATTTCAAATAAGCAAGTGGTTATAAAATACTCATTTTTGTCGGAGAAAATTCGTTTGGTCGTGGAATATTCTTGCTGTCGAGGAATATTCATACGATGGCGCAGCCTTTTGTGGGCCCCATAATGAAAAGCGATTGGAAGAAGAAAACGACAAGTATAAGTTGTTTATAAATAACGGCGTAGTTATTACCGTTAATACTATTGGAATACCCGGTGGTTAAAACACAGTAATACGCGTTGTTGCACAGTAGCACACACTATTGCACCAATTATTGATTCTTACGTAAGAAGGCACTACTCAATAATTGTTGCAGTAGTTAATATTCAGTATTTTATTTTATTGATTCAATAATTGCTGCTTTGATATTTTATATTACTGTTATTTCAATAATTATTACTACACAGTATTTTCCATTATCGAAGCAATAATTCATATTATCTGAATAATATTATTAGAAAACATTATTGGCAATGTCTAGAAAGTTCTGTCTAAGGAGAGGTTTGGTCACCTAATTGCGCGCCAGTAAGGAGAAATTTTATTGGAAAGCCCCCTCTTTCCTGGGAACTGTCTGGTTGTCGATATTGTGATTCTGTAATATTATTTGTGAATAATTAATTATTGATTTATATGATGAGGAAAATATTGATTTTATGTGGATATAGATGGAGAAAATTTTTAAAGTGACAGTTGTTAAAAATTGATATTTTATCTTTTCTGATAAAATAATATTTTATTATATTATTATAATATAATAATGATGATATTTTTACAATGAATGTGGGATATATGAGTATATGAGGAGGAAGAGTATTTTTTTTGCAAAAGTTGTTTAAAACATGTTAAACATGTCCGTGGGCCCATTTCTTGACTAAAATTTGATTATAGACTGTAAAATTGCTCGTTTGTGGATTTTGGTCAATTTCTGTTTGGAATTTGGAAAACTTTTCTTCTGCAAAGTTGTAGAGAATGAAATTTCCTATAGAAAGGACATGTGGTTCGAATTTTTCTGACAAATGGCTATTTATTATGAATTATTGAAGTTCTGAATTATCGAGTCTGAATTGATTTTGTAACAAAAATTGTTTTAAACATGTTTTTCATTTATGTGTGATAAATGTGTTTTTGATGTGGTGGGCTAAGGAAAATTTTGTTATTAATATATTATTATATTCAATTTTCTGTTTTGGTGTTCTAAGCATTTTTCTATAAATAGGGTGCTTAAGTTAGAATTGAAAATCACACCAGAAACAAGTTCTCTCTCTCTCTTTCTCTCTCTATATTATCTAGCGTATTCTTGTGAGTATTTTGATACCTTGAGTGTTGCTATACGATGCAAGTTCCCTTCAGCTCTATATGCAGTATTCTAGTCAGAAGTACTATCCTTTTGAGGTAAGGGATGTTATTTTTTTCGTAAGTGATATTATTTCTTCAATATCATTATGTTAAAATATTGGTTGGAACTTTTTATCAAATTTAGAACTTTTTCATGTTGGGGTTACTATTCATGAGTTACTATTCATGAGTTACTATTCATGAGTACTATTCACGAAGCATGATGATTTTCTTGTGGAATTTCTATCTTTTGGTGTCGGAGTTACTATTCACGTATATGACACTATTAACGTATACGACACTATTCACAGAAAAATTAAATTTTTGTTTTTCGTCCAAAATATCTATTATGGATACTAGTTAGCTTTGATTTTATCCATATTTTGATCATTCTTGAATTTTACTCCACTATGATTATTTATGAGGTGTTTTTTTGACATGGAATAGCTGAAATACGAATCTTTAATATTTATTCTTTTGTTTCACTAGATTCGTTTTCTTTAAAATATTTTTCATCATCCTCCATCCTAAATGATGATATAATTGAATATCTTTGGCCTGTAGTGCAAAGATTAATGATTTCTGATGAATATCTTTGGCCCGTAGTGCAAAGATGAACAGGTGTTTAGATGAACATGACCAACTGATGAATATCTTTGGCCTGTAGTGCAAAGATTAATATTCGATTTTAGTTATATATTGATTGATGTTATATGGATAAAAGATAGATGATGAACTTTTAAATTCATATATAAAAGATAGTAGATTTCATTCTCTACTTAACTCATCTAATGAATTATTATTTCCACTGCGAATATTGATTTCAAACTTATTGTCTATTGTATTCTATAAGATTTTTCCCTGTTGAGGACTAATGATAATTTGTTTTATATTATCTTAGTCATAATGTTCTTTACTGGGCTAGTTGAGCTCACCCTTTTCCTTGTTGTTCCATTTTTCTTCTCAGGAGGAGAGAATGTAGCGAGTACTAGTCGGGGTGTGGAATGATGGTTCTAGAAGTGGTTCTAGTAGTCCTCACTATTCTGTAAAATAGTGTATTGATAATTGTAATGAGGACTTATTTGAGTATAGATTTTGTCTAGATGACAATATTTGTATTTAAACTCACAGTTTTTATGTTATATTAATAAAGTTATAGTTGTTTCTGTACCATGTATTTTGACGACTCAGGACGGATGTTGTATACCTATTTTGGGGGCGTCACATTTGCTCTTGTCCCATAATGAGTGACCCTCATAGTATATGAATAATAGCCTAAGGCTAAATTACGTAACTTCCAAGTTTATATCAGTGGCTGAGCATAGGTGATGATTGCAAAGCCAATGGCTATGGAGATGGCTGGTGGTGGGTTGTTAAACCACTCTCAATTAACCAATGTTTTCTTCCAATATACCATATACTTCATTCTCAGTACAATGCAAATGCCCAGTCCAAGTTTCTTCTATAAATAACAGACCAAATATTCAGTTTATGTTTCTTTGTTTTGGTTCTTGAAATACTGATAACTTGAGAGTAAGTGAGTTGTGGTTCAAAGAAAAGGCTAGCAAATTCAGAAGGAGGAAACTAACTTAATAAGCTTCAAGAGGTATAAAAATATTCACTTTTGTACTTAATTGGTTTTTTTCCAAGTTCTCAAAATTTCTTAAAATTCGCTGTTAATCAATGTGAATTAGCATGCCATAATGTGTTTAGGAAGTATGCTTGCATATATGAACTCTTAAATGATGGATTGGAACGTGTTTAAATAAAAAGAAACAGGGTTGAGTAAGGCTCTACAAAACAGAGTCTGTTTCTGCTGTGATTCCAGGCATGGCGCAGCTGCGCTGTACCCCAAAATCAGACACTGATTTTTGTTATGCCATGTGTTGAGGAATTGGTGTTGCAACTAAAATATATACTTGAAAGGGGGTATAACATGAGGTAGAAAGCTTTCTTATGTAGTATAAAATAATCAACATGATTTTAGTGAGAGATTTGTAATCAAAACTTAAAGTTTAAAAACAAACTTTAAAGTAATACATGTTCTACAAATTCTGAACTTAGTAGGTTATACACATGATTGATTTTAGATATACATAAGCATGATTTGATGTTTATAGTGTCTTTGTCATGATCAAACTTGTTAGCTTTGTGATAGAAATTATTTTAAAAGAAAAGCTCAGTATAATAAGTTAATGGACATGAATGCTACAAGATATAGTTTTTGATCTTAAAAAGAGGTTATCATGACTTAGTTACTTATGATAAGAGTTTTAAAGTTGTTTTATATGTGTTATATTGCATTATTTATGATAAAGTGATTTCAAAGGCAATCTTGAACATGTTTTCAAAATTTAGTTGCATCACATGAGTATATAGATTCTAAAGGGTTAAGATGGCATGTTTGGGTTTAATATGTGTGACAACCCAAATTTTTATAAATTATTAAAATAGGAATTTAATAACTAAAATTCTTATTATGAGATGTTTTTAAGTGTGAGTATGTATATATACGTGCTATAGATGTTGAAATATATGATCTGGTGTGAAGAGAAATATATTCATATATTGGAAAAGTGAGGTTTAATAGTTAAGTTAACTATTGAAGAAATTAAATGAATTTAGTAATTAATTTTAAATATTTATTGAATTAAATAAATATTTTAATTTATTTATTTATTGAGGAAATAAATAATTGATAAATTGTGGAGAATTAATTTAGTAACTAAATTGATTAATGTAAATTAAATTGAGTAATGATAATTTTATCTAAAGGATTTAATTTAAAGAAATAATTAAATTAAATCAATTGCTCAATATTTAAGAAAATAATTAAATTAAATGAATTGTTTAATTTATTTGGAAATAAATAAATTAAATAAAGTGATGTTTCTAATTTATTAATTAAATTAGTTATATAATTATTTATTAATTATAAGTATAATGATAATAAGATTTTTATTTTTATTATTATAAGTTGTTTAAATTAACTAAACTAAAGTTATTTAAATTAATCAACTAAAGGTGTGACATGAAACTATATAATATAAGGTTATTAAAAAAATCTAGTTGGGAGTTATGTGCTAAGCCAAACAAGGCCTTGTGGCCTTTGATTTTTTCAACTGATGCAAACTTTTTGATTTTGTACCTGACGTTAGTGGGGGAGTGGGAGTCAGTTTATTTTTACGCTTCTTATTTTGTCCCTAAGGCTAGACAAGATAGAAATACAGAGAAGGTTTGGAGATAAGAAGAAACTGCCAAGGATGAGTTACTTAATAAAAGCAAAAGCTCCCTATTCCTTATTCAGTTTCTCTCGACTCCTCCTGCCCTGCTATACCCGCCCCTTTCCATCTCATTGTCTAGTGCACTTATTCGGCTAACACAAGGGGAGAGAAGTAAGAATTTGAGCTTCCAAAACTCGTTGGAGCAGTGAGGTTTCAGTATGGGAGCTAGAAAGAGATCATAAGTGAAGCAAATAGAAGGTATTACAATCTTTCTTTATAATTAATATGAAAATAAAGTTCAAACAAGGTGGTTTATTTGGTAATAGAATGATTACATTTAGCACTATAAACTGATTTTAGTTATGAATGGTTCATTGTAATGATATTAGTTAATTGTAGCTATACTAATTAACAAAGACTTGAAATATTTGATGATCAAAAGAATGGGATTTCAAACAAATTGAATTCTAAAAAAAAGAAGAGAAAACTAGTTTGTTTGTTAATGACTCGGCTATGCTTAATTGTTTTCATATTAAACTATTATGGCTTGAATTAAAAACAAGGGGATAGGCTTGGTTGTGTGGAGATATAAGGAAGCTAAAATGGGATAATAGCACAAATAAATGGCTATGAAATGAGTGTTCCAAAACAGCGCACACCACTTGTTCGATAAAAGTCCTATGTGAGTTTTTTTGGTTAAAAACCAAGTATTATGTAAATCTAAGGATAAAGTAAGGTATATTTATCCTATATGAAGATAAATAGAGAGTTTGGGCATATTAAATGAAAGCAAAAAGCTATTTTAAACCAAAACGAAAAGTTAGAAATAAGTGTGTTATAAGCCATTATTGACCACTATTTTGAGCAGCTTATAGATTTTGAAATCGAAAGTTTATAACTTTTAAATATAGTCTCATATACTATATATAACATATTTAAAATTTTCTCTAATTTGGTATACGATCTAGAAGTAATAAGGTCGCGAAATAAACATGTTAGAAATCGAAAAAAAATGTGAACTGCTGACCCGAAGGACAAATTTGGGGCTAGCTAGAGTTTTCAGAAAATTGTGGGCTTTTGGAATATTATATTAGACTGAATAAGCTTTCCATAGACTCCAGAACGGACTAATTCTGACTTCGGAGCAAGGAGTTATGACATTTCAAAGTAGTTGCGTCAAATTTGTCCAACAAATTCGGAGCAGTCCCCTTGCACGGATTTTCTGGAATTTTGTACTTGGAATTTGAAGATGGTTCATGAATGAAAGTTGTAGCCCCCGACGTCAGCTTCGCGTGGGCGCAAGAATCGCTCAAAAATGTTTTAAAACGAATTAGTTATGACTATTTTAGCGAGATATGGTAAAGCTGAGAAAAAATTAAAAACTGTTATGATTGGGCATTTTTAAGTTCTGTTTTGGGCGGCCTATGATGTCTAAAATGGGTGGCATATATTTTCTAAATATATTCTCTTATGTTGTTTATACCATATCCAAATTTTGTGGCAAACTAACTTACGAATTAAAAACTACAAAATGGCAAAGTGACTTCATCGCGAAGATGGCTGCTGCCCAGCAGCAACGCTCTGTAACAGTTGACTGAGACTCCTTTGAAGCTCTCAATTGACGTGTTTAAAGTACCCAAAGTGTTTAGCTAATATTTTACTTAAATAGGTGGGTATACCACCCATATTATATCCAAAGCTTGACGTGTAAAAGATCAATGTCATGGGAAATATAAAATGGCAGAGCATGGGGACAAATACGTGTAACATCGATTACAGGACTTGATGCTCACGATACAACATACAACATCATCTATCTAAGTAAACTTTATCAATAATAATAATATTATATTACCCATTACATAAATAGTCGAAATAACATCCCAAGTCTTTAGAACCTTAAAACATACTGGAACTTAGTCTTAGCGTTTATCGCTACATTACACATATGAAGAAATAATTAACTTATTACATAACCATTAGCATCACTTCATCTTGGACTTTCCCTTGTCCTTGCCCGAACCCTCAGCCTTCTCACCCTTAACTGAAAGGTTTAAGCAAGAATGAGCACGAATTTCCCAAAAAGTATATACAGAAATTTGAAAACGTACATCAGGAGTGAAAGAGGTTGAATAGCTAAACCTCAACAGTTGAAATGATTGTCAAGTGTTAAATAGGAACATCAAGAATGGAAATTTAAGAATTTTCAATATCATACTAAGGGGTGTAAAATACCCTGAACATATTTTCTTTCATCAAAAATCATCAGACAGTTTAACAATCCAATAGACTGTAAATGGTCTCTGCAAGTACGACAGGTGATCAGCCTATTGTACCCTACGTTGTGCACAATTATTAAGTTTTAAGCTGCATAAGCGAAATGGGATTATTTGCCCGACATCTATTTGCCCGTTTATTCGGGTTGTTCATCTTAGTAATCATGTGAGACCACACCAAAGAAATTTGGATTGATAAACATTTAATAGCTTCGAAAGATTTGTTTTAAATCACTTTTTCCATCAATAATAACTAGCCGGAAACAAAGGCCAGGAACATACTTAGAACAGTTCGATAATGAAATGGAATTTAAACATATGGTTAACGACCGAAGTTAAGATTTAAATTGTATGGATTTTGGGGTCGTTACAGTTGGTATCAAAGTTGTAGGTTATAAACCTTAGGTAGGAGTACCATAGGCTATAACCTTAGAGAAGAGATGCGAAGATAATGAAAGAATAAGCTTAGATAGAGCTTGAAGAATAAGAAGTAATTTAAGAAATGTATAGAGAAGGGATTAAATCATACGTGAAAGGATTCAAAGAAGAATCTCGCAGAGTTATAAGGAATATGAAAGTGGGGTTACCCAACTCCAATAATAAGGTTGTAAGGTGATAATAAATAGACAATGTCTATAAGAAGAGAATGATAAAGAAGTTAAGAATCAAAAAGTTATATCTAAGTGTGGTACAATCGTACACTTTAATAGTTAATGTATGGTATCTGGGCTAAATGATTTCTTCATAGAGCGGAGGTATATACGAACTAGCAACTCGGAACCTAGTTTGTTAGTTGTTTGTGGGAAACAACTCAACATACTATATTGAAACTGTTAGAGACTCGATGTGTACCAAGTATAGAAAGTGGATACGTATGATGAAAATGTAGAACTCGAATGAATTGTTGAGCAATGTAAATGAAGTTAGAAATTCTTAAAGGAAGAATTGTTATGAAAACAAGAAGATTCAAAGAAGAATCTTGAAGAGATATAAAGATAAGAAATGAGAGTTACCCTAACTCGAATAGCCACGATAACGAATAATGTAGTAAATGATGAAAAATGAAAGAAAGATGATCGTAAAACAAAACGATCACGAGTTAAGAAAAGACTTTTAAGTGAGATGATTCTAGAATAAAATTGATCTATTTAAGTTATAAAAGAAAGATGGTCTGTAATGTTTGAATAATTAAAGCTTGATGTTATAAAGAGGATGTACTATGAAATAGTACGAGATAACTCATGACGAGGTATAGATGATGTGATACGAGGAATTCGTATCGAGCAAATAGCAAGTTATGAGCAAGATAGGGTTAGGTGGGATTTCAATTGAGGACTTATGTGATGGTTGAGTTGTATAAATCTTTGTATGGGCGAGGGTTTTGTGCTTGCACTCAGTTTATCACTTTGATAATCATTAGAATGTTGGTGTCGCGCTATCAATGTATATGTGGCGAAAAGGTGATTCTTTTTTCATGAGTATATTTGATAGTTAAAAACTATTAAGATTAATCAGATATTATTAGGATTAGATGCGGTTCTTAAAACTAATGCATATGGTAAGTTCGTGACTCATAATAATATGGTATGTTTTGAACCCCTCAGCGAATGGACGCCTATGGTCTGACTAGGATAAGTTCTTAAACTCATATTATTGTGGCAAGTTCCTAAACTTTCAATGTGCGGTAAGTTTGATGAACTATACTGGGATATAGGAGGATTATAAGTTGAAATACAAGAATATTTGGTGTAAAGATTGAAATTGATGGAGAAAATTAGGTATTCCAAATCTTCTAGCTTTGCTAGATTTTTGAAATTTATTGACTTCGTGCCAATGATCATACTTTTGCTTTTTGAAAAAATGTTGGGTCACACTAGTGAACCAAAGAATTTTTAAAAAAACAGTGCTATTATTCGTATGTCTATGCTAATTGCTTTGGCTAGATAAAAATAATTTGAAATATATCAAAATATATTTTTTATATATCATCAATGCATCATAGAACCTGGTGCAGAGATGATAAAAATGATGGAGTCATCAATGCAGTATTACTTAGTGTTGGATGTGATCTAAGGATCGTCAGCCCACTATGGTATGATGTAGTATGATAAAATCACCAAATGACGGAATCCTCAAACGGACTGTAAATACAGTGCGGTATCATGACGTCATAAAAAGATTTTGAGAATTCTGTAAGATATGAGAATATAAATATATATGTGTATGTATATTTCGATTGATGTCCGAATTGTTGTAGAAGTCTTGCTATTTGGTTCAGCTAGACGAAAATTGAAAGATGTTCATGAAATTCAAGCGTTTCTTGAGAAGTTATGTCAAACCAAATTGTTTTGGTGCAGGTTCAGATGTTGAAAAGCTGAGGTAAATAACCCTATAAAAAGGGGACATGTTATAGGAGACAATGGTTCCGAAAGTAACGCATATAGTCGTTACGATGTTAAGATGTAATACGTTGTGCATGACGTAGTGGTACAATAGGATGGCCATCTAGTGTACGAGTGGAGGGTGTTTCCAGTCTTTATGATTGATAAACATTCTGCCAAAGAGGGTTTAAAGTGTGAAGAACCGGTGGTGAAGAACTATTAAACCTAGAGAAGAGTTCACGGTCTTGAGACCCTCAACATGATTTGGAAACTTTCAAATTCCTGTTATTCATACCGCTTCCCAATTATTGAACAATTGAGGAAGATTCTTGTTATTCTGAAAGGTGAAAGTGGAAAGAATGAGAAAATTAAGCAAAGCATAATAATTTCAAGAAAGAAATGAAATTCTAGGAGAAAGAGAAATGTGAAACTCTTAAAAGAGGATGAGGTGAGGAATAAGATGATCTTAGAAAGATACTTAGAGAAATAATTTGGTTGCAGAACCTAATGAATAAATAGATATAAACATAAAATTTATTTTGATAAATGGAATGAATGAAAATTAGTAAGTCAAAAAAATTTTGAGGACGAAATTCTTAGAAGAAGGTGTGAATGTAATGTCCCGAGAGTTTGATAATATAGTATATGGTAATGATCCTTAGGAAAAGATAATACTCAAATATAATTGAGTTTAAATAAATGATATGAAATAAAACTTACAAAAATTTACTATCAAGAATGATGGGAGTAGGAAATATAAAACCTATATTAAGATAATGTGTTGAAGTTATTCAACGAAGAGATTTGATGAAAACCTGAGTAAGGTAGGGTTTCAGCGATTCCGAGGACGGAATCTTTATAAGGAGGGAAAGTTGTGACAACCCAAATTTTTATAAATTATTAAAATAGAAATTTAATAACTAAAATTCTTATTATGCGATATTTTGAGTTTGAATATGTATATATACGTGCTATAGATGTTGAAATATATGATCTGGTGTGAAGAGAAATATATTCATATATTGGGAAAGTGAGGTTTAATAGTTAAGTTAACTATTGAAGGAATTAAATGAATTTAGTAAATAATTTTAAATATTTATTGAATTAAATAAATATTTTAATTTATTTATTTTTTGAGGAAATAAATAATTGATAAATTGTGGAGAATTAATTTAGTATATAAATTGATTAATATAAATTAAATTGAGTAATGATAATTTTATCTAAAGGATTTAATTTAAGGAAATAATTAAATTAAATCAATTGCTCAATATTTAAGAAAATAATTAAATTAAATGAATTATTTAATTTATTTGGAAATAAATAAATTAAATAAAGTGATGTTTCTAATTTATTAATTAAATTAGATATATAATTATTTATTAATTATAAGTATAATGATAATAAGATTATTATTATTATTATTATAAGTTATTTAAATTAACTAAACTAAAGTTATTTAAATTAATCAACTAAAGATGTGACATGAAACTAAATAATATAAGGTTATTAAAATAATCTAGTTGGGAGTTATGTGCTTAGCCAAATCCTTTGGTTTTTTCAACTGATGCAAACTTTTTGATTTTGTACCTGACGTTAGTGGGGGAGTGGAAGTCAGTTTATTTTTACGCTTCTTATTTTGTCCCTAAGGCTAGACAAGATAGAAATACAGAAAAGGTTTGGAGATAAGAAGAAACTGCCAAGGATGAGTTACTTAATAAAAGCCAAAGCTCCCTATTCCTTATTCAGTTTCTCTCGGCTCTTCCTGCTCTGCTATACCCGCCCCTTTCCATCTCATTGTCTAGTGCACTTATTCGGCTAACACAAGGGGAGAGAAGTAAGAATTTGAGCTTCCAAAACTCGTTGGAGCAGTGAGGTTTCAGTTTGGGAGCTAGCAAGAGATAATAAGTGAAGCTAATAGAAGGTATTACAATCTATCTTTTTAATTAATATGAAAGTAAAGTTCAAACAAGGTGGTTTATTTGGTAATAGACTGATTACATTTAGCACTATAAACTGATTTTAGTTATGAATGGTTCATTGTAATGATATTAGTTAATTGTAGCTATACTAATTAACAAAGACTTGAAATATTTCATGATCAAAAGAATGGGATTTCAAACAGATTGAATTCAAAAAAAAAAGAAGAGAACATTAGTTTGTTTGTTAATGACTCGGCTATGCTTAATTGTTTGCATATTAAACTGTTATGGCTTGAATTTGAAACAAGGGGATAGGCTTGGTTGTGTGGTGATATAAGGAAGCTAAAATGGGATGATAGCACAAATAAATGGCTATGAAATGAGTGTTCCAAAACTGCGCACACCACTTGTTTAATAAAAGTCCTATGTGAGTTTTTTTGGTTAAAAACCAAGTATTAAGGAAATCTAAGGATAAAGTAAGGTATACTTATCCTATATGAAGATAAATAAAGAGTTTGGGCATATTAAATGAACGCAAAAAACTGTTTTAAACAAAAATGAAAAGTTAGAAATAAGTGTGTTATAAGCCATTATTGACCACTATTTTGAGCAGCTTAAAGATTTTGAAATCGGAAGTTTATAACTTTTAAATATAGTCTCATATACTATATATAACATATTTAAAATTTGTTCTAATTTGGTATACGAGCTAGAAGTAATAAGGTCGCGAAATAAACATGTTAGAAACCGAAAAAAAATGTGAACTGCTGACCCTAAGGACAAATTCGGGGCTAGTTAGATTTTCCAAAAAATTGTGGGCTTTTGGAATATTATAGTACACTGAATAAGCTTTCCATAGACTCCAGAACGGACTAATTCTGACTCCGGAGCAAGGAGTTATGACATGTCAAAGTAGTTGCGTCAAATCTGTCCAACAAATTCGGAGCAGTCCCCTTGCACGGATTTTCTGGAATTTTGTGCTTGGAATTTGAAGATGGTCCATGAACGAAAGTTGTAGCCCCCGAAGTTAGCTTCGCGTGGGCATAAGAATCGCTCAAAAAATGTTTTAAAATGAATTAGTTATGACTGTTTTAGCTGGATATGGTAAAGCTGAGAAAAAATTAAAAACTGTTATGATTGGACATTTTTAAGTTCTGTTTTGGGCTGCCTATGATGTCTAAAATGGGTGGCATATATTTTCTAAATATATTCTCTTATGATGTTTATAGCATATCCAAATTTTGTGGCAAACTAACTTACGAATTAAAAACTACAAAATGGCAAAGTGACTTCATCGCGAAGATGGCTGCTGCCCAGCAGCAACGCTCTGTAACAGTTGACTGAGACTCCTTTGAAGCTCTCAATTGACGTGTTTAAAGTACCCAAAATGTTTAGCTAATATTTTACATAAATAGGTGGATATACCACCCATTATATCCAAAACTTGACGTATAAAGGATCAATGTCATGGGAAATATAAAATGGCAGAGCATGGGGTGAGCAAGACTAGTAACGCTACGACAATAAGCAAGTTTGAGTAATTGCTACAATTGGTTTGTATTTTAATACGTGGCTGCACCACCTCTAGCCTACACAAATGTTTAGGATGATTAAACTAATAAACTAAAATATGAGGAACTTTTATTTGGTGTAAAAAGGTTAAAACGAATTAAGTTTCTAAATAAACTAATATTCGTTTTGAGTAAGAATAAATAATATTAGTTTGTATAAAACTAATAATTACTATTGATGAATATACATGCATGTTTTGTAACATATTCAATTATCTAATACGTGTGTACATGTAAATATAATTCTGTAGGAATTGTGGAGAAACTCTAGGTTAACTTTTGTGGTAATCTCCAATCAAGGCAAGTTTTTCGGTTCTATTATGTTTGTGGGCTAAATGTGATTATGTGGTGAGTTATATACTATGTTTTATGAATTGTTAAAGTCAAAATATAACTAAATTAATTGGGTTATGAAACTCAATTTATATGTGATATATGATAGCACATGTTGTATGATGTAACTCGATAAATTAGAAAGGTATAATGCATGAATGTATGATTTGTAAGGAATTATTGATCATGCATGTAGGATATGCACAGTAAAGAAAATTTAGTGCATATGAAATTGTGTGCTATGTGAAACATGATAGACTGTTAAATTTGTTGGGCTGTCGAGCTCAATCTTGCAAATAAAAACTTTTTGTAGGTTAATGATGTTAGATAATATTACTTGCTATCAGGATGATGAAGATTGAACGATGTGCAAAGTGAATACATTTTCTTGAATTAGAAATGGTATAAATCTATGATTGATAGTTTTGTCAAATGTAATTGGCAGTTATGTATAGTTTAAAATATTGAATGGATAAAGAATGTTTATTCTGAATTGAGAATAGATATGATTCTAAAATAAATGAATCATCGATAGAAAAGATATGAAGTAATGAGACTTAAGCTTTTAATACGTTTACACAGAATATTATACAAATCATATAATAAATATGATTATAGTATAAAGAAAATTGTAAAGGTTGCGATTCAGGGAAGGAATGAATGGAAAGAAAGAAAGAAAAAAATTTATTCCGTATTTTATAAAGTTTAACATTGAATAATGATGTAAAATTAGAGATTTAATGTATGGTTAACGACCGAAGTTGAGATTTAAATTGTATGGATTTTGGGGTCGTTACAATATGTCTCTAAACATGATTTGTATGTGATGGACATATAGATAATTTAATCAAACACGAGTTTAAAGTATGTTTCGAAGTGCTAAACAAGGCTAGTTATGAATAAATAATATGAACACCATGACCATATGTATTAACATATTGTGAGACCTCTCTAGGTAAACCTACAGCCCAATTTATAAGGCATGATGATTACATGGCCTTTTATGCTTTCATTCCATGGAAAGTCATAAACTAAAAATTTATAAAAATGAATTCATGAATGGTCATACATTTATATATAAATACTTTAGCTTGTGTGCATGTTAAGTATGATTAATTGAGTATACTAAAGGATGGGACAGAAACAAGAATGCAAAGCTTAACCCTGTTCTGGCCAGGGGACAGTGCAGCTATGTCATCCCTAAGCCTAGACAGGTCGCAGCTACGCCATCTTGCAATCATGCATAGTTCTATTTTTGATATGATGTTCAAAGCATGCTTGTAGGGATAAGTTAACTTACATTATGTGATCAGTGTGCTATCCAATGTGTTAAGAAAATTGTTAGACACTAGAGTTAAATACTCAACGAATAATTATAAATTTCAAGAATGAAGTTCGGAAAGGTATTTGCAAACTATAAATCAACGATTTAAAAATGTGTTATTGGACTTTGTGGCGTCATACAATCTGAATTGTGTTATGAGGATATGTGATATAGTATGTATAAAGTTTACAACTAAGTTAGACGTTTACGTGTACGTTGGACTTACATATGTGAGTTTATGAAACTAATGAATATCCTATACGTGTAAATATATTATGTTAGGGTTAGAAAGAGGGCATTAAGCATTACTTTGGTAAACTATGCTTGAGGCAAGTATTCAAACCTTACTCTTTATTGAGTATTATATAGACTTGTGCAATTGTTGATCATACAAGTAGAACTTTGAAAGTATACTACTTCGTAATCTAGAAATGAAATTGTTTACAAAACTTGATTTCAAACGATAATTGTTCTTATATACTATGAAAGAAAATTGTCTAAGCCATTGCTTCGTCTAGACTATTGATATTGATCGAAAGCTATCCAACCCAATTTTACTTGGTGCGGACTCATATAATTGAGATGAACAACCCTCTTGGTAGGGGAATTATATATTGTTGGGAAACCAACGTTCACACTTGAGAAAGATTAAATGTAATGCATTGATATAGGGTACTTTTGGCTGATCACCTATTGTACTCATTTTATGGAATTATCAGTTAATTACTGTGAATTCTAAGAGAAGTTTGTAGTCCTTAGTGACTGATCAGTATTCATTACTTTAAAATCTTGAATTGATAAATCTTTAAATATTATTGATATTTCTGTCTATAGCGACTATTGTTGATAATCGTTGATACTTCTTACAATCTTGAACTATCATTATTGATATAACCTTGAGAAATTCAAAACTAAATTGAATACCCTTTTGCTATATTACTTACTGGGCAAATTTTTTACTCATCCTAAAAACATTTCAGTTAAGGCAGAACGTGGTGAACCACCTTGCAAGGACAAGGGTAAAGAGAAGGTTTTGGAGTAGTTATTCCATAATGCTAGAATGTATTATTATCTGGTTGTAGAAGAACTTATTTATGATAAGATATGCTTGGTTTAAGTTGTATTGGATTATGTATTAGTTACGTCTAAATAATGTTTTATTATGTTTAAGGTATTGTAAGAGATGTTTAAGTTACGAACCCTTGGGATGTGAATAATTATATTATAACGATGTAATTTATTCTATTATTCCGCTGTGATGATTTTAGTATGTTATTAGAGTAAGTACGTGACAACCAAATTTGAGACAAGTGTGGGCTGAATTTGGGGACGTCACAAGTTGGTATCAAAGCTGTAGTTATAAACCTTAGGAGCGAGAGTCCTTAGATTATAGCTTAGGAGAACTTAGAAGATAGGAAGGGATGAAACTCATGTAGAGTTTTCATAGAGAGAGACTTAGTGTGTTAGGGAATATAATTTCATTATATATAATGAACTTATGTTATTTAACATTCTAATGGAGTTGTTGTTTGTCTTGTCTTATGTTGGTTATTGTAGGATAACTGACATGGTAGGACCTAGCCGAGTAGTAGAGGAGGAGCCGCGTGACATACACGTGGTATATGAGGCACCATCGATAGTGGAGCCCATATCAATAGTGGCCCCTATTGATGAGGATGATGATGAGGAGGAGATGTGACACCCCCAAATCCGGGTTACCTGACCCCCGAGTTTGGTGCTCGCGATTCACAATATAACAACATATAACTACCCATTCATATAGAAATAGTAATACATACGTCATTAACAGAGATTATTAATACATTAGTCCTAGGTTCTCTAACCTTAACATTACAAATATACCCTTTAAATATAAAAAAAGAGTTCACAAATACAACATAATAATGATGTTTATTACAACTAATCCAATACTTTACCTTTTTCTTTGTTCTTCTTTGATCTGATGGCCTCTTCGTTCCTAGCTGAAATATTTTATTTAGCAAGGGTGAGCAATAAATTTGCTCTGCAAGTTAAGACATGCAATAAATGTATACGAATCATTAAGAACAGACTATCTATTTTGATAGGATAATGCTAAAGTTCGGGGAACTTTGAATTAGCTGAACAATGCTTTAATAACTAACAAGTCTTCTCACATTCTATACAACATGATAATCTAATAATGAAAGAGTAAACACTTTCAAAGTTTCTACGATATTCTAATGAATAATCAAGAATCAATTCTATGCAATTACAAAGTGGAATGTTTTCCAGATTTATGTTGAGTGATCCATTGGATCCTGAACTTCTCTTCTCGGGTACATATCAAAGTTTTACTTTGACATATATGTAGATGTATCAGATAAACATAAAGATTAAATCATACCCCTCTCCAAGTACTTAGAGCCGGCCAACTCCTTGTACCCTATATTATGCATAATACTTAATCGCGCGTAAAAGCCGAATATACGACCAATAAAATGCTTCCCTTTATATAAAAGGTTGTTCTTCTCAGTCTCAGAATCAAGATTTGATTTAACAACAAAATACTACGATTTCAGTATTTATAGTAACTTTCTCGATCTAGCCAAAATAATTAACATCGATCTATCAATATTAATTGAATTCTCTTCTCGAATCTATCAAGTTCTAACAAAGGTTCGTCTAGCTAGAATAATTAGCTAAGCCATTTCTCAACATAATTTGACAATAAACAGGAATTATATGTACTGTCAATATTAGCTTCTACAGATATGAATATCCAACAACAGTTATTCTAAGAATATATATTTTTCGAATCAGTAATTCAATTTGAATTATTAAACATGCACTAACTGCGAATAATCAACAATAAATTCTTAGACGTGGTATAATTAACAATACTTAACCACTATAATAATTGATTGAATATAACTCAAGGTTGAGTTAGAAAACTTGCCTCTTCCGCTGTTTACAGCTACACAATATACTTATCTGCTTTCAAAAGACCTATAACCAATAATATCGGTCTCACAATTAGCACAATAATTCACAACGCGTATCACTGTAATTTACAGTCAGTCTTCTCCTAGACACATTACCACATAGTCACATAAGTGTTTATAACTTATATAAAAACTTATCAAGTCTAACTAGTTCGGTCTTGTTGGACAGCAGTCTATTCTTGGTGTTCTGATCACCTTATCCGATAATTAACACATTGATTGTCAATTAAACTTGGTCTCTAAGATTCAATATTATTTTAGATAAGTCAAATATCGTTTATAATATTTTTCGAAAGCTTTTAATAATATTTAAATAATTATTATAATTTATAATAATTTTTCAAACATCATAATCATTTTTAAATGTTTTAATTATCAAATAATCTTATTATCATTAATATTTAATAATATAAAAATATTAATAACATACTTGTCAAAATATTAAAGTTATTATTAATAACTTAAAATATTTTTAAATCTTTAATATTCTACTTAAATGATTTTTAAAATAACAAAAATCATTTTTAAATCATCACCATTAATATTTAAATATTAATGAAATTATTATCAAAATATTAAAAGTCATTTATTATAACTTAAATTTTTTTTAAATCATTTTTTTCATTTTTAATTGATTTTTAAATCAATAAAACCATTTTTATTTCATTTATTTAATATCATAATTAAATAAATCTAATATCATTAATATTAATTTCTTAATGAAAATTCTCCAAAAATATTGAAAATTATATTTTATAATTCAAAATATTTTTAAACACTCTATTCTTCTTTTAAATGATTTTTATACAATTAAAATCATTTTTAATTCATTTATTTAATATAATAATTAAATAAATCTATTATCAATAATATTAAATTATTAATTAAAATTCTCTAAAAATATTAAAAGTTATATTTTATAACTTAAAATATTTTTAAACTCTTTATTCTTATTTAAAATGATTTTTATATAATTAAAATCATTTTTCTCTAATTTATTTAATACACTAATTAAATAAATTAAATAGCATTAATATTTAAATAATTATAAATATTAATGAAAAATATCCCAAATAAATAAAAGTTAATTTTGGGAATTTAAAATAATTTTTAAAACCATTTTTGTAATTTTTTAGAATTTATTTCTATTTTTAAGTATTTTCTGGAAAATTAGAAAATAAAAATAAATTAAACCGTCGCTAATGGCCTATAGCGACACTTAGCGTCGCTGTTGGTGTTCTTGAGCCTCAAGAACACTGACAGCTCAGTGTTCAAGGTGGCTCGTTTGACCAGCCTTAACTGTCTATCCATTTTGTTTCTGGGTCATGTTAATCATTGATCATGTAGTGTTTATGTAGCACTACATGAATCAAGCATCATCCAAGCCATACAATAACATAACTTCATAATCCAGAGCTTCAAAGTGGTTGTCAGAAGTTTTCTGGGCTTTCTAGGTTACCTAGAAACCCAGACAACTTCGACTGCCCACTTTGCAATTCAATTTCCTTCCCAGTTCTGGTTATTGTATTGATGTTATTAAGGTTCAAAACTATAGTACTATTGTCAAGGAACATTTATATATCAATCTTTCAGTCCAACAACATTATAAACTCTAGATTTGGCTCGGTCAAAGGATGTCAGAAAGTATGTTCATCGAGTTTCTAGGTTTGCTAGAAACTGAAATCGTGAACTGATGGTCTAGTTTGACCACCTACTACGTTCGATCTGTTGATGAATTAAATGATCTAAAGCCACCAATATCAAGTACACATGACAAGCTACAAACCTATTACAACAACATCAATAAACAACATACAACCTAACAGATCTAGGATCTTGAAAAACATGTGAGATGCTGAAAAACCATTTTTCGGTTACCCAGAATTTACCCGGTCAACGTCTGTCAACTCACTTTGACCATGAATATCTTGCAATTTGAACATGGAATGGCTGTGATTCCACTTCCTGTAATAACCCGATATTTTCTATATAATTAAATCAGAAATTTTGCATATAAATTTGTTTTTTTTATTTTAAAGGTGAGAATATGTGTCAGATAATGTGTATGCATTTATGTGATAAATATAAAATTTATTTATTAGAAGAATAATTACAAATAATTTTTTTTAAAGAATTTTTGCTCATTATAAATTATATTCTTATAATAATTAGTCTTATAGTAAAAATGTTTTTATTATTTATTTTCTATGAAAATATGATTATATATTATTTAAATAATATATGATATGATTATAGAATTATTATAATAAAATTTTTATTATATAAATTTATTTCAGAATTAATTAAGATAATTATTTAACTTAATTAATAATATGATGTAGATGTAAGAAATTCAGATATGGAATCCAAACCCTAATTTTGGATTTTGATCAAAGAATAAGAATAAGAATATAATATTAATTATATTTTGATTTTTTAGTGCTATAAATATGTATTGTATATGTGTGGACTGATAATGGTTGTTCAGTTATGTTGTATCATGACCAAATCCTAGCATTAATTTGTTTCACCCTATTGTGAAATTCAAATGGGAAATTCGAGACCGAGTTGTAACTGTGTTATGTGAATTATATCGTGTATTACAGAATTTAAAGTAATTAGGTAAAACCCTAATTATACTTAGAAAACCTAATTAATTAGATATCCTAATTAATTAAGAACCCTAATTGCTAAATTAGGAAACCTAATTTCTAAATTTGGAAACCCTAATTTGGAACTCAATTATGAGTTAGAAACGGTTATGTAATTGTGTTAAATGAATTATGTTACGTATTATAAAATTTAATTTTAATTAGAGAATCCCTAATTAATATTTAGAAATTCTAATTTCTAGAACCCTAATTTCTTAATTAGTAAACTTAATTTCTAATTTAGTAGCCCTAATTTGCTAAAATGAAAACCTAATGGCTAATTGTAATCCTTAATGCTAATTAGTGGATTTTAAACCCTAAATGTTTAAGTAATGGAATTAGAAAACTAATTATATTTAATAAACTCAAATTTATAATTTGGGAAACTAAATTGTTATTTTATTTTAAATCCAAATTAGAAATTCTAAAACATCTTTGTGCCAAACCTTAGGGTTAAACTCTAAGGGTAAAATCCTAAAGGTCAAACCCTAAAGGTTTGACAAGTTACTAGTTTGCCCTTAAATTTAAAAGCCAAATGACAAAAATGCCCTTATTGCATTATTGTAGCTTACTTGTAAATCTAGACAAATTTGGAGTTGGTGACCAAAGCTATCTACTCCATGTGACTTAATCTTTATCAAATCTAGCTCAATATATCAGCCAAATCATTACAAGTCACATATATGTAGATTATGAGAGAGAAAAGTCTCATTATTTGCTTTATTTTCTCACAACAATCATCCAAGACCTTCTGTCTCTCTAACCTACGAAATATATATGTATATCAGTCCCAAAAACAAGCCCCACGATTTCCATTAACAGATCAGGAGGCCAGAATCAAGCATAGCTTAAAAAAGGTATAAACCCTAGTTGAAAAATCTGACCTTAATCCTTTGTTAGATCTTGTGTTTTAATGTTAAAACTTATTGTTTGTAGTCTTTATAGATGATCTGGGTTGGTATCTTGTAGATCCATATCATCTAAGTGCTCGAAATTTAAGTTTTTGAAAATCTGGAAAACGTAGAAAATGTTGTCGGACAATGAATGTCAGACCTCTTTAATCTTTGCTTGTTATGTGTTTTTGTTGTTTGAAGGTTGATACTTGTAGTATGTCATGAAATCTTTGTTCTAAAGCTTGAATCAGGACCAAATAATGCATGGATTGAAAGTTATTCTTGGTAAAAGTCGGTTGACCGACCATGACCAAGTGATTTCTGGGTAACCCATAAATCCTTTAGCCGTGTCTGACAAGATTTTCCTGAGCCTTGATCTTGCTTCTGTTTGTTGTTTTGTTGTTGTTGTTGTTGTTGTAATAGAATCGTAATATGTTATGTGGACTACACATTTATGCCTGTAAATAACCTAAATGATAACCAAAAAAGAAGTAGTGGATTGGTCAAACCAAGCAGAAGATCATGGAATCGGTTTTCTGGGCAACCCAGAAAACTGATGATCATGTCTTCTGAAATGGTTTGACCGGACCGGATCTAATGATTGTAATGTTGTTAGAGTGATTTTGTGTAATGGATATGTTGTCATACGTGTTGGCTACAATCTAGAACTTTTAAATCGCAAAATCATCAACTAGACCACGAGTTATGGAAGCCCAAATATGCTTACACTAACTGTTCTTCATTTCTGGGTAACCCAGAAATGAAGAACAGCTCTGACAGCCATTTGGGAAGCCTAGATCTCAATTGTTTTATGTCGTTTGTTTACGATTGTTGCTGATACTTGTAGTATTACATTAATACTACAAGATCAAAGTCATATCACACCTAGAAGCTTTATGATCTGTTAGATATTGTTGGTCAAACTTGGACCCTGGTGACTGCCTATGTATTTCTAGGTTAAGCTCAAGAACATGAAAAACACCTATAGTTACAGTTATGTCGCTATAGGCACCCTTTAGCGACATATTAATTACTAAATTAATTATTTTTAT
This sequence comes from Panax japonicus, assembly GCA_020205505.1. Classification (NCBI taxonomy): domain Eukaryota; kingdom Viridiplantae; phylum Streptophyta; class Magnoliopsida; order Apiales; family Araliaceae; genus Panax; species Panax japonicus. The sequence continues at coordinate 69,090,120 of CM035091.1, forward strand.
TAAATAAATAGAAAAATTAGTTTTTAATTATTAAAAATACAAAAAAAATTATTAAAAATTATTTTAAAGTCCAAAAATTAGTTTTTAATTATTTTGAATATATTTCATAAATATTTAATATTTTTGGAATATTAAAGGTATTTAATTTATTTAATTATAATATTAAATAAATTATTTAAAAATGATTTTAATGCATAAAAAATCATTTAAAATTATATTATGATATAAGAAAATATTTTAAGTTATTTTTAATGACTTTTAATATTTTGTGATGAATTTCATTAATAAATTAATATTAATGATATTTAATTTATTTAATAAATGTATTAAATAAATTATGAAAAATAGAATTAATGATTTAAAAATCATATAAAAATGATTTAAAGGTTATAAAAATATTTGAAGTTATAAAATATAACTTTTGATATTTTGTCATGAAAAATATTAATTATTTAATATTAATGTTATTAAATTTATTTAATAATTATATTAAATAAAATAGTTTAAAAAATATTTTAATATTAGAAAAATCATTTTAAATAAAAATAAAGATTTTAAAAATATTTGAAGTTATAAAATATAACTTTCAATATTTAAAGATAAATTTCATTAATTATTTACTATTAATGATATTAGAATTATTTAATAATTATATTAAATAAATTATTTTCAAAATGATTTTAATATTATAAAAATCATTTAAAATAAAAATAAAGTGTTTAAAGATATTTTAAGTTATAAAATATAAATTTTAATATTTCGAGGATAATTTCATTAATAATTTAATATTAATTATATTAATTTAATATTAATGATATTAAATTTATTTAATAATTATATTAAATAAATAATTTAAAAATGGCTTTATTGATTTAAAAATCATTTAAAAAGGAAATAAATGATTTAAAAATATTTTAAGTTATAAATAAGGACTTTTATTATTTTGATAAATAGTATATTAATAATTAAATATTAATGGTAATTATTTAAAAATGATTTCAATTGTTTTAAAAAATCATTTAAGGGTGATAAAAATATTTTAAAATATGTTGAGTTATTATAAATAACTCTAATATTTTGGCAATGGTTTCTTTAATAATTTAATATTAATTAAATATTAATGATAATAGAATTATTCAATATTTAAATAATTTAATAATGATTCCAGAGTTTGAAAATTCATGATAAATTATAATAAATATTTAAAAATTATTACAAGTCATTTAAAAATAATATGACTGATACTTACAGATGTTGAACTACATGATAGAGTCTTAAACTCGATAATTACCCGATAAAGCTGTCGGTAGACCGACATGTTTCAAAAATTAATCTGGACTTAGATATTTTGACTGTATTAATGTTTGTTTATGATTCAATGACTGTTGATTATATGTGACAAGGTTAATAGGTAATTAATGTACTGACTGTAATAAACAATATTATGTGGTATGATATATTATTCTAATCGATAGAATGATATTAATTATGATAGGTTCCGGTATAAAAGATAAAACTAAGTTGCGTACTGTAAGCAGCAGACCAGACAAGTATCCTATCTTTGCATTTTCTTTATGCAATGGACATGAGTAAGAAAGTTTCAGAATTATATTATTATTATGCTAGATTACTAACCCTATTGTTATATATAATATATCCGATCATTGTTTATCAACATGATATTATATTATATGATTCATATATATATTCTGTTCGTTAATTTCTAAATATAGTTATACAAGTGTCCCCACTTTGATAATAATTATAGTTAATCATGTTGATATATATATATATATACATATATATATATACACACACACACACACACACACACACACACCCCCTATTGATCCCCCAAATGTATACGTTAAGTAAAAGCCGTCTAAGTTATTTGACCAGCTAGACACAGATTTAGAAATATCGTTGAATAAGATAAAACCTTTTTGTATCTAATCAAATTGTTTTGGTTCGGATTCCCGAGCAAGTATGAACATCCCGAACAAGGGAAAACTTTTATGCGCCAAAGGCGGACAGAGTGAACGATAATATCGTTCTTGCATGAAATATTAATCAATACACGGCCCATGCGATGTACACCCTCGTGCCCGTAAGTTATGATGGTTTGCAGATGAAGTTATGCTAAACCTTATCGAAAATTTAATACGATGTTCATAGTATGTCACCTTAACCCTATTTATAGTCAATACATAGTTTCAAAAATGGGATATAGAGTTGTTATGTTATTATTATCGGTTTAGTTTACTTCACAACTATTGAATCATTGTTGAAGTGATGTACAAAGAAAACATTTAATTCTTTTAGCTAATTATATTTATAATTGTTATTACTTGTTGGGCACCCAAATGCTCATTCTTGCTTTAAATTTAAATGTTTTCACCTAGGCATGATCAACCCGAAGGTTCAGAAAAGAACAAGTGAAAAGGAAAGCAAACATAATATGTTTGATGGTATCTTTTGTAATAGTTATACTATATTAAGGCAATGATATGCATTATCTATCATGTAAATAATTATAGTAAAGGTTGAGTACTTGGGATTAGACTCTGATAAATGTAAATTAAGTTTGATTTTTATATTATTGTTAGTATTATTTCACTCATAGAAATGGTATCGTGAAGCACCGAGTTCGGGTTTCAAGTAAATGAATTTGGGGGCATCACACTTCCAGATTACAGTCCTCATGTCAGACTACCGATGCAAAATATAAAACAAGAAAAATCATAAACAGACACAAATCTGTGTCTCCTGACATTAGCTTGTCAAACCACAAATCATGTTCTTGGACACTTTTTGAAAAACTCCATTTTTACCCACTTTGATGATATGGATCCATGATAGATCATCATAAATTATCATAAAACATCCTTTAGCAAGATTCTAAACACATAATCAATCACGAAATTTGACTAAGCATACAAGATCAAAATAGGTTTTAGGGTTTATACCTTTTCTTGAATATGATTTGATATTGCCTTACCAATCTGATCTAGATGTTTTAAAGGGCTAAAATGTGACTGATCTACTTGATAATTTCGAAGGGCTTTGTGAGAGAAAGAGTTGGTGAGAGCAAGAGAGAAAATGGGCAAGCTTTTTGTGATTTTCTCTCTCTGAAATCTATATATATATATATATTACATAGATGCATGTATGATCTGATCGTGCTGTCACATAGGGGCTGGTTTACTGATAATTTAAGTCACAAAGTCAAGATAGTTGGTCACCAACTAAAGGTTTTTCAATTATTTACAAGTTACAAATTAAAGAAAGTCAAAAGGGCATTTTAGTCATTTAAAAAATAATTTTAATGGAATATATGACATTTATACAAACCCTTATGATTTAATCCTAAGGTTCTAACCCTTAGGTTTTACAACAATAATTTCTAAAATTTCCAATTAGGGTTTTAATTAGAAAAATTATAATTTTTAAATTACAATTAGGGTTTTCCTAATCAAATTAACGTTTAATAAACACCTTAAGCTTGCCTATTAGGATTAATGTTTTATAATTAGGGTTTATGATTTTTGAATTTAAAATTAGGGCTTCTCGGCATATAATTAGGATTTTCTAACTGCGCATTAGGGTTTCAAAATATGAGATTAGGGTTTATAATCTCTTATTAGGGTTTATTAGTTTTAAACCTTATACAATCAATCATTGATCAATAATTTCTATACAGTACAAACACATACATATCAATATAATTATTTTAATTTTTTTCTATCGAATCCCTATCCAAAAATCAGGGTTAGCGTTTCTAAAGATGTTAAGCACAACTTTACACTAATTTCTCAGTTAATACATAAATTAACTAATTCTCAAGACTCATATCACAGATACAAAGTATAATATTAACAGTCAATATTAATATTTAAAAAAAAATTATTCAAACAATTCGGATTATTCAAAATCCCAGGTTATTACATTCACCCCTCCTTAAAAGGATTCCGTCCTCAGAATCACCGCTTTCTTATTCTCTACAATCTTTTAAAGTTGTATCATCAATTCATTTTTTATCAACACAATATTCATTTTTGTCTCAAATTCTATCATATGACTTAGATCTATAACAGAAAATAATTCACAGAGATATCTAACTCATAATACTCGCGTAATAAAATTTCTAAACAAAATCATTACCTACTGCGACCTCCTGAGCAGCCACTGCATCTTGCATCGTCATGTTGAATGTACGGGCCGTTGGTCTTCCTGGTTGTGCAAGTCCTTAAATTACGAAGGTTTTGCTACCGGGTCCCTTGCTGCTACTTTCCTTCTCCGTATTTCTCTTTGGATAGTTTCAAACCATATGAATAGTCAATCCGCACGCAAAGCAACCTTGTATCTTCTTCGGATTGGGATAATTGGGCGATATGTACCATTCTTGCTGGCAGTTGTAACAGACTCCCTTCTTCTTCAGGCAAACTCCAGAATGATTTTTCCCACAAGTTGCACATGGTTCCCTCCCTTTCCTATTCTCTTTTGTCTTACTACCTGAATGGGTATTCTTGTTCCACTTCCTCTTATTCAGATTACTACCACCACTGCGTCCTCCATCACTTGTCTTCTTCTTCTTTTCTTGATGAAATCGAGATGCAGCTTCGCTCCCTCCTTCAGCAATTAACGCTTTTTCCATTAAAGTCGCAAATGTATTGATTTACAATATCGTTAACTTGTTGAATATCCCCGGCTTTAGCCCCTTCTCAAATCTTCTCACTTTTCTCGCCTCTCTGTCCACCTAATGATGTGCAAACCTTGCCAACTCGTTCAATTTGGCAGCATACTCTGAAACTGACATATTTTCCCGCTTCTGTTCTAAAAATTTGACTTCCATCCTGGATTTCATACTCGGCAAAAAGTAGTTCTCAAAGAATAATTCCTTGAATCTTGTCCAAGTCACCACAGCTGTGCCAGATCTCGCTTGATTAGTCTCCCACCAGTAATTGACTTCTCCCTTCATCAGATATGTTGCAAAAGCTGTCTTTTGCTTTTCTGCCACACGCACAATAATAAATGCTTTCTCCATCTCTTTCACCCAAGTTTGGGCTTCAATCGGATCTGTGGTTCCCTTGAATTCTGGTGGTCCTACAGCTTTAAAGTCCTTGAAATTAGCCAATCTATCAGCTTTCTGTTCTCTCGCTCTTCCTCTTGCTGCTAGAGTTCTATTCCCCATAGCTTCGGCTATCATATTTACACAGTTTTGCAACAGGTCAGCTTGACCTCCTTCATTATTCACCAATTGCTCTTCTCTTTAATTTTGATTCTGTCGTCTAGGCGGCATGATCTTATTTAAAAATTCTTACATTAATTCTCTTTCTATACACAAATTCTTAATCACAATAAGAATTTAACACACAATTATCATATAATCGCATATTAATTCAAATAGCTTATAGAACATTTAGTACTTAACACCCATTACTATCCATTTTTAAATAATATCGAGATTAACTGCACAACTTTACACAAAAGGTTGCAATTCTCCAACTTTACACAAAAAGTTGCCATTTTCCATATTCACATAGTTATTCCTAGTTCATCAAAATTACCACACTTATGAGTTCAGGAACTTACCACAATTATATGAGTGTATGAACTTATCTTAGTCAGACCTTTGGCGTCCATTCGCTGAGGGGTTCAAAATATTTCATATAATTATGAGTCATTAACTTACCATAAGTATGAGTTTTAAGAACACACAAATTAATCTTAATCTTATATTCATATAAAAAATAAAGATTTCATTCGTATAAACATATTTATATTTACATATGCTTACACATCATTTTCGTATAAACATATTTATATTTACATATGCTTACACATCATTTTTGATATTACAACACTTAATATCATAACCTACTACCAAAAGATACTAGCACTTATTTCTAAGTTGTCTACCGTCCACTCCCTTCACCAGTCATCTTATTGATGGGACACTTTTTGAATCGGTGACCCGTTCTCCCAAATGAATAACACTTCCTCATATTCGGCTTAGGACAATTCAGGGAAATATGTCCTTCATGCTTGAAGTTGAAGCACACGTTTTTCCACATCATGCATTCTTCCGCGTGAGTCTTTTCATACTTACTACAGACTTGCTTCTTCTTCGAGTTTGACTTTTTAGAATTAGGGTTGTCGTTGTCCCTCTTTCTCTTTTTCTTGCCTTTCTGCTGCTTGATTGTTCCTTCAGACGATCCACCACCATCAGTCTTCATCCTTTCCACCTGCGCCTTCAGCTCATTTCGTTCTTCATTCATTTTACGTAACGCTTGCTCTATCTTCCACAACTCCTCCAAGAGAAATACTTTAGTCCAGAGTTCTTGTACTTCTGCCGATAGTTGATCTTGTTCTCCAACTTTGATCTTATTCCCTTTCTCCATCTTAGCTTCTTCAAACTCCGCCTCCTCATCACCACTCAGATACATCTCAGGATAATCGTCATGATCACTCCCCAGATTGATCATAGGTTTATCTTCTCCCACCTTCTTAACTGATTCACTTTGCGCGGGCACCTCGGCTTCTGGCATTGGTGCAACAGCCGCTAGCATCTCCGTACTCATTTTATCTTTTCCGAACATCCTATAATTAATTTAAACAACTTGATTAGTACTTCACCAGTACAAAATTCTCACACTATGTGTCCATATATCTCACTATTGATGCACTTCGATAACCCTCACTTAGTACTCTAAATGAGTATTCTATATTTCGCTTATGGTTAAAATCCTAAGGTTTTTCCCCTACCCCACTTAAAGTTTATAACTTACAGCTTTGATACCAACCTGCGACACCCCCATACCTGGGTTACCTAACCCCCGAGTTTGGTACGCACGATTCATAATATAATAACATCTAACTATCCATTCATATAGAAATAGTAATACATACGTCATTAACAGAGATTGTTAATACATTAGTCACATGTTCTCTAACCTTAACATTACAAACATACCCTTTAGATATACAAAAAGGGTTCATAAATACAACATAATAATGATGTTTATTACAACTAATCCAGTACTTTGCCTTTGCCTTTGTTCTTCTTTGATCTGCTGGCCTCTTCGTTCCTAGCTGAAATATTTTATTTAGCAAGGGAAAGCAACAAATTTGCCCCACAAGTTAAGACATGCAATAAATGTATACGAATAATTAAGAACAGACTATCTATTTTGATAAAATAATGCCAAAGTTCGGGGAACTTTGAATTATCTGAACAATTAAAGATTTAATAACTAACACGTCTTCTCGCATTCTATGAAACACGATAATCTAATAATGAAAGAGTACAACTCTTTCAAAGTTTCTACGATATTCTAATGAATATTCAAGAATCAATTCTACGCAATTACAAAGTGGAATATTTTCCAGATTTATGCTTAGTGATCCATTGGATCTTGAACTTCTTTTCTTGGGTATATATCAAAGTTTTACTTTGACATATACGCAGGTGTATCAGATAATCAGAAAGATTAAATCATACCCCTCTGCAAGTACTTAGAGCCGGCTAAGTCCTTGTACCCTATATTATGAAAAATACTTAATTGCGCGCAAAGGCCGAATATACAACCAATAAAATCTTTTCCTTTATATAAAAGGTTGTTTTTCTTAGTCTCAGAATCAAGATTTGAATTAACAACAAAATACTATGATTTCAGTATTTAGTAACTTTCTCAATCTAGCCGAAATAATTAGCATCGATCTGTCAATATTAATTGAATTCTCTTCTCGAATCTATCAAGTTCTAACAAAGGTTCGTCTAGCCAGAATAATTAGCTAAGACATTTCTCAACATAATTTGATAATAAACAGGAATTATCTGTATTGTTAATATTAGCTTCTACGAATATGAATATCCAATAACAGTTATTCTACGAATGTATATTTTCTGAATCAGTAATTCAATTTGAAATATTAAACATGCACTAACTACGAATAATCAACAATAAATTCTTAGACGTGGTATAATTAACAATAATTAACCACTATAATATTTGAATGAATATAACTCAAGGTTGAGTTAGGAAACTTGCCTCTTTTGCTATTTACAGCTACACAATATACTTATCTGCTTTCAAAAGACCTATAACTAATAATATCGGTCTCACAATTAGTACAATAATTCACAACACGTATCACTATAATTTACAGTCAATCTTCTCCTAGACATATTGCCACATAGTCACATCAGTTTTTATAACTTATATAAACACTTATCAAGTCTAACTAGTTCGGTCTGGTTGGACTTTGGTCTATTCTTTGTGTTCTGATTACCCTATCCGACAATTAACACATTGATTGTCAAATAAACTTGGTCTCTAAGCTTCAATATTATTTTAGATAAGTCAAATATCGTTTATAATATTTTTCGAAAGCTTTTAATAATATTTAAACAATTATTATAACTTATAATAATTTTTCAAACATCAGAATCATTTTTAAATGATTTAATTATCAAACAATCTTATTATCATTAATATTTAATAATATAAAAATATTAATAACATACTTGTCAAATTTTTAAAGTTATTATTAATAACTTAAAATATTTTTAAATCATTAATATTCTACTTAAATGATTTTTAAAATAATAAAAATCATTTTTAAATCATCACCATTAATATTTAAATATTAATGAAATTATTATCAAACTATTAAAAGTCATTTATTATAACTTCAAATATTTTTAAATCATTTTTCTCAGTTTTAATTGATTTTAAATCAATAAAACTATTTTTATTTCATTTATTTAATATCATAATTAAATAAATCTAATATCATTAATATTAATTTCTTAATGAAAATTCTCCAAAAATATTGAAAATTATATTTTATAATTCAAAATATTTTAAACACTTTATTCTTCTTTAAAATGATTTTTATACAATTAAAATCATTTTAATTCATTTATTTAATAAAAAAATTAAATAAATCTATCATCAATAATATTAAATTATTAATGAAAATTCTCTAAAAATATTAAAAGTTACATTTTATAACTCAAAATATTTTTAAACTCTTTATTCTTATTTAAAATGATTTTTATATAATTAAAATCATTTTTCTATAATTTATTTAATAAAATAATTAAATAAATTAAATAACATTAATATTCAAATAATTATAAATATTAATGAAAAATATCCCAAATAATTAAAAGTTATTTTTCAGAATTTAAAATAATTTTTAAAACCATTTTGGTATTTTTTTAGAATTTATTTCTATTTTTAAGTATTTTCCAGAAAATTAGAAAATAAAAATAAATTAAACCATCGCTAATGGCCTATATCGACACTTAGCGTCCCTGTTGGTGTTCTTGAGCCTTAAGAACACTGACAGCTCAGTGTTTATGGTGGCTCGTTTGACCAGCCTAAACTCTCTATCCATTTTGTTCCTGGGTCATGTTAATCATTGATCATATAGTGTTTATGTAGCACTACATAAATCAAGCATCATCCGAGCCATACAATAACATAGCATCACAATCCAGAGCTTCAAAGTGGTTGTCAGAAGTTTTCTGGGCTTTCTGGGTTACCTAGAAACCCAGACAACTTCGACTGCCCACTTTGCAATTCAATTTCCTTCCCAGTTCTGGTTATTGTATTGATGTTATTAAGGTTCAAAACTATAGTACTAATGTCAAGGAACATTTATATACCAATCTTTCAGTCCAACAACATTATAAACTCGAGATTTGGCTCGGTCAAAGGATGTCAGAAAGTATGTTCATCGAGTTTCTAGGTTTTCCAGAAACTGAAATCGTGAACTGATGGTCTAGTTTGACCACCTACTACGTTCGAACTGTTGATGAATTAAATGATCTAAAGCCACCAATATCAAGTACACATGACAAGCTACAAACCTATTACAAAAACATCAATAAACAACATACAACCTGACAGATCTAGGAGCTTGAAAAACTTGTCAGACGCTGAAAATCCATTTCTAGGTTACCCAGAATTTACCCTGTCAATGTCGGTCAACTCACTTTGACCGTGAATATCTTGTAATCTGGACATGGAATGGATGTGATTCCACTTCCAGATTACAGTCCTCATGTCAGACTACCGATGCAAACATAAAACAAGAAAAATCATAAACAGACACGAATCTGTGGCTCCTGACATTAGCTTGTCAGACCACAAATCATGTTCTTCGAAAGATTTTGAAAAACTCCAATTTTATCCACTTTGATGCTATGGATCCATGATAGATCATCATAGATCATCATAAAACATCCTTTAGCAAGATTCTAAACACATAATCATGAAATTTGACTAAGCATACAAGATTAAAATTGGTTTTAGGGTTTATACCTTTTCTTGAATATGATTTGATCTTGCCTTACCAATCTGATCTAGATGTTTTAAAGGGCTAAAATGTGACTGATCTACTTGATAATTTCAGAGGGCTTGGTGAGAGAAAGAGTTGGTGAGAGAAAGAGAGAAAACGGGCAAGCTTTTTGTGATTCTCTCTCTCCCAAATCTATATATATATTACATAGATGCATGTATGATCTGATCGTGCTGTCACATAGGGGCTAGTTTGCTGATAATTTAAGTCATGAAGTCAAGATAGTTGGTCACCAACTAAATGTTTTGCAATTTTTTACAAGTTACAAATTAAAGAAAGTGATAACGACATTTTCGTCATTTGAAAAATAATTTTAATGGGATATATGATATTTGTACAAACCCTTAGGGTTTAACCCTTAGGTTTTATAACAATAATTTCTAAAAATTCCAATTAGGGTTTTAATTAGAAAAATTAAATTTTCAAAATTACAATCAGGGTTTCCTAATTAAATTAGGGTTTTTAAATCAAATTAACGTTTGATAAACACCTTAAGCTTGCCTATTAGGATTAATGTTTGCTAATTAGGGTTTAAGATTCCTGGATTTAAAATTAGGGTTTTCTGGCATACGATTAAGGTTTCTAACTGTGCATTAGGGTTTCAAAATCTGAGATTAGGGTTTTTAATCTCTTATTAGGGTTTATTAGTTTAAACCTTATACGATCAATCATTGATCAATAATTTTTATATAGTACAAACACATAAATATCAATATAATTATTTTAATTATTTTTTTCTAACGAATCCCTATCCAAAAATTAGGGTTAGGTTTTCTAAAGCTGTTAAGCACAACTCTAATGTAATTTCTCAGAAATTGACTAATTCTCGAGACTCATATCACAGATACACAATACAATATTAACAGTCAATATTAATATTAACAAAAAAAATTATTCATAAAATTCGGATTATTCGAAATCCCGGGTTATTACAAGAGATGGAGCATTAACCTGGGGAGTCTGATCCGGAGGAGGAGCCTATGGAGGAGGAACCTGAGCCTATGGATGACTCCGACGAGGCTACTTTTGACGATCAGATGTTGGGGGGAGTATGAGGAACAGATTTTGGAGTTAGGATGTAGAGTGGAAGAATTAGAGGCTGAGGCTAGGGAGTGGGAGTCTGAGTTCCTGAAATTGAGGGACGAGGACCATCAGAAGAAATTAGTGATGCAGGAGATAGAAGTGGAGATTGATCACTGTAAGGAGGAAGGGATCCAGATGGGAACTTTGTTTCACCGATCGGTGGCTAGGAATGTAAAGTTGGCAGGGAAATTGAAGGAAATGGAGTAGAGAGTGTTGAGCGAGAGGATTGAGAAGGAGGCACTTCGTACTCAGTTAGAGATGGAGGTGATGGATATGATTCACTTCGAGGCGAAGTGGGAGGAAACTAATGACCAGGCTAATGACTTAGAGGATGAGGTGAGATGCAAGAGAAGGAAAATGAACAAGATGGGCTATGCTTTGCACACGACCATGGAGAGATTGATTGATGGGGTAAATTACTACCCGACTGAGTAAGGACAGACCATGCATACCATAAGTCGAGATATGGTGGTGCACATTACTCAGAAGGAATACCAGAGCGTCGTGGAGCGTGAGATGTTAGATTGAGTCTAGAGAAAGAAGCTTAATAGTTGTATTATATTTATTTATGTGTTGTTTAATTGTTGTTGAAATCTTAGTCTTTGGTGTAAGATGTGAGATAGTAGTAAACCCCAACTTTTGAAAAATGTTAAAGGGGTGGTAAGCTAGTGTTGTCCCCGTCTTTTGTGATAATAGGGAATATGTGTCATCATTTATAGCAGTATGCTAGAGAAGATCATGTAATTGTAACGATTTGGCATATGAATATAAATGATCTTATATCAAAAACATGCTATAAAATTCTACTTCTTTGAGAATGTATAATTAATATAATTAGATAATAAAATGAAAATTTTAAGATGCAGAAACATGCCGCCCAGATGTAGAATAACTACACCAGAAGAGTCGATTAATGATGAGAGAGGACCAGTAGATCCGATACAGAGGCTTGTAGATTTGTTAGGAGAAGCTCTTAGGGGAAGAAATGAACCAGTACCACCCATTCCCCAAGAAGCTCCAGTCATAAACTTTAAGGATTTTAGGAATATAGGACCTTCGAAATTCGTAGGAACTACCGATCCGACCATAGCTCAAACATGGATCAAAGAGATGGAGAAGGTGTTCACCATCGCACATTTGGGTGAAGACCAGAAGATGGTTTTTGCAACCTACATGATGAGAGGCGAAGCGAACTACTGGTGGGAGGTGAATCGACAGAGAGTAGGAGAAGGAGTAGTACCATGGGATAGATTTAAGACTTTGTTTTTCGAGAATCATTTCCCGAAGAGCATGAAGAATAAGATGGAGGTAAAGTTCTTAGAACTTAAGCAAAGAGATATGACAGTGGCGCAATATGGGGCTAAGTTCAATGAACTAGCCCAGTTTGCTGGACACCAGGTTTTAGATGAAGAGAGGAAAGTTAGGCGTTTTGAGTAAGGGCTGAAGGCTTGGTTTTTTAACAAGGTGTCGGTTCTTCAGATATATTCTTTTACGACATTGTTGGAAAAGGCTATAATTACAGAGGGAGGAAGCGAAGCTTTAAGTCTGTATAACAAAGAGAAGAAGGGTAAGAGCACAAGAGGAGATAGTCGAGGAATAAGCAGTAGTGGAGGGAACAATTTAGGAAAAAGAAAGTGGGAGAACAGCAAAAAAAATTTCAACAATCAAGTATGGAAGTTTCGTGGAGAGTTTAAGAAGAAGGCATAAGGATGCCCAAAGTGTGGGAGGTATCACCAGGGCGAATGTTGGAAAGGGCACAATGTATGTTACAATTGTGGCCAAGAGAAGCATATTTCGCCAAACTGCCCGAAGCCGATGAAGATCAAAGGGTGGTTCATTTGTGGTTCGGCGGACCATCTGATTAAAGACTGCCCAAAGAAAGGAGGTAGCAGAGGAAGCGGCCAACAAGGAGGGAGTGGCAAACTAATGATTAGCGGACCGATGCCATCCAACCGTCCAACTGCCAGAATGTTTAATATGACAGTCTAGGACGCGGTAGATGCGAAGGACGTTGTGTCAGGTATCATCCCGATCAATAATTTAAATGCATATGTATTATTTGATTTGAGTGCCACCTGTTCTTTTGTGTCTGAGGAATTTACTAGTCGACTTAATTTACCTCGAGAACAATTAGGAAATCCTTTAAACATAGAAGTTTCAAATAAGGAAGTAATCCATGTAGAGTTTGTTTTTACCAAAATTATCGTGTAAATATTAGAAATCATGAACTAAGCGTAGATTTGATTCCGATAGGATTGGGAGAATTTGACGTAATATTAGGAATGGATTGGTTGTATAACCATGCGGTGATAACTGATTATCAGAATAAAAGTGTGAACCTTCAAACTTCGAATAAGTCTAAGGTGGTGTTTTATGGTAGCTCATCGCTTAAGAAATCGTGTTGTCTTACGATGATGCACACCAAGAAATTGTTAAGGAAATGATGTGTAGGTTAGTTAGCATACCTTGTTGATACTCGGAAGAAGGGAGTAAAAATTTAGGATATATTCATAATAAGGGAATTTGAAGATGTATTTTCAAACGATCTGCCTAGTCTTCTGCCAGACAGAGAAATTGAATTCGTAATAGACTTAGTACAGGGAACGACACCGATTTTGAAAGCTCCACATCGTATGACGCCAGTAGAAATGAAGGAATTGATGATACAATTGCAAGAGTTACTGGATAAGGGTTACATACGACCGAGTGTCTCCTTGGGGAGCACCAATGTTGTTTGTAAAGAATAAGGATGGATCAATGAATCTCTGTATCGATTATCGAGAATTAAATAGAGTAATGACTAAAAATAGGTATCTGTTACCAAGGATAGACGACCTTTTTGACAAACTGAAGGGAGCCAAGTGTTTCTGAAAGATAGACTTATGAATGGGTTATCACCAGTTGAAGGTGCGGGAAAAAGATATATCAAAGACGACATTTCGAACACGTTACGGACATTTCGAATTTTTGGTTATGTCATTTGGGTTGACGAATGCTCTAGCAGCATTCATGGACTTGATGAACCGACTCTTCAAGCCATTCTTAGTAAAATTTGTAGTAGTTTTCATCGACGATATCTTGATCTATAAGAAGACAAAAGAAGAACATTCCGAACATCTGAAGATAATTTTAGAGGCTCTAAGAAAAGAAGTATTGTATGCGGAATTTTCCAAATGTGAATTTTGGATGGAGAAAGTTCAATTCTTAGGACACATGGTGGATAAGGATGGATTTTCAGTAGATCCTGCGAAAGTAGAAGCAGTGAGTGATTGGGAGCAACCAAAGATACCAACTGAAGTGAGAAGTTTCTTATGGTTAGCTAGGTACTATCGAAGATTTATCCAAGATTTTTCTACGATAGCAACCCCGTTGACCAATTTAACAAGGAATACGGTGAAGTTCGTATGGACGGAAAAGTGTGAGGAGAGTTTTCAGGAGCTGAAAAAGAGATTGTGTGACACTCCCAAATCTGGGTACTTCAATCCCCACATGATTTGGTGTTCACTTGTGACAACCTGATATTTTCTATATAAATAAATCATAAATTTTGTGTATAAATTTTTTTAAAAAAAATATGAATGATATGTGTCAAGGTAATGTGTAATTATAATTATATGTGTGATAAATAAAATTTATTTATTACATTAAGTATTGCAAATAAATTATTTTAGAATTATTGATTATTATCAATTATATTTTTATACTAATTAATTCCTTATTGGAAATGTTTTATTTATTATTTTTTTTCAAGGAAAATATAATCTTATATTATTTAAATAATATATGAAATGATTTTAGAATAATTATAATGATTATTTCATTATATGAATTTTGTTCAGGATATTAAGTTAATTATTTTAACTTAATTTATAATGTTAATTGTGTCAGATAAATCAGATATAGAATCCAAACCCAAGTTCTGGGTTTTGATCAAGGAATAAAAATAATAATATTATATTATTATTTATCAGTGTTATAGATATGTATGGTTATGTGTGTAATATTAATATGTGGAACAGTTTTATTATATTATGACCAAACCCTAGTAATAAGGCTAAACCCTAATTTGAGATCCAAATTAGAGTGCAAGATTGTTTTATAAGTGTATTATATAATTTATGTCGTGTATTAAATGTATTAATTAGGTAAATCCTAATTAAAATTTTAAAACCCTAATATTTAGAAAACCCTAATTTTTGGAAATGAGAAACCCTAATTTGAAATTGAAATTAGAGTTCGAGATTTTTGGTAATGGTGATAAGATGATTAATTAACAAGTATTAAAATTATAATTGTTAATTATAGAAACCCTAAATTGTTAAACCCTAATTACTAAATTAGAACCCTAATTTAGTAATTAGAAACCCTAATTTTAACTTGGTAACCCTAATTACCAAAAGGATAAACCCTAATTGTTAAAATAACAAAGTTAATGATAATTATATGATCTAAACCCAAATGTTACTCTAAAAGGTAATTATAAAATTAATCATAATTATGAAACCCTAATTTCAAAATTTTAGAAACTAAAATTTATTTAATTTTTATTTAATTTATTTTTTTACAAACCCTAGTTACTAAATCTCACCAATGCTATGTACTAAACCTTAGGGTTAAACCCTAAGGACCAAACCCTAAGGGTTTACAAGAATGACAAGAATGCCCTTAAAATCACAAATCAAATGTCCAAGATGCCTTTAGTGTTCTTTATTAAGCAACTTGTACAATTTTGCCAAGTGTGGGAGTGGTTGGCCTAACCTAACAACTCTTGAATTCTTTATTTACAGCACATCAGCCATCTACATACCAATTCATTGCATCTAGCTTGTATATATAGATTAAGAGAGAGAAAAAAGTTCATTTCATGGCCATTTGATCAACCAATGCTCAACCAAGTCTTTCTCTCTCCTCACCCACGAATTTCATAAGTTCCTCAGTCTCTAAGAACAACCCCACGAAATCCAACAACAAATCAGTAACGACGAATCAAGAATTGTTCATCAAAGGTATAAAACCCTACATTGAATTTCTGTCCAAAAGTTGTTGTTAGATCTTGTGAATTGATGTTGTAATATGTTGTTTGTAGTGTCTTATGATGATCTGGGTTGGTATTTATCAAATCCATAACATTAAAGTGCTCGAATTTGCATTTTTTCAAAATCTGGAAAAAATTATTTTTGGATCTGACAACCGAATGTCAGATCGTCTAGATCTTTGTGTGTTTGTGATTTTTGATGTTTTGTTGTTTGAATCGATAGCCTGGTATATAGTCTTTAAGATTTAAGTGGTAGAATAGCCATTTGATGTCTGGAATCAAAGTTATTTAAGGTCAAATCCCATTGACCGACATTGACTGCACGAAATTCTGGGAAGCCCAGAACCTAAAAATCTTGTCTGACAGCTTTTTGAACAGCCCAGATCTGACTGATTTGATTTTGTTTGATGGTGTTTTTGTAATCAAGGTATAGCTTAACATATGTAATTTATGTTTATAGCTTTAGATCATGTTAATAATCAACATGATGAGTGTGATTTTTTGTCAAAGTAGGCCGATCGGCCATGATTTCACTTTCTGGGAAAAACCCAGAAATTTTAGGAGTAAGATTCTGACATGCTTTGACCGACTTGTACTAGCTTGATTATTTGTTGTTATGGTTATGTTTTGTAATAGATCTGTAATGTTACATGTGGGCTAGAATCTAGAAGTCATAAATCACTAAAATAGTACACGAACAGATTGTAGTGGAAGCTCAAAGTAAGTATGTTGCATTGTTCTTCATTTCTGGGCAAACCTAGAAATGAAGAATAGCTCTGACAGCAGTTTTGGACGCTTAGATCTTTCTTGTTATGAGTTATTTGATCTTGATTATGGTTGGATCTGGTAGTGTTGCAATTTTACTACATGATCTGAGTAATAAAATGTCTAGAAACACTTTGTGTAAGGAATTAATCTTGGTCAAACGGGGTCACTCGGTATCTGACATGTTTTTTGGGTTTGCATGAAGAACACCAAGAACACCTATAGCGACGGTTCTGTCGCTATAGGTGGTCTTTAGCGACAGATAATAAATTATTTTCCAGAAATTAATAAATAAATAGAAAAAATTAGTTTTTAATTATTAAAAATACAAAATAAATTAATAAAAATTATTTTAAATTCCAAAAATTAGTTTTTAATTATTTTAAATATGTTTCATAAATATTTAATATTTTTGGAATATTAAAAGTATTTAATTTATTTAATTATAATATTCAATAAATAATTTAAAAATGATTTTAATATTTGAAAAATCATTTAAAATTATATTATGATATAAGAAAATATTTTAAGTTATTTTTAATAACTTTTAATATTATGTGATAATTTTAATTAATAAATTAATATTAATGATAATTAAGTTATTTATTAAATGAATTAAATAAATGATTTTATTATATTAAAAATCATTTTAAATAATAATAAGGTATTTAAGAATATTTTAAGTTATAAAATATAACTTTTAATATTTAATGATTAATTTCATTAATTAATGATTATTAATGATATTAAAGTTATTTAATAATTATATTAAATAAATTAGTTTAAAAATGATTTTATTATTTTAAAAATCATTTTAAATACAAATAAAGTGTTTAAAGATATTTTAAGTTATAAACTATAACTTTTAATATTTAAAGAATAATTTCATTAATAATTTAATATTAATGATATTTATTTAATGATTAATGATATTAAGTTTATGTAATAATTATATTAAATAAATAGTTTAAAAATGGTTTTATTTATTTAAAAATCATTTAAAAAGGGTATAAATGAATTAAAAATATTTTAAGTTATAATTAATGACTTTTAATAGTTGGATAAATAGTTCATTAATATTTAAATATTAATGGTAATTATTTAATGATAATTTTAATTGTTTTAAAAATCATTTAAGGGTAATATTAATACGTTAAGAATATTTTGAGTTATTATACATAACTTTAATATTTTGGCAATGGTTTCATTAATAGTTTAATATTGATTAAATATTAATGATAATAGAATTGTTTGATGTTTAAATCATTTAATAATGATTCTGATATTTCAAAAATTATGGTAAATGGTAATAATTCTTTTATAATTATTATAAGGTCATGAAAAATAATACGATTGTTGTATAAGTTATCTATTTGGATATTCAGATACAAAATAGAGTCTCAGACTCGATAATTATCTGATATGACTGTCGATACGCCAACATGTTTTAGAAATTAATCTGAACTTAGATATGTTGTTTTGTTAACTGTTTATTTGTGATTCAATGGTTGTTAAAGTTGAGTGACAATGAGATATAGGAATGAGTTGATGTTAGTTTGTCAAGCCATGATTGTTGAACATGTGTGATAATGTGAATAGGGAATGTGCTGAATGCAATAGGCAGTGTTATGTGTACGTTATGTTATACTAATCAGTAAAATGACCTGATTAATGATAGGTCGTGATAGAAAAGATAAATCTAAGTTGAGAATTGTAAGCAGCGCATCAGGCAAGTATCCTAACTTTGCATTTTCTTTATGCAATGGACAGAAGTGAGAAGTTCAGAATTATTATTATTAATGTACAGATTGTTAAACCTATATTATATACACCCTTTGATTATCAACATGTTAGTATATGATAATTCGAATATATATTCTGTTCGTTAATTTCTAGAAATGATTATACAAGTGTCCCCACTTGGATAATCATTGTATTTAATCACATGTTGATACACCTTTGATATACATATATGTTGAATTATATATTATTGTTGAATAAGATAAGACCTTTGTTATGAAAACCCGATAGGTATGAACATCCCGATAATGGGAAAATTTTTATGTGCCCAAGGCGGACAGAGTGAACGATAACTTCGTTCTTGTACATGTAGTATTGATCAATACAGGGTACAACGGGACTGATCACCCTCCGTGCCCGTAAGTCATGACGGTTTACAGATGAATTTCTGTTCAAACCTTTTCGAAAATGAAAACAATGTTCATAGTATGTCACAGAAACCCATGTATAGTCAATACATATTTTCAAAAATTTGAAAGAAGGTTGTTATGTTATTATTATTGGTATAGATTACTTCACAACTATTGATTGGTTGTAGAAGAATATCATAAAGAAAACATTTAAATTCTTTCAGCTTATATATATATATATATATATATATATATATATATATATATAAATACTTGCTGGGCACTCAAATGCTCATCCTTGTTTAATTTAAATGTTTTCAGCTAAGTGTGAAGGACCAGAAGGCTCATGCCGAAACAAGGGAAAAGGAAGGCTAACCAAATAAGATTTGTGGTACTGTTTGTAATAGTTTTAGATTATCAAGACTATGATATTTAAATATCTAATATAATATAATGAATGACTAAAGGTTACGTACTTGGGAGAAAGACTGTGATGTATATGTAAATTTAAGTTAAGTTTTATATTATTGTTATTATTATTAGTATTATTCCGCTCATAGAAATGGTATCGTGAAGTACCGAGTTCGGGTTTCAAGTATCCGGATTTGGGAACCTCACATCACTAATCAAACATCATAGGTCTATCTACCCATAATAAAAGAAAGCAATAATAGATAGAAATAAATCCTCTCCTTAAGGAGTTACATCATTTGAATTAATTACATAAATCCCAGGTCATACTAACCTTAAATCTTAACTGAGAAAACAAAAACAATTTATAGTCTTACAGAACATCAATCCAAGTCTAAACCATAAATTCAACATCACATAAAAAAACAAGTCTTTATCACTTGTTAATCTTGCCCTTGCCTTTGCTAGTAGAAGGCTCGTCAGACCTTTCTTTCTTAACTGCAATGTTATTATTACGCAAGAGTGAGCATGATTTCCCACAAGTTTAAAAATGAAATAACAATATAATAACATGTGATTGAATCAAAGACTTCTGGAATAAAACTCAACTTTTGAATCAAGAATGAATAACAAGAATCAAAAGATTTCTGAGGGTCATAAGACCTTGAACTATGTCCTAGGTTATCAAGGGTTATACTTTAAACCTTTAACAGTCATAAGACTATGGACTCTTCTACTCATACTTAGGTTGATCGGCCTTTAGTACCATACTGTGCACAATATCTTAACGCTAACGCATAAGTAATCCCTATATAGGGTTGTTCATCTCAGTTTGACATTAGAGTCCACAGCAAAGGAAGTTTGGTTTGAATAATTCTATAAGGGCTCTGAAATTTAGAACGTTCATCAACTATGGACTAGTCGAATCAATAAGGGTTCGCTAGTCTTACAAGGTTCAACAATAACTGATATTCAAATCGAATAATAAATCAAGAGGTATACAATGGAATAGGAGTTGTATAACAGAAATCAGACTTTGAAAAGATTAATAATCTTTAATATAACGAATTGAACTTGATTAATAATAACGAGAATTTACCAATGTAAGTTTGTACATTTGAATAACAATAACAAGTAGGGTTAGGAAACTTGCCTTTTGCACAAGCTAAGATTAATTCACGTTCTTTATTAATTTCAACATATCAATACATTCACAATACCCATTAATCAATAGTTCGATATACTTATTGAATCCTACATTGGTCTTTGAATATGTTAGTGGACTTTTAAGTCTTATAATTAATCGCATAACGTAAGTTAATTAACATATCATTATATTCTTGACATGCCTTAATGTTCATTACGTTAGGTTTTACAAACACATTTTCAAAACATGAACACTTAGATAAATTTCTGAAGTTTTGTAGGTCGGGCGCTGGCGCGCTATATTCGTTCTATGAATCGACGCGGGCGCACTGCACGACGCGGGTGTGCTCCATTTGTTCTATTAAGTGGCGCGGGCGCGGGCGCGCTACGACGACGCAAACCCAGATTCTGCTGTTCGTGAAGAACACACAGAACAACCCAAAATCTACCAATTTCTTTATCCATACATGAATTTAAACATACCCAGACATTATTGTATACACATAATCATTACTCAACCTTTCTACCATGATTTTAACAGGTTAAAACATACAATTTGCATAATCAAAACATGTAATTTACTGTTCTTGATGTTTTTGAAAATCTTGAACACAAAACATGAAAATCAACACTACGGGTTCATAATAACACCAAATATGTTCATTTGAAGTTTGTTTTCATTGTTTTAACATGCATAATTATATACAAGTGTAAAATTTATGATACAACATATGATTAACGTATTAAAATTGCATGTAAGGGCCATATGGCCATATTTCATACTCTGTATTTTGAAGAAAGTATATACGCCATGTTTTTATGAAACTGATGTTATTGAAATATACAATATATAGTAAAACATGATATGATAACATCTTATCACATATATAAACACATAATCACTTCCCATTCTAATTATAGAGATTTTACCAGAACTTGAAAGCTTTTTTCATGAAACTTTAAATGACGTAAATAAAAACTGGGTTGAAGAGATTACCCTCCAGCAATTCTTCTGATTCTTCAATATCACAATTTATTCTAACTCTTTCTGACAATTTCTCTAAATTCTCTAAGTCTCAGTTTTGTTTTGTTTCAAAATAATATACGTAATAATGAAAACTGAAGGCACACCTATTATAACCAGTAAAGTTGAGGTCAGTTAACCCATACGTGGTTAACTGCTCTTAACTTCTCTTAATCCTTGTTTGGCCACTCTTAAAAACTCACTCCCATTTAATTTGATAATTCTCTTATACTATAGTTTAATAATGTCACACCCAATTACACAATAATTCCAATATCTTATTTACTTTAATTTAAATAAAATATGATAATTTCTCATTAATTCACATAGTCACATAATTAATTTTTCTCATTTATTAATTATGTCAAATTATTAATTTTCTCATTAATTATTAATTTAAATAAAATAATATTAGGCATATTAAATATTTCTTTTAATTCAGTAAACTCACATAATTACATACTTTGAATAATAAAAATTCTTCACATTAATTTAATAAATATAACACATATAATTAAATTAATCTACCACAACTTCATCAATTAATTATTTAATCTAATAATTAAATCATCAAAAAATATTTATTTAATTCAATAAATATTAAAATAATTATTACAAAATCTCGTTTGTCACAGATTGAGTGAGGCATATGTATTATCATTACTGGATGATACGGAAGGATTTGTGGTGTATAGTGATGCGTCGCACAGATGACTGGGCTATGTGCTAATGCAACATAGCAAAGTCATTGCATATGCGTCACGACAATTGAAGGATTACGAAAAATGATACCCTACTCATGACTTAGAGTTAGCTGCAATAGTTTTTGCGTTAAAAATTTGGAGGTATTATCTGTACGGAGAAAAATAAGAGATATACACAGACCACAAGAGTCTGAAATATATCTTCACACATAAGGAGTTGAACATGCGTCAAAGAAGGTAGTTAGAATTAATCAAGGATTATGACTGTGATATTTTTTATCACCTAGGAAAGGCGAATGTAGTGGCCGACGCGCTAAGTAGGAAAGGAAGGGAAAAGTTATTTCAATTGACAACTCATGAGGAGTTAATAAGGGATATGGAGAAATTACAGATAGAAGTAAATGGGCTAGAGAAGTCTAAGGAAAAATTGTTTGCAGTAGAAGCTCGTCCAACCTTGTTGGACAGAATTAAGGAATCACAAGAAAAGGATGAGGAGTGCAAGAGAATCAGAAAGAGGATCATAGAAAATGAAGAGGAAAGATTCAAGATAGATATAGACGATATTTTGAGATTCGAAGGGAGAGTATGGGTACCAGTGGTAACTGAGTTGAGAGAAGAAATTTTACACGAAGCACACAATAAGGCGTATTCTGTTCATCCAGGAGGCACAAAGATGTACCAAGATTTACGGCAACAACTTTGGTGGCCCAATTTGAAACGAGAAATCGCAGAGTGCATTAGTAGATGTCTTATGTGTCAATGGGTCAAAGAAGAACATGAAAGGCCTTGTGGTCTACTTCAACCGTTGGAGATACCAGAGTAGAAATGGGAGCACATTACGATGGATTTCGTGGTGGGACTTCCAGTCACACAGAAAAGTTTTGATGCCATTTAGGTTATCGCAGATCGACTAACGAAGAAGGCTTATTTTCTACCGATCAAGATCCGATATAGTTTGAATCAGTTAGCGAATCTGTACGTAAAGGAAATTATTTCACGACATGGAGTACCGGTATCGATTGTCTCTGATCAAGATCCGCGCTTCACGTTAAAATTCTGGAAAAGCTTGCAAGAAAGGATGGGAACACAATTGAGGTTAAGTACCGCATATCATCCATAGACAGATGGGCAAAGTGAGCGAACGATACAAACGCTAGAGGACATGCTTAGAACTTGCGTGATGGACTTTAAAGGAATTTGGGATGATCACCTACCCTTAGTGGAATCTGCTTATAACAATAGTTATCATGCGAGTATAGGCATGCCACCGTACGAAGCTCTTTACGGGAGGAAGTGTAGAACACCGTTGTATTGGGATGACATTGGGGAGTGAAAGATGCTAGGGTCGGAATTAGTTCAACAAACCGTAGATGTGGTGACACTGATAAGAGCTTGACTAGTAGCTGCACAAGATCGCCAAAAGAAATACGTAGACTTACATCGACAAGACCGCGACTTTAAAGTCAGAAGTCACTTTTTCTTAAAGTATCTCCCTGGAAGGGAAATATATGATTCAGAAAGAAAGGAAATTAAGTCCGAGGTTTATAGGACCATTCAAGATACTGAAGCGAGTGGGAAAAGTGGCGTACAAAGTTGCATTACCACCCGAGTTGGAGTACATCCATAACGTGTTTCACATATCTGTGTTACGTCCGTACAAGCCTGACTACAAACACATGATTTCTTACAAGCCCATTCAAGTAGAGAAGAATTTAGCATATGAAGAAGTTCTTATCCAGATATTAGATAGGAAGGAACAGACATTAAGGAATAAGAGTATATCTTCTGTAAAAGTACTTAGGCAAAACCACGACGTCGAGGAGGCCACGTGGGAATTAGAAGATAAGATGCGAGGGGATTATCCCCATTTATTTGTGTAACCTTGTACCAATTCCGAGGACGGAATTTTTATAATGGGGAAGGATGTAAGAACCGAGAAATTCATGATTTAATAATTATTTTAATATAAGAGAGTGAATAGTTATTTGAATATAAATGTAATGTTTTATAAGCGGAGGAATTAAATTAATTCGCCTTGGATTAATACGAATTAAGAAGTGTGGAATTATGATGAGCATTTGTGAAGTGCCTTGTGTGGCATAATGTGAAATGAAGAAATTCACTAAATGAGTTAAAAGAGAACTAGGAAGATTAATTATGTGATTCTGTATATGGAATGAATAAGTTTAAACTAGTAATATCACCGATATGGAAGTTAATTCATATCATGTAAAACTAGTGTGGTGATAGAAGTTAGAATTGGCTTAGAGCTAAATCATTTTGGCACTTCTAGGAACCGACGCAACTACGCCCTCCCAGCAGTACAAAATGGCGCAGCTGTGCCAGTGGTCAGTCTGAGATAGGTTAGTTTCTACTGTAGAAATGAAATGGAACACTTTTGTTATATGTGTGACATTAATAAATCATAGGATAAAAGTACATTATGTTGATATAAGGTACCAAGTAGTACAATGAAATCCCATGTGATCTTTAATACAAAAATAATTAAAATAGATGTGTATTCTAGAAACTGGGAAAAGAATTAAATGTTTAAATAAACATTAATATTAAATAATGTTATTATGTGGTTATGAGAGTAGTAAAAATAATTATGGGAGATACCCAGACAATAATACCTAACTGCGCTATTTTATTGCATGTATTTAATGTACATAGATTATATGATGTGAGTACATAATTAATTCCTAATTTCCTAATATAGTAACAATTGTACATTAAAATTATATTTTTGGGAGTTGAAGTAACTAAACTAAGCTCAAGTTGCTGAGATTTTCTCTTGTCCCAAAATGAGTGACCCTCATAGTATATATGAACAGTAGCCTAAGGCTAAATTACGTAACTTCCAAGTTTATATCAGTGGCTAAGCATAGGTGATGATTGCAAAGCCAATGGCTATGGAGATGGCTGGTGGTAGGTTGTCAAGCCACTCTCAATTAACCAATGTTTTCTTCCATTATACCATAAAATTCAACCTCAATACAATGCAAATGCCCAGTCCAAGTTTCTTCTATAAATAGTAGACCAAATGTTTAAGTTTACGTTGCTTTGTTTTGGTTCTTGAAACACTGATAACTTGAGAGTAAGTGAGTTGTGGTTCAAAGAAGAGGCTAGCAAATTCAGAAAGAGGAAAATAAGTTAATAAGCTTCAAGAGGTATAAAAATCTTCACTTTTGTACTTAATTGGGTTTTTGCCAAGTTCTCAAAATTTCTTAAAATTCTCTGTTAATCAATGTGAATTAACATGCCATAATTTGTTTAGGAAGTATGCTTGCATATATGAACTCATAAATGATGGAATGGAACGTGTTTAAATAAAACAGAATCAGAGTTGAGTAAGGCTCTGCAAAACAGAGTATGTTACTGCTGTGATTCCAGGCATGGCGCAACTGCGCCCAGTTTATACTAGGGTGCAGCGCAGCTGCGCCGTACCCCAAAATTAGACACTAATTTTTGTTATGCCATGTGTTGAGGAATTGGTGTTGCAACTAAAATATTTACTTGAAAAGGGGTATAACATGAGGTAGAAAACTTTCTTATGTAGTATAAAGTAATCAACATGATTTAGTGAGAGATTTGTAATTAAAACTTAAAGTTTAAAAATAAACTTTGAAGTAATACATGTTCTACAAATTCTAAACTTTGTAGGTTATACACATGATTGATTTCAGATATACATAAGCATGATATGATGTTTATAATGTCTTTGTCATGATCAAACTTAATAGCTTTGTGTTAGAAATTATTTTAAAAGAAAAGCTTAGTATAATAAGCTAATGGACATGAAAGCTACAAGATATAGTTTCTGACCTTGAAAAGAGGTTATCATGACTTAGTTACTTATGATAAGAATTTTAAAGTTGTTTTATATGTGTTATATTGCATTATTTATGATAAAGTGATTTCAAAGGCAATCTTGAACATGTTTTCAAATTTTAGTTGCATCACATGAGTATCTAGATTCTAAAAGGTTAAGATGGCATGTTTGGGTTTAATATGTCTCTAAACATGATTCGTATGTGATGGACACATAGATAATTTAATCAAACATGAGTTTAAAGCATGTTTCAAAGTGTTTAACAAGGCTAGTTATGAATAAACAATATGAACACCATAATCATATGTATTAATAGATTGTGAGACCTCTTTAGGTAAACCTATGGCCCAAGTTATAAGACATGATGATTACATGACTTTTATGCTTTAATTCCATGGAAAGTCATAAACTAAAAATTTGTAAAAATGAATTCAAGAATGGTCATACATTTATATAAAGTACTTTAGCTTATGTGCATGTTAAATATGATTAATTGAGTATACTAAATGATGGGACATAAACAAGAATGCAAAGTTCAACCCTGGTCTGGCCATGGGACAGCGCAATTGCGCCGTCCCTAAGCCTAGACAAGGCGCAGCTGAGCCATCCTGTAGTCTTGTATAGTTTTTGTTTCTGATATGATGTTCAAAGCATGCTTGTAGGGATAAGTTAACTTACATTATGTGATCAGTGTGCTATCCAATGTGTTAAGAAACTTGGTAGACGCTAGAGTTAAATACTCAACGAATAATTATAAATTTCAAGAATGAAGTTCGGAAAGGTATTTGCAAACTATAAATCAACGATTTGAAAATGTGTTATTGGACTTTGTGGCATCATATAATCTGAATTGTGTTATAAGGATATGTGATATAGTATGTATAAAGTTTACAACTAAGTTAGACGTTTATGTGTACGTTGGACTTACATATGTGAGTTTATGAAACTAATGAATATCATATACATGTAAATATATTATGTTAGGATTCGAAAGAGGGTATTAAGCTTTACTTTGGTAAACTACGCTTGAGGCAAGTATTCGAACCTTACTTTTTATTGAGCATTATTTGGATTTGTGCAATTGTTAATCTTATAAGTAGAACTTTGAAAGTATAATACTTCGTAATCTGGAAATGAAATTGTTTACAAACCTTGATTTCGAACGATAATTATTCTTATATACTATGAAAGAAAATTGTCTAAGTCATTGCTTCGGCTAGACTATTGATATTAATCGAAAGCTATCCACACCAAATTTACTTAGTGCGGACTCATATAAGTAAGATGAACAACCCTCTTGGTAGGGGAATTATATATTGTCGGGAAACCAACGTTCACACTTGAGAAAGATTAAATGTAATGTATTGACATAGGGTACTTTAGGATGATTACCTGTTGTACCTGTTTTATGGAATTATCAGTTAATTATTGTGAATTCTATGAGAAGTTCGTAGTTCTTAGTGACTGCTCAGTATTCATTACTTTAAAATCTTGAATTGATAAATCTTTGAATATTATTGATATTCCTGTCCATAGCGACTATTGCTGATACTCATTGATACTTCTTACTATCTTGAATTATCATTATTGATATACCCTTGAGAAATTCAAAACTATATTGAATTAATACCCTTTTTCTATATTACTTGTTGGGAAAATTTGTTGTTCATCCTTGCTTTCCCTAAAAATATTTTAATTAAGGCAGAACGTGGTGAACCCTCTGGCAAGGACAAGGGTAAAGAGAAGGCTTTGGAGTAGTTATTCCATAACGCTAGAATGTATTATTATCTGGTTGTAGAAGAACATATTTATGATAAGATATGCTTGGTTTAAGTTATATTGGATTATGTTTTAGTTATGTCTAAACATTGTTTTATTATGTTTAAGGTATTGTAAGAGATGTTTAGGTCACAAACCCTTGGGACAAGAATAATTATATTATAACGATGTAATTTATTCTATTATTCCGCTGTGATGATTTTAGTATGTTATTAGAGTTAGTATATAACAACCAAATTTGAGACAAGTGTGGTCTAAATTTGGGGCATCACGGTTAGTAGTTTAGTATTGTAAATAGTTTTATGTTTCTATTTTTGTTAGGTTATCTATAAAAAACTGCGAAAATTGATAATTTGAAAAAAAAAAGTAAAAAAGAAAGAAAAAGAAAGAAAAAAATATGAATAAACATCGTGTCTAGTCTAGTTATGTGGCCTTTATTACATGAGTAAGTATGCCCGAGGATATGTCTCTACACTTAGCGCCCTAAAGCCTTACGGTTTGGGAGTCTTTGGTTGAAAGCTCTCTAAGGGGTAGATCTGAAAAGCCTAAGAGGACTAGACAATGCAGAAACATGAGTAGAATAAAAAGTGAAAATGGGTAAAAGAGCGAAAAGCCCTCGTATGTGAATAAATAAAGCATAAGTATCCCATCTTGACTTTTAAATTTGGTAAATGTTTGGTTTTAACTGGATCTTGCTTGTTTTTAGATTTTTTGACTTTGCGTTGTATGATTCCTTTAAAAAGGTTTATTATGCATGTATTTTATTTAACTTTACACCCGTTAACATGGTTGTTAAGCACACACACACACAAACTATATCAGTTATAACAGGGATAAATTTGGTGATTGATGTCAAGTTGTTGATTTGTCTTGATATGATGTACTGTCATATCTATTGTGATTTCTCTAAGGCCACGGGAATAGATTTTGTTCTGTCTAATAGATGGATTCGTAGGCCTATAGTTATTTGTATTGCATTGCATATTGTTGTGCTCGAGGACAAGCACTGTTTAAGTTTGGGGGAGTTTGATGAGTAGGTTTTATACCTGCGAGTTGGATACCTATTTGGATTTAAACAGTGTTTAATCCGTCTATTTTAGTATCATTTTATTTATTTGTGCTTGTTTTATTTGCAGGTTTCAGTATGTGTTAGCTTCGGTATGATGGTGGCAATGTGACGGGAATTGGCATAAAAAACAAAGAAAATTGCAGAGTACATCATAGTACCCCGTCGAGGCGGGCATTTAACAAAAGAAACACCCCACTGAGGCGGGGGTACACGTGGCAGAAAGAAACTTAACACCCCGTCGGGGCTGGGTTTCTCAAGCTTAAATATCCCGCCAGGGTGGGGGTACGCGGATCAGAAAAAGGAATTCTAATACACTTCTACTGCTGTTGTGGAATGGACTGAATGACTTTGGCTTCTATTAGGACTGGTTGGAGGACATTTTCTATCAGTAATTACAGAGACTTAAGCAATTCCATTTAGACATTCAATCATACAATCATCAATTTCAACTTTGAAGCCCTAATTGGAGAAGATTTTGGACGAATAGAGAGAAGGCGCAAGGATCACGAAGATTGCAGAATTGAGTGAGGAGAAGGGTGTATAATACTATTCTTATTCTTTTATTTCAATTTTTGTAATTAGGATGATTTATTCTTTAATCTATTCAATGTTTAATTCATTAATTATGAACTAATTATTTTATTAAACTTACAATGGATCTTTAAGTGAAACAATGATTATCATGCTTTGATTTGAGTTCAATAAAGCTATCTTTTCAGTTCATCTTTTATGATTTATGGGTAATTTATGAATTGCTTGATCACCAATTCTATGTGGATTTGTATGGATTCGAGAGATGAGATATGAATCTAGACTTAGTCATAATAGCATGTGTTTATGATTTCTGAGTTTTGATGGAATTAATGATGTATGTTTAGGATAGAAATATACCTAACATTGCATGTAATCATGTAAGAACTTGGAATTTAAACCTTCTTTGATTATAATTCACATAGAGATATAGTGAATTAGTTAATTAGGGTGTTTGGCTTAATTCTATCAATTGTGGATTTAAGTTGATATGGTGTTAGTGCATTGAGAGATGAGTAATTCTAATTTGTGTTCTTTATTAATGAACTGGAATAGTTAATTGGATTGAAAAAAAGTGTGATAATTTGAGTGAAGCATAAAGTGAAGTTGTAGGCTTAATTCTCCATTATTTGATTAAAATTTGTAGTAATTATTTGAGTTGATTTGTTTTGATTTTTATTTATTAATTTTTCATTATTTTCAATCATTAATTTGATTTTGAGATAATATAAAGCTGGAAATTATTAGATTAAAATTAATACTTGTCTCTATGGGAATGATACTCAACTCATCACTGTATTATTTATTGATCACATATACGTGTGTGTCGTGCATAATTAGATTACACCCAACACTCATGTCCTAAGAGTGACTCTAAAGCCTGCACTCGGTCCACCTAGAATCGTCTGGGCGATGTATCTTGGGTTGAAACTTTGGTGACCGCCCCCGCCGGCTATGGATGGAGGCAACTTCCTCGTTCCCCCTATCAATAACAACATCTATTGATCAATCTCCTTGCGTTGTTTGAATAAAGCTTTCAAGGCATCATCAGTTTCATGTGTCTTCCTGGTCAAGATCAGCCTCCTTTCATTATGGCTATCGTGATGGGGACGTGTTCGGGATGGTGCATCCTCAACACGATCCCCAAGACTGGCATTCCTGCTGGCAGTCGAGAACAATCTTCACTGAGGGCCATCAACATTGTCCCTTGATAGAGCTGATGAGTAGGTTTTATACCTATAAATCTGATATTATTAAATATAATTATTGCTATCTTTAAGTATTTTAAGTATCTTTTTATGTGTTTCTGTGTTTATTTCTTGTAGGTTGGAGGTAGGGGGACACATTGATCATTTGGAAAAAGAAAAAGATCAAAAATCATTAAAATTAGAGCTGAGTAGCATTTTTGTAAATACGTGGTCCCGTTCAAGAGCCTAGGCGCTTGGAAATGACCTGGGTTGAGCACCTAGGCGCTCATGTTCGGCTACAGAGGGATTTTGCTACTGCTATGTTGGCTTTTGAAGCCAAAAAGGAATCTGAATGAGGGTTTTGAAGAATACAAATAGGAAAAGACTTTAGAAAAGACGTATCAAGGTAATTATCAATAGAACTGCAGAGAGAACAACGAAGGAAAACACAAAGGAGAATTGTAAGAGCTGAAGATCAAAGAGAGTGTATTGGAGCAAATTCAGAGTTTCTTATTCTCTTCTCTAGTTTTATCTTTTGTAATTACCTAGGATGTTTGGATTATTAATCTGAATGATGTTTTTCTGTATTATTATCATAAACTAAATTTTTATTAAGATTGCAACGGAACTTGGTATGTAGTATAAATTAATCTTTCCATTTAATGAAAATTGGATTTTATTGAATTGTATTTATTATATCTTTTGCTTATTGATTAATTGTTTGGCCAACACTTACTGTGATAATCTTTATAAAATTGGAAGATGGAGTATAGATTGAGATCTGGATATGATAACATCTGTTCATTTAATTTTATTAGGGTTAATATGATTAGCATGTAGGATAGTAATATACCTATGTGTCTTTTGTATCCATTGAAAGAATTTTGGCGTTAAAATCTAATTAACTTGAGTCATATAGGAATATAGTAAGTTGATTAACTAGGGTGTTCCTTGTAATTCTGCGTCTTAAAGATCAAATTTAGGAGGATTTGTTCGCGTGTCTTTGGAAGAAGTGTGTGAGCACTATAAAATATTCTTGGATAATGATTCATATTAATTAATTGATTTAAATGGAAAGTAAATTAATTTAAATGAAATGCCAAGAGAAGTTGTAATCTTAACCTGTTAAATCTGCAGTTACTCTTGTGAAATTCTGATTTTAATTATTAGTTTTGTTGAGTTTAATTTTCAAATCACAAACAATATTTCGTAGTTTAAAATAGGATTAACTGCATTGGAATTAGTAATTGATAAATATTAGTCTATTTCCGCATGGGAATGATATCCTTGCTTGATGAATATTATGAACAAACACGTATACTTGTCTGTTAAATTCTATTAAGAAATTAGGTAAGAAGTTTTTGGCGTCGTTGCCTGGGTAATTAGCTTAATATTTTGTTATTATTAATTTTGATAGAGTTAATTATAATTTAAAGTTTTTCTTTTTTGTTCTTTTCAGGTGTTCTTGACTAATGTATGCAATCGAGGTCGAAAAAGCCAGATTCTTA
Source organism: Panax japonicus (assembly GCA_020205505.1). Lineage (NCBI taxonomy): Eukaryota > Viridiplantae > Streptophyta > Magnoliopsida > Apiales > Araliaceae > Panax > Panax japonicus. Next base: position 69,122,718 of record CM035091.1, read on the forward strand.
CGAGGACGACATCAAAAAAAGATTTCAGCGGTTGCGTAAGTCGGTTAAAGAAACCAAAGAGGCACTTGATAAGAAAGATAATATGGATGAAGAAGAGCAAAAACACTGCAGGATTATGCGACGCCGAGGGTTACTAAAATTCCGTTGAGTATTTTGAGGCTTGCCATTACTGCTATAAGTTTTGAGATAAAACTGGGGACAATATAGATGATTCAAAATTCATGTCAGTTTTGAGGGTTACCGAATGATGATCCAAACGATCACATAGTTAACTTTATAGAAATCTATGATACTTTCAAGTACAATAATGTGTCAGAGGATGCAATAAGGCTAAGGCTGTTTCTGTTTTACTCTAAGAGATAAAACTAAGAGTTGGCTCCATTCACTACCACCAGGCTTTATTACTACACGGAACAACCTAGCCTTGAAATTTCTTGCAAAGTTTTTCCCGCCTATAAAAATAGCAAAGTTACGAAACGATATCTTCTCTTTCGTTCAACATGATTCAGAATCACTATATGAAGTGTAGGAGAGATTCAAAGACTCGTTGCGAAAATGTCCACACCATGGGATTCCTAAATGGCTTCAGGTGCAAACTTTTTATAACCATTTATTCAGCACAGTGAGATCGAGTATAGATGTTGCAGCGGGTAGGGCTATTATTGCCAAGAATTGTGATGAGGGGTATCAGTTGCTTAAAACCATGTCAGCTAATAATTATCAGTGGCCAACACCAAGAATGGCTCAGCCAAGGACATTCAGGGTTTATGAAGTGAATGCGATGACAACATTGTCAGCTCAAGTGACAGCTCAGATTTATGCTCTTACAAAGAAGATAGATGCACTTTGGGTACAACCAGTTCAGAAAATAGAAACAATTTGTGAAATATGTGCGGGTAGCCACTCAAGTGATTAATTTGCAATAAATCCTGAGTCAGTCCAGTTTGTTTCTAGTTATAACAGATAGCATGGCAGTTATCCAAACAGTTACAATCCAGGAGTAAGAAACCACTCAAATTTTTCTAGGAGTAATAATCAGTCACATGCTCATGAGCAAGCTCCAAGGAAATCATATCCACCTAGATTTCAGCCACATCAACAATCCCAACAACACCCACAACCTCAACAACCTGATAAGCTATCATAGATGGAAGAATTATTGGTATGATTGGCAACTCAGTTTGAAGCCACAACGAAAAACCAATCAGCTACAATAAAGAACGTTGAGAACCAAATTGGGCAGATAGCTAGTGCTTTGCTTACTAGAACTCCAGGTTCTTTACCTAGTGATACGGAGAAAAATCCAAGGAATGATGGAAATGAACAATATAAGGTAGTTACACTCAGAAGTGGGAAGGAGTTGACTACAGATTTAGAAGGACAAAAGAAAATAATTTCTGCTGAGGATGGTGAAATAGAGAGTGTAAATTCAGAAAGTAAATCTGGGGAAAAAGTTGTGAAAAAGCAGCAAGACGATAAGCAAATAGTAGTCGTACCACCTGTGCCATTTCCTTAAAGATTGTAAAAGAAGAAATTAGATAGACAATTTTCAAAAATTTTAGAAGTGTTCAAAAAGCTGCAAATCAACATTCCATTTGTAGATGCTTTAGAACAAATGACTAGCTATATGAAATTCATGAAAGATATTTTAGCAAGGAAGAGGAAGCTAGGGGAGTTATAAACTGTAGCGTTGACAGAAGAATGTAGCGCAATTCTGCAAAGAAAGTTACCACAGAAGTTGAAGGACCCGGGCAGCTTCACCATACCGTGCACAAATGGACCATAGTTCTTTAACAAATGTTTGTATGGTTTGGGTGCGAGTATTAAATTGATGCCACTTTTGATCTACACTCAGTTGGGATTACCAGTACCAAAGCCAACAAATATCTCTTTACAACTCGCGGATAGATAAATGACATACCCTAGGATAATTGTGGAAGACATATTAGTGAATGTGGATAAATTCATATTTCCAGCCAACTTCATTGTGTTGGACTATGAAGAGGATAAAGTCATAACCATTATCCTTGGAAGACCATTTTTAGCCACAGGAAGGACATTAATTGATGTACAAAAGGGAGAGTTAACGATGAGAGTCCAAGATGAAGAAGTAACTTTTAATGTTTTCAAGCCTATGAAATTTTTGAAGGGAGAGGAATAGTGCTTTAGAGTTGATCTAATTAAAGGAGAAACTAGGGAGGTATTTATTGATTCTGTGAATGAAGACCCTCTTGAAACTGCATTGGTAAGTGAAAATATATTTGATGATTCAACTGTGCTAGAATGGGTTCAAATGTTAGATTCAGCTCCGAAGTTCACACGATTGTTAAGTGGATTTCATATCCACAAATCGTTGTCTATTTCACACTTAATTGTTGCTATTTTCTTTTTTCATATTCATTTTTATTTGTTTTGTGTCCTTTTATGTGTAGGGTGGTCGTTGTAGCATTTAACAAGATTTGGAGTCAATTGGGATCATTTCTGGAAGAGTTCTTGAAGGAAGAAAAAAATCACTTAGTAGCTTTTTGTGGATTTTAGCAGAAAGGGTGCCTGCCAGCGCGGGCATGTTTTGCCTATAGACCCCCGCCGGGGTGGGGGGTCGCGTAATCTGAACTCTCCTGTTGCTTGTTGAACTCTGTTGGGATATGGATTTGAGCAATCTTGTAGAATATAGACTCTAAAGAGGAGAGGATTTCAGCTGGGACTTGTGTGTGGGAAGCTATTTACTCAATTAACAACGAATTACACAAGACAAAAAAAGGATATTACGAAGATTAATTCCAGAATTTGATAACAAGATTTTGAGGAGTATTTTGAAGAGATTTTCGTGATGATTGCAGATTAAGGCTACGTGAAGGGTGGTTTTGAATTATTCTTCATCTTAGTTCTATATTTATAATTGAAAGAATGTTTCCCTAAAAGTATTCAGTTTTTATTTCATTCGTTATGAACTAATTCGTTTTTTAGGCTTATGATGGATCGTTAGGTGAAAAAATGATTTTGTAGCTTTGATATCCAGTTCAATAAAGTATTTCCAGTTTATCTATATTAATTTGTGCTTGAATTTATGAATTGCCTGATCAGCAATTCTTGGTGGATTTGTATGGAATCGAGAGAGGATATTCAAATCTAGACTTAGTTAATATAGTATGTGTTCTTGAATTTTGTGAAAAGCAGATTCTTGATTAATGTTAAGGTAGAGATATACTTGACATTGCATGTAATCAGATAGAGAACTTAATCTTAAACCTTCTTTAATTTCAGTTCACATAGAGATATAGTGATTTGGTTGATTAAGGTGTTTAACTTGTTTCTATCTGAATTGTGGATTTAAGTTAATACGGTATTACTGCATCGAGAGGTGGATAGTACTACATTCGTGTTCTTGATTTATAAACTGGGATAGTGAATTGAATTGGATTAAAGGTGTAGAAATCAGAGTGAAGCTTAGGGTGAAATCATAAGTCTAATTCTCCATCAATTGTTTGAAATTCCGGATTTTGATATTTGTGATTGTTTTGTGATAGTTTATTTATTTATTAATTTAGTTTCTATAATTTTAAACCATTGAATTGAATAGTTTAATAAAAATAGGATTAATAGGAAATTGATAACTGTGAAGTTAAATTTCTTGCTAATTTGTCTCCGTGGGAACGATACTTTATTCATTACTATATTACTTGTTGACCACGTATACTTGCGTGTTGTACGTAATTAGATTCTACCCAACAAGTTTTTGGCGCCTTTGTCGGGGACAATTTAGTCTAGATTTTACTATATTTACAATATCAGTTTAATTAGTCCAGTTTTACTAAAACATTTTTGTTTTTGTTTTTGTTCTTCTTATTTCAAGTTTTTAACATTGGTTTATGCAAACACGATCAAAAAATCCAAACTTGCTTCCTTTTGAGGACGACATTGAAAGAAGATTTCAGAGGTTAAGTAAGTGGATCAAGGAAACAAGGAACGAATTCGAAAACTCTGACATAGAAGAAGCAATGGCAGCTGAAGATCAGAAAGCGTTAAGGGACTTCGCCACACCCAAGGTGACTGAACTGCATTTGAGCATCACTAGGCCCACAATTTCTTCAAATACATTCGAAATCAAGTTTGGGACGATTTAGATGATCCAGAATTCAGTTCAATTTGGGGGATTGGCTAATGACAATCCGAATGAACATCTAGTCATCTTTCTAGAGATTTGTGACACCTTCAGATATAATGGGGTGTCGGATTATGCGGTGAGACTTCGCTTATTCCCATTCACTTTACGGGACAAGGCGAAGAGTTGGTTACACTCTCTACCATCGGGATCGATAACTACTTGGGAAGACTTAGCTCAGAAATTCCTTGCTAAATTTTTCCCACCGGCGAAAACTGCCAAAATGAGGAATGATATAACAATGTTTGAGCAGCAACATGGGGAGTCGCTATATGAGGCATGAGAGAGATACAAGGAGTTACTCAGAAAGTGCCTGCATCACGGATTGCCAAAGTGGTTGCAAATAAATACTTTTTATAACGGACTACATGGGAATCTCAGAACTAGCATTGATGCAGCGTCAGGTGGAGTGTTCATGGCTAAGAGTTATGAGGAGGCCTAAAATTTGATTGAGACCATGGCGGCTAACAACTACCAGTTGCCCACAGCAAGAATGACACATGCAAAGGTAGATGGGGTGTTAGAAGTAGTTGAAGTAACAACAATACAAGCATAAATTTATGCGTTGTCCAAGAAGTTGGATGCCATAACAGGGGCTTAGGTGTAGCAGGTTGTAGTGGTATGTGAATTGTGTGCGGGTGACCATACTATAGATCAATGCGCAATCAATCCAACGTCTGTGCAATTTGTAGGTTGCTACAATAGAATTCCGCAAAATACATACAAAAATACTTAAAACCAGGGGAATAAGAACCACCCAAATTTCTTGTGGAACAATAACCAGCAAAATCAAGCTCCACGATCATCGTATCCCCCAGGGTTTCAAAATAAACAACAACGAGCTCAACATCAAGAGAGGAAATCAGACTTAGAGGAAATGTTCGTGAAGTATGTAACAAGTAATGAGGCAGCGATGAAAAACCAAGCAATGACAATCAAGAATTTGGAAAATCAGATGGGACAAATTGTCTTAGCATTGAATTACAGACCACAAGGGACTCTGCCTAGCGACACCGAAAGTAATCCAAAGGGAAATCATGAACAGTGAAATGCAATCACGCTCAGGAGTGGTAAGGAGTTGGGTCCTAAGTAAGATGAGAAAGTCAGTACAAGAGATGAATGTGAGGATGCAGGGAATGACTTAAACACAAAATCTACAGAGAAAGCTGTGGAAAAAGGAAAGAAAGACAACCAAATTAAAATTACACTACCTGTACCCTTTCCTCAAAGGCCGGAGAGTGCAAAGATGAAGAACCAGTTTTCGAGGTTCATGGATATATTCAAACAATTACATATCAATATTCCATTTGTCGAAGCACTGGAGCAGATGTCGAGTTACATTAAGTTCATGAAAGACATTCTGTCAAAGAAACGCAAGCTCTAGGACTTCGAAACAGTGGCATTAACCGAAGAATGCAGTGCAATACTGCAGAGAAAGCTCCCTCATAAATTAAAAGATCCGGGGAGTTTCACAATCCCGTGTGCAATTAAAAAATCAAGATGTGGGGAGAGCGCTATGCGATTTAGGAGCAAATATCAATCTTATGCCATTATCCATTTACCGAAAACTGGGATTAAAGGAAGTAAAACTGACCAACATTAGTCCATAGCTTGCATATAGATCATTAACATATCCACTAGGAATAGTTGAAGATGTATTGGTTAAGGTTGATTCATTGATTTTTCAGGCTGACTTCATGGTTTTAGACTTTGAGGAAGATAAAAACATCCCTATTATTTTGGGATGACCATTTCTAGTGACAGGGCGAACACTGATTGATGTACCTAACGGAGAACTGATAATGAAAGTGTTCGATCAAGTAGTAACGGTGAAGGTGTTTAAAGAAATCCCAATCCCGACTGACAAGGAAGAGTGCGAGTTGCTCAAAAAATCTACACGCGTCAAGTTCAGGGATTGCAAGGAGGATAATGGTCTAAAGGCGTTAATCGACGATAGAATTTTAAATTCATCATCAAATATTCAAGTGAACGGACATGCATTACAACAGTGTTGGTGTTATGTGACAAATAAAAATCATGTCGCGGACAGCCCAACCTATCCTGGATGAAACAAGGAGTAGTCAGACTGAATGACTTAAAATAAAGCGCTAATTGGGAGACAACCCAATCATTTATTTTTAGTTATTTTATTTTTATTTTAATTTTTTTTTTGAATTAGTTATATTATAACTTAGGATTTTAGTTTATCGATTTTTTTTATTTTGATTTGTTCTATGATTCTTGGAAATCTCTTAATCATACTAAAATTGATCAACAATCTAATAACTTTCATGTTTCATGGCTTACAGGATGGGAAAATGAAAATTGAGTAGCTTAGCATAAAGCAATGATGAGAAACAGAGGAGTTTAGCATAAGGGATGCCCGCCGGGGAGGGCCCAAAATAAACTACACCCCCCGCCGAGGCGGGGGTCCTTAAATCTGGGTACTAATTTCGGCAGTCACACATGCTGGTTCATTTTTCTTCCCAACTACACGCACACTACTCCCTCTTTCTCACCTAAACTACCCATTCTCACACATAACTCATGACTACCAGTTCTAAATCAATTACACCCACGTCTATACCACTTCAGTTCAGCTACTACTCCATTACTCATCTTCAATCCCACGATTTCCACTACCCCATTACTTCACTTCACTTCATCATCTATATATACTCACATCCTCACAACCCAATTTCATCACAAACTTTCAACTACATATCGCAAAGCCATGAATTAGGGTTCCTTTTGGTAGAATTAAGCTTGTACATGCAAGTGAGTCACAATCCTACGCATTCTTCTTCTTCTCCTTCAATATCTACCATAAAAATTGACAAAAATAATTACGCACACCAAGTGCTCGTCAGTGGGTGTGAACCAAGTTTGGGGGAGGGAGATACTGTGATACACGCAATAGAGAGTAAATGACTTCGCAACCAACACCTAAACGCCAAAGGGGAGAGAGTTCACGATCCGCACAACCGACACGCACCTTTGATCGTCGAAAATTTATGAGTGCCGCTGCCACCACCCGGTATGATTATATGCTGACAAAAGCCCTTACACCGGAGCGGGGGTTGGCACCTAATCCTGTTGATGGGGAGATGATGCCTCAAATCTACCATAAAGGGTGGAATAAATTTACCGAAGAGCCAGAACCCGCCGTGGTCAACATAGTTAAGGAGTTTTATGCAAACGTCGAGGAAAAAGCCCCATTCAACGCTTTTGTGCTGGGTCGCTTGGTCCCGTTCAGTGCCGATGCCATAAACACATATTATCAGCTGCGGGTTCTTCGACAATGCTAGTATGCCCAACTACGTGATTTTTGATCTGGACTATGAGGAAATACTCAAGGAAATGACTAAGCCAGACCCAACATGGATCAAAGGTCGGAAGGGAGGCACAATGTTCCATAGCAAAGATCTAAGTCGGTATGGAAAAATTTGGTACGCATTCCTATGTGCTAAATAATATTCATCTCAACACACCTCAGACGTGACCAAAGAGAAGGCATTAATTCTATTAGAAATTGTGCAAGACTTCCTCATTGATGTCAGGGCCATTATTTGTTTCTCCATTCGCCAGTGCTTACGTGGAAACATTTCGGGCGACTTGCCACACCCATCACTTATATGTGGGTTGTGTCGCTTAGCAAGTGTGAGATGGACTGACGATGAGCCCACACAGATTCCACTTGCGTTGTTAGACTCCAGAATGATAGCACGATATTCAGTATGGGTCGGGGGCGATTCCCATCCTCGAGGACTGGGTTTCATATTTCCACCAGCTTCAGAGGACGAAGCTGACGCTGAAGAGACCTCAGAGGATGAGGATGAGGATATGAGAGATCAAGGAACCGGGCAAGTACCCCAGAACGAGGCAATATCTAGTCCTCAGTTGCTTGACTTTCAACGTCAAATGGATACACACAAAAAGGCAGCACATCGGGAGATGCGGAAACTCGCAGTGAGGCAAGACCACATGTTTGTTGCTATGAACGTGTCGTTCACTTCACTCAACATGACGCTTCAGAGTTTCAACCCAGTTGTACAATTTCCATATCAACAGCCGATTCCACTGCCGAGGTTTCCACCTAGTGACTCAAACAAAGAAGATCACTCCCTAGACTTAGGTGATTGTAGGGAAGTACTCAGGCACTTAATTTTGATTATTATCCAATGAGGGCATTGTATTACTTAAGTATGGGGGATTTAAATTCTTATTTGCATGTATATGTAGTAGTTAGGGTTAAATTTGTCATTGCTTTCTAGTTTTGCATAGTAGCTTAGGTTATTGCATAGTAGTTTAGGTTATTTTTGTTATAACATTGTTTTCATTCCATGTTATTATCGTATTTTGGAAAAAAAATCTAAAAAAAAGAAAGAAAAATTTTGTTAAGTATTATGTTTGCATATGTCTAACAGTGGTGCAGTTTATATGATTTGTGGGCCAATGATGAGATTGAGAATAAGTTAACCAATACATTATTGATTATTAGAACTGTGATATAATTTCTGTTATGAATCGAATCTTGCGCTTGTTTGAAACTGGTATACAAAAAGGTTAGCACGCTAGTAACATCTTTGTTGACTGGTCAATTCAAATTGATATATAAATAGTTTCTAAAGGATAATGCTAGGGTAAATGTGAAAATGATAAGGATAGGCAGTGAATACAAAAAATTAGGCAAGAACCTAAGTTTAGGGGGGGGGAACGTAGGGTGTATAAGCTTCAAGAAAAGAAAAAAAATGAAACAAGTTGAGTCTTGTGGTGGGTTAAGGAGAAATACTCCCCATAAACACAAGCGTGAGATGTAGCGTAAAATGCACTCACCAACCATCTATCTAAAAAAAAGAAGGAAAAAAAATAACGAGAAAAGAGCAAAAAAGCCCCTGTGGAAAAAAAGAACTAAAAGAAGTATATGTACCCTACATGAACCCTTGAATTTGGTATTGTTTAGTTTTAGTTGGAATGTGCCTATTTTTAGAATTTTTAAGTTTGCACTGTATGATTCCTTCAAAGAAATTAAGTATGTATTGAATTTGAGTCCGTAGCAGTTATCATAGATGTTGAACACACATGCACACTATACCAGTGATGATGGTTTAAGATTTGAGAATTAATACAAAATTATGGATTGGTTTTGGTGATTCATATTGTAGAGTTGCTTGTTTTCTCTAAGGCCAATGGGATAATTTTGATTCTGCGATTCTATCGGATTTGAAATAATATAGATTATATTCATTCCATCTCATTACATTACATTGCATAACATGTAGTTTGTTTTATGCTTGAGAACTAACACGGTTTAAGCTTGGGGGATTTTGATAAGTGGATTTCATATCCACGAATCGTTGTCCATTTCACACTTAATTGTTGCTATTTTCTTGTTTTCGTATTCATTTTTATTTGTTTTGTGTCCTTTTATGTGTAGGGTGGTCGTTGTAGCATTTAACAAGATTTGGAGTCAATTGGGATCATTTCTGGAAGAATTCTTGAAGGTAAAAAAAATCACTTAGCAGCTTTTTATGGATTTTAGCAGAAAAGGTGCCCACCGGGGCGGGCATGTTTTACCTATAGACCCCCGCCGGGGCGGGGGGGGGGGGTCATGTAATCTAAACTCTCCCGTTGGTTGTTGAACTCTTCTGGGATATGGATTTGAGCATTCTGGTAGCATATGTACTCTAAAGAGGAGAGTATTTTGGCTGGGACTTGTGTGTAGGAGGCTATTTACTCAATTAACAACGAATTACACAAGACAAAAAAGGATATTATGAAGATTAATTCCAGAATTTGATAGCAGGCTTTGGAGGAGTATTTTGAAGAGATTTTCTTGACGATTGCAGATTAAGGCTATGTGAAGGGTGGTTTTAAATTATTCTGCATCTTAGTTCTATATTTGTAATTGAAAGAATGTTTCCCTTAAAGTATTCAGTTTTTATTTCATTTGTTATGAACTAATTCATTTTTTAGGCTTATGATGGATCCTTAGGTGAAACAATGATTTTGTAGCTTTGATTTCCGTTCAATAAAGTATTTCCAATTTATCTATATTAATTTGAGCTTGAATTTATGAATTGCCCGATCAACAATTCTTGGTGGATTTATATGGAATCGAGAGAGAATATTCAAATCTAGACTTAGTTAATATAGCATGTGTTCATAAATTTTGTGAATAACAGATTCTTGATTAATGTTATCGTAGAGATATGCTTGACATCGCATATAATCAGATAGAGAACTTAATCTTAAACCTTCTTTAATTTCAGTTCATATAGAGATATAGTGAGTTGGTTGATTAAAGTGTTTAACTTGTTTCTATCTAAATTATGGATTTAAGGTAATACGGTATTAGTGCATCGAGAGGTGGCTAGTACTACATTTGTGTTCTTGATTTATAAACTGGGATAATGAATTGAATTAGAATAAAGGTGTAGAAATCAGAATGAAGCTTAATTTGAAATCATAAGTCTAATTCTCCATCAATTGTTTGAAATTCCGGATTTTGATATTTGTGATTGTTTTGTGATAGTTTATTTATTTATTAATTTAGTTTCTATAATTTTAAACCATTCAATTGAATAGTTTAATAGAATTTAGATTAATAGGAAATTGATAATTGTGAAGTTAAATTTCTTGCTAATTTGTCTCTCTGGGAACGATACTTTATTCATTACTATATTACTTGTTGACCACGTATACTTGCATGTTGTGCGTAATTAGATTTTACCCAACAATGTTTGCAAAAATTAGAACCTTTGGATTTTTGGGGAAAGCCAGTTGAAAAGATGAAATCATCCTTAGAAGAACCGCCCACCTTGGAACTTAAGCCATTGCCTAACCATCTACGGTATGCCTACCTTTGTTCTTCTTCTACCTTTTCAGTTATTATTCCTACGTCACTTGATGAGGTTCAAGAAGAAAAGTTACTAAGGGTACTTCGATAATACAAGACTACTCTTGGCTGGACTCTTATGGATCTCAAGGGGATAAGCCCATTAATTTGTATGCATAAGATTCTGATGTAAGACAAAGCGAAATAGACTATTGAAAAACAACGAAGACTCAATCCCATTATGAAGGAAGTTGTCAAAAAGGAAATCATTAAATAGTTGGATGTGTGAATTGTCTACCCTATCTCAGATAGCTCATGGGTAAGTTTTGTTCAATGTGTGCCAAAGAAAGGGGGAATGACAGTAGTTGCGAATGAGCATATTAAATTTATCCTGAATCGAACAGTTACGGGTTAGCGGGTGTGTATGGATTACAGAAAGTTGAACAAGGCCACTCGTAAGAACCATTTTCCTCTACCATTCATAGATCAGATGTTGGACAGGCTTACAAGGCATAAGTATTATTGTCTCTTGGATGGTGTTGATCGATTTCACAATCAATGAATACGTGCAAGTATACACGGTCAACAAGTAATAAAGTGATAAATTGAGTATCGTTCCCACAGAGAATTCTAATTAATAAATTCCAACTACTAATACTATATCAATTCAATTTTATTCAAACAATGATAAATTATGTTTTCCTGAATTACTAACACAAAATTAAACACTTAAAGATATTGACCTAAAATAAGCAAATCAATAAACTAAAACTTGAGTGAATAATTTCTGATAAATAAAAGTTAAGATTTCAATATTCCCAATTATGAACTATAAATCAATTATCTACTCATCCCAATTATTATGTATACTGAATTGTTAACAGGAATTCTCAAATGCCAAACGCCCTTTTCCAAGTGATCAATTGACTTCTATTTAATCCAAATTAATCTTGTTATATTCCTATGCAAAATAATTGAATTAAAGTCTTTCCAATTCGAATTCCCTATATTTTACATGCGGTGAACAGATATTTCCATTCAGTTCACAAACCCAATTATGAAAATAATCAAGTCACATGTTATCATGCCCAGTTCTAACCCTAGAATTCCTTTTCCAATTCCTTCTAGAATAACAAGGTAATTATTGGCCAAATAATTAATCAATAAAATCAAAACATCATAAACAATTCACTTCAACATAAATAATTAGAATGAGTTAATAACTAATTTATAGTCATAAAAGGTTCAATTGAAATCTTAATGAAAGAATTAGTTCATCACGAAAATAAAAACCATTAATTATTGACAAATCATCCTTAAAGAATCACAAAGTAAAAATAAGGAGAAAAAGAATAAACTCTGTAGCCAATCCTTAATCTCCAAGCAATCTCGCGTAGCCCTCAATGGAGAACTTGTTGAATCCTCCCAAGAATAATAGTCCAAAAAGATCTACTTATTTCAACACTTAGTTTCTTTTTATATCCCCCCACAATCCTCCTCCAATTAGGTTTTATTTTAGCTCCCAATGACCAAATTAAGTCCAACCAGAAGTCAAACGCGCTAATCCAGTCAACGCCAGCCGAGGCTCAGCGCCCCGGCGCTGTAGATAGTATAGTTCCCAGCGCCCCGGCGCTGGACTTCTTCAAAATTACCAAATTGCCATTAATTGCTTGAATTTCCCATAATTGCCCCTCCAGCTTCCAAATCTGCAAAATAAGATATAAACATAATAAAAATGCTACTAAATAACTTAAGAATGCAATAATTTAAGTCCAAATATATCCAATTCATGGGTATACTACCCATTCATCAAATACCCCCAAACTTAAATCGTTGCGTGTCCTCAGGCGACAAAACATAAAATCACAAAACAAAACTAAACATCATGCAAATGCAAACTATTTATATTTATATGTTCGTAATTCCAGCAATTCAAGAGCTTGCGTATATCCATATGCCTCAGAAAAATCACGTAAACATGCTAATTCATCATGCAAAAGCAGATCGACAATATCCCAACAATCAACGAATCTAAATCTGTTATTACTGATATTATGCGTGTGTGTCCAACAACCATGCTAACCCATGAAAGACAAAAATATGAAAGATAATAACTTTCTTAGTAGGCATCATACAGTGTAAACTGGAGAACTCATCAAATATACTTGTTTCAACTGAATTCAAACACTTACCCGAATTCAAAAGTCAACATGGAATACTTATGCTTTTTTTTTTATATATATAAATGACTGTGCAATGTCTCATCTCATTAGGCTAACAGTGTTACCCCTTAGCGAGCTTTCGACCAACGACTCCCAGACCATATAAGACCTTAGGGCGCTAGGTTTTAAGATACCCCTTCGGGCGTACTTGCTCAAGTAACAAAGGCCCCGAAACAAGACTAGTCACTCTGTATATATATATTTTTTTATATATAGACGGTTGGTGAGTGCGTTTTACGCTCCGTCTCACGCTTGTGTTTATGGTGAGTGTTTCTCCTCAACCCACCACAAAACTCAACACATTTTTTATTTTTATATATTCCAAATATTTTCCCCCAAACTCAAGTTTATGCATAAATTCAGTCTCCTCTAGTTATTCAAATTGTTCTTCCATATCACTAGCAATCCTTCTCTAGAACTCTATTATCTAACCATTTAAACTATCATAACAAACATGGTCGTTTTGTCAAAGTGCTTTCCTATAATATCAATGTCAAACAGATAAAGATCCAATTTATGTCAAGAAAATCATATCACTGAATCAACAATCCTTACTAGACTTGTTCATGCAATTCTACTTTCATCATTGGCCCTAGATATACGCACTATCAAAAACTGGAATTAACATACAATCCTAAATGCAACTTTATTAATAATCAATCCACATACGAATAACAAGCTACCACTTTTAAAAATAAAACTTAACCACCCCCAAACTAATCTAGAGCAATGTCCTCATGCGAAAAATAAGGCAAAATAAAACAGAGGACTTCTCTGACGAGCTTATTCCGCTGGGGGAGCATCATCGTCTTCACTCATCTCTTGATCGGAAAGGGGAAATACCGGCAGAACGGGAGCCGTTGGGAAATGGCTAAGTGGAATGCCCGGATGGGTTTGGATGGTTAGTGCATTCTGCGCAGCAAATTGGTTAACTAAATACTTGAAAATCACATCTTGGCGTTCCGATAAGCGCACATTCTGGACTCAATGTTGTAAAACCAACCGTCTATCTCCCGCTGGACAGCGTCAGGGACCACACCGCGATGAGCTGCTGTCGATAGGCCGTAAGTAGATGGAGCCTGAGGGGGTGGTGCTTGTATAGACGTGACTTAGGGAATAATGAAACCCAGTCCCCTAGGGTGATTAGCTCCACCTGACCACACTTTATAACAACGGATCAAGTTATGGTCCAACACGGGCATAGGAGTTTGAATCATCTCGTCGGATTTCCATTTGACCCCAAACTTAGCACATAATACGCAGATCAGTGACGGATGTGGTAACCCTCCTGTAGTCCCGCCGCGAGAAGCGCGGAGCATAGATTGCTGAATAAGATGGCCGACATCAATGCTGAAGCCTTGTATGATGGAGTATAATAGCACAACCCTTTCTTTGGTTACGTGACTCACATGTGTGCAGGGCATCAATTTAGCACAGATGAAGGCATACCATGCCTTTCCATATAGACTGACGTGAGATAATGGGAAAGTCATGCTGCCACGCTCATGCAGGGTCCATGTAGTGCCCGATTGACACAACTCCCGAATAATCTGTTCATAGTTCGGCCCGTCACTCACTAAACTAGCATATGCATCATGAAGACCCTCTAATGGTAGTTGATAGCACCCATTTATATCCTCCTCTCCGATTTCCACGGTTTTACCTCTGACAAATACCCCATAATGGTCATGTTTGGGCAAGTTAGCGTAGAATTCTTTAACAACTGCGATCACTGCCGGGTCAGGCTGTTCGGTGAGGGAGAACCAGTTTCGTTCAGCAATCATCACTGCGATTTCTCCATCCTTGGTTTAATCGGGACGGAGACCACGTTCGGGGACTAGTGAGCGGGTGGCCATGCGGCTGTAGCGTTCTTGAGCTGCGAGACTAACAAAACGCCGGCTGTCAAATTTTGGAGGTGAAACTGAAGCGGCCCCGAACCCTTCGCCACGGTGACGTTTCGATGCCATGTAGAGAGTTCTGGAAATACAAACATAGTCATAGTTTAGCTTTAAAAAGAATTCACAGTTGGATACATGTGTGCATAGCATTACCCCGAAACTGTATAAAATATTAGCGTGATGAGTGCACAGGCGGGGAAGAGGCATGAAACTGGCAAGTATGTTAAACTACACATGTTTTTTGACTTAGACAATTTGTCAAACACCTAGGCATCAACTGATAATTTGAGTTCAACCATCACTAATTCCATATTTATGCATGCCATTCCTGTAGCATTCACTAACCTTGTGTGGTTGAGTATGCCAAACAGTATTAAATTATCTATGAATTCTATTGGATTTCCCAGATGCACAGAATAAGAAAGAAAAATCTGGATCTATAATAATATGAATACACAGCAAATCATACCGTCGCTACATTCAAAGAAGTTGGAGGAGTATAACTCGGCACACAAGAATCCGACACAGTGATTGAGGTGCGGTAGATGTGTGGGAGAACTATTATCCAAGGTTCAAGTACCTTGTGATTTGGAGAGGGGGAGAGGAGTTTAGGAGAATGGGAGAGTTTGGAAGCATAACTGACTTGATTTGCCGGCGTGTGAATGGAGTGGGGTGAGAAGGAAACGGTTGAGAGTTAAAATTTTAAAGCCTAACCTGATCCCAGCGCCGGGGCGCTGGGTTTCACCTTATGTAGAGCGCCGGGGCGCTGAATGGCAGAAGCTGTTGGGATGGTATAGCGTCGGGGCACTGAAAATGCCTTGGAAGCCAGCGCCGGGGCGCTGGGCTTGACTTTTAGGTTCTGGTGCTTAGCGCTGGGGCGCTGTAAATGAATGGGATGCCAGCGCTGGGGCGCTGGGCTTGGTTTGCAGTTTCTGGTGCCTAGCGCCGGGGCGCTGGGTCCTTAGTAATGGGAGCGCCGGGGCGCTGAGTTTACCTGTGTACCATTCCCATACATGGAAAATCATTAAGAATTAGCCTAGCAGAATTGTATTCTTCAAAACTAAACAAAAAATAAAAATACATAAAAGTAAAATAAATTAAAAGAAAATTAAATAACGTCAAAATTATAGAACTCAATGGGTTGCCTCCCAAGAAGCGCTTGGTTTACAGTCGTCAGCCTGACTTTTCGGTGTTGTTCAGTTGTCGACTGGTTCGGAGAGGTACTGGACCGTAGCTTGTCATTCGATTGGTCCACTCCAATAATGTTTCAGATGTTGACCATTGACCTTGAATGTACGCTGTGAATTCGGTTCCTCGACCTCAATGTTGCCGTGTGGAGCGACATATATAACTACAAATGGCCCGGACCACCTGGATTTCAATTTTCCCGAAAATAGACGCAAGCGTGAGTTGAACAGTAGTACTTGTTGGCCCGGTGCAAATGTTCTGTCAAGAATTTTTTTGTCGTGCCAAGCTTTTACTTTCTCCTTGTAGAGCTTAGCATTTTCGTATGCATTGAACCGGAATTCATCCATCTCGTTCAATTGCAGTAACCTTTTTGCCCCCGCTGCTTCTAGATCAAAGTTTAGTTTCCGAATGGCCCAATGTGCACTGTGTTCTAGCTCGACCGGTAAGTGACACGCCTTTCCGAATACCATTCTGTACGGTGACATGCCGATCGGATTTTTGTACGATGTTCGATAGGCCCAGAGAGCATCGTCAAGCAGCACTGCCCAATCTTTTCGTGACAGATTGACTAATTTTTCTAGGATCCTCTTAACTTCCCTATTCGACACCTCTGCTTGGCCATTGGTTTGTGGGTGATATACGGCTGCAATTTTGTGACGAACCCCATACTTTACAAGCAATTTGGTGAACTGCTTGTTACAGAAGTGAGTCCCCTCATCACTTATTATAGCTCTCGGTGTCCCAAATCGGGTAAAAATGTTCTTCTTTAAAAATCGGATAACAACGTTGACATCATTTATGGGTAACGCTACGGCTTCTACCCATTTGGAAACATAATCGACTGCTAACAAGATGTAATGATTCTTAAAAGAAGATGGAAATGGTCCCATAAAATTGATTCCCCATACGTCGAATTGTTCCACCTCTAGAATTGTGTTAAGTGGCATTTCATTGCGATTGGAGATATTACCTACGCGTTGGCATCGATCGCATTTCAGCACAAAGAGATAAGCATCTTTGAATAAAGAAGGCCAGAAAAATCCCGATTGTAGTACTTTTGCTGCTGTTCTATCACCGGAATAATGACCTCCGTAATCTGAGGAGTGGCAGTGACCTTATATAATATCCATTTCTTCATGAGGAACACAATGTCTTATCATTTGATCTGCACAAACTTTAAACAGAAATGGTTCATCCCAATAGTATTGCTTCACATCGTGGAGAAACTTCTTTCGTTGTTGTGAGGTCAAATCCGGCGGTAATACTTTGGCAACCACATAGTTGACATAGTCAGCATACCAAGGAAATATGGTAGTTACCCGGAACAGTTGCTCATCCGGAAATTTTTCATTAATAACTACGTTGTCTTCTCTCTGTTCCTCTATATTTTCTAACCGAGACAGATGATCCGCCACTTGGTTTTCTGTACCTTTTCTGTCCCGGATCTCCAGATCAAATTCTTGTAACAACAGTACCCATCGTATTAACCGCGATTTAGCATCTTTCTTTTCAATTAGATATTTAATAGCCGAATGATCAGTGTAGACAATTACCTTGGTGCCTAGGAGATAAGCTCTGAATTTGTCAAAAGCAAACACCACTACAAGTAATTCTTTTTCGGTTGTTGTGTAGTTCAGCTGGGCATCCGTCAATGTCTTACTAGAGTAATAGATAGTATGATAAATCTTATCATGACGTTGTCCTAATACGGCTCCCACCGCGTAATCACTGGCGTCACACATCAATTCGAACGGTAAAGACCAATCGGGTCCTACAATGATTGGTGCAGAGACCAATTTCTTCTTTAATACCTCAAATGCCTCGATGCATGCCTGATCCATCTTAAAAGGCACATCTTTCTCCAAAAGTGAGCATAGGGGTTTCGAAATCTTTGAAAAATCTTTAATAAAGCGTCTATAGAACCCTGCATGTCCCAAAAAGCTTCAAATGCCTTTCACAGATGATGGAGGAGGCAGTTTCTCAATTGTATCAATTTTCGCTCTATCCACCTCCAATCCGGATGCGGAAACCTTATGGCCCAGAATAACCCCTTCTTGCACCATAAAATGACATTTTTCCCAGTTAAGCACCAGGTTAGTCTCCACACATCTTTTTAACACCAAGATCAGATTCTTCAAACACGAGTCAAAACTGTCACCGAACACGGAGAAATCATCCATGAATACCTCTAAATTATGTTCGACCATATCAGAGAAGATTGCCATCATACAGCGTTGAAAGGTTGCCGGCGCATTACATAAACCAAACGACATACGCCGGAATGCAAACGTACCGTATGAACATGTGAATGTGGTCTTTTCTTGATCTTCCCGTGCTATGGCAATTTGATTGTACCCCGAATATCCATCTAACAGACAGTAGAATTGATGTTCGGCTAACCTGTCCAACATCTGATCAATGAATGGCAAGGGAAAGTGATCTTTGCGTGTGGCTTTATTCAACTTGCAGTAATCCATGCATACTCTCCAGCCTGTAACAGTTCTCGTTGGGATAAGCTCATGAGCTTCGTTTTTTACCACAGTCATGCCCCCCTTTTTTGGTACACACTGTACAGGACTTACCCATGAACTGTCTGAAATTGGGTAAATAATACTGGCATCCAACCATTTTATAATTTCCTTTTTCACCACATCTTTCATAATGGGATTTAACCTTCTTTGCATCTCAATGGTTGGTTTTGATCCCTCTTCCATTAAAATCTTATGCATACAGAAAGATGGACTAATACCTCGAATGTCCGCTATAGTCCACCCAATCGCTGTTTTGAACTCGCGCAGAACCCGCAACAATTTTTCTTTTTGGGTGTCAGTTAACTTTGTCGAAACAATAACTGGTAGAGTCGAGTCTTTCCCTAGATAAGCATATTCAATATGAGAGGGAAGTGGCTTTAATTCCAACACCGGTGGCTCTTCTATCGAAGGTTTGCACTTTTTATCTTCAGTTTTGGGCCTCTCCAGGGTGTCGAATGGTTGATTACTCTTCCGGTAGAATGATAATGTGTCTAGCCATTTTACCTGCTCATTGTCCGCATCAACACTATCGTTGGATGCTCCAAGCAACATGGATTCTATCGGATCCTCTGAGTAATTACCGCAAATCTTGTGATTAACTATCTCCTCCATTAAATCCACCAGCAAACACTCACCTTTTTCCTTCGGATAAGACATTGATTTAAACACATTAAAAGTGACCTGTTGATCGTCAACTCTCATCGTCAATTCTCCTTTGTGCACGTCGATTAACGTTCTCCCCGTTGCTAAAAATGGTCGTCCGAGAATGATGGGAAGTTCCGTATCTACTTCACAATCCAAGATAACGAAGTCTGCTGGAAAGATGAATTTATCCACCCTTACTAATACGTCTTCAACGATACCTCGTGGATATGTAACTGATCGGTCTGCCAACAGTAAACTGATATTTGTCGGTTTTGGTGCCTGGAGCCCGAACTGACGGTAGACTGATAATGGCATCAAATTAATACTGGCCCCCAAATCACACAATGCTCTTCCCGAAAACTGATTACCAATATCGCATGGAATAGTAAAGCTACCTGGATCTTTCAACTTCGGAGGTAACTTGTTCTGAATAATTGCGCTACATTCTTCGGTTAGCGCCACTGTTTTAAAATCTCCCAGTTTCCTTTTCTTTGATAGCACATCCTTCACGAACTTCGCATAGCTCGGCATTTGTTCTAAAGCTTCGGCGAATGGGATGTTGATATGCAATTTTTTAAAAATATCCAAAAATCTTGAAAACTGCTTGTCTAACTTGGATTTCTGAAATCTCTGCGGATATGGTATGGGTGGTAGTGTTGTAGTCGGCCCGGATGCATTTGCCTCTCCTATTTCCTCTTTATCTTTCCCGGTTTCCACAACTTCTTCTATTTCAGCTGTTGCGTTGTCCCCCTTTTCTTTATCCTTGACTCTTTGCAACTCCTTCCCACTTCGTAAGATTACTGCTTTGCAGTGCTCATTTCTGCCTGAATTTATTTCTGTATCACTCGGGAGCGTTCCTAGTGGACGAGTATTCAATGCATGTGCTATTTGCCCCAATTGATTTTCCAGATTCTTTAACGATGCCCCATGGCTTTGCAAAGTCAGATCTAATTGATTCAATTTCTTGTCTTGTTCCTCGTTCTTTTTGTCCGACGCTCTAATGAATTTTTCCAAGGCTGCTTCCCAACTTGGTATCCTCTCTGGTTGTTGAGGTTGGTTTTGAAATCCGGAGGTGTGTTGTTGTCTACGTGGTTGAGCTGCAGCTTGATTGTTACTCCAAGAGAACCCTGGATGATTTTTCCAACCTGGAGTATAAGCATTTTGAGTTGGATACGGTTAAGTTGAGCGATTATAGTTTCCTACGAACTGTGTTGATTCAGAATTTATGGCACATTGATCCGTCGCATGACCCCCAGCACACAACTCACAAACCATCGCTAACTGCTGTGTGGCTTGTGGATGCCATGTTTCTATATGTTTAGCTATTGCAGTCACTTGTGCTGTTAATGCTGTCAGCGTGTCCACTTCATACTTTCCCGATGCTTTTGGATGGTTGGTCCTCGTCATGGGCCACTGATAGTTGTTGGTGGCCATTGTTTCTAACAATTGATACGCCTCATCAAAATTTTTGAACATGATCGCTCCTCCCGCTGCTGCATCAATACTAGACCTCGTGGATGCGTGCAAACCATCACAAAATATCCCTAATTGCATCCACTGCGGGATTCCATGATGAGGGCATTTACGGAGCATATCCTTAAAGCTTTCCCATGCCTCATATAATGATTCTGCCTCAAGTTGTGCGAAAGTATGAATATCGTTCCGTAGTTTTGCCGACTTCGCTGGTGGGAAGAACTTGGCTAAAATTTTTTGAGCTAAGTCATCCCATGTGGTGATTGAACCAGCAGGCAAGGAGTGTAACCAGCTTCGTGCTTTATCTTTTAAAGTGAACGGGAACATCCTCAACCTTATAGCGTCTTCCGATACATTGTTAAATTTGAAGGTATCGCAAACCTCCAAGAAGCTCAAGATATCTTCATTAGGATCATCTATTGAAGTACCCCCAAACTGACATATATTCTGTAGCATCTGAATTGATCCCGGTTTTATCTCGAAACTGTTTTCATTGATTGTCGGTCTCTTAATACTTGACTGTAAATCCGTGACGTTTGGCAGGGCGTAATCCCTAAGGGATTTCTGTTCGTTCTCTGCCATATTTACGAGAATTTCTTGAGTTGTCAGGTCTTCTTCCAGATGTATAACCTCACTATTCAAACGCACTGTCTGGAACTTCTTCTCAAGGTTGTCTGTATACGTAAGAAGTTCCTTTCTAGCTTTCGATCTAGTGTGCATACACAAATTCCTGCCAATCCAAGAAGAAAGATTAAGTAGCGTTCAAATTAAAACCGAATTGATTATAACTAATATGAAATTAATATTAATAAAAAATTCCCCGGCAACGACGCCAAAAACTTGTTGATCAATTTCACAATCAATGAATACGTGCAAGTATACACGGTCAACAAGTAATAAAGTGATAAATTGAGTATCGTTCCCACAGAGAATTCTAATTAATAAATTCCAACTACTAATACTATATCAATTCAATTTTATTCAAACAATGATAAATTATGTTTTCCTGAATTACTAACACAAAATTAAACACTTAAAGATATTGACCTAAAATAAGCAAATCAATAAACTAAAACTTGAGTGAATAATTTCCGATAAATAAAAGTTAAGATTTCAATATTCCCAATTATGAACTATAAATCAATTACCTACTCATCCCAATTATTATGTATACTGAATTGTTAACAGGAATTCTCAAATGCCAAACGCCCTTTTCCAAGTGATCAATTGACTTCTATTTAATTCAAATTAATCTTGCTATATTCCTATGCAAAATAATTGAATTAAACTCTTTCCAATTCCAATTCCCTATATGTTACATGCGGTGAACAGATATTTCCATTCAGTTCACAAACCCAATTACGCAAATAATCAAGTCACATGTTATCATGCCCAGTTCTAACCCTAGAATTCCTTTTCCAATTCCTTCTAGAATAACAAGGTAATTATTGGCCAAATAATTAATCAATAAAATCAAAACATCATAAACAATTCACTTCAACATAAATAATTAGAATGAGTTAATAACTAATTTATAGTTATAAAAGGTTCAATTGAAATCTTAATGAAAGAATTAGTTCATCACAGAAATAAAAACCATTAATTGTTGACAAATCATCCTTAAAGAATCACAAAGTAAAAATAAGGAGAAAAAGAATAAACTCTGTAGCCAATCCTTAATCTCCAAGCAATCTCGCGTAGCCCTCAATGGAGAACTTGTTGAATCCTCCCAAGAATAATAGTCCAAAAAGATCTACTTATTTCAACACTTAGTTTCTTTTTATATCCCCCCACAATCCTCCTCCAATTAGGTTTTATTTTAGCTCCCAATGACCAAATTAAGTCCAACCAGAAGTCAAACGCGCTAATCCAGTCAACGCCAGCCGAGGCTCAGTGCCCCGACGCTGTAGATAGTATAGTTCCCAGCGCCCCGGCGCTGGACTTCTTCAAAATTACCAAATTGCCATTAATTGCTTGAATTTCCCATAATTGCCCCTCCAGCTTCCAAATCTGCAAAACAAGATATAAACACAATAAAAATGATACTAAATAACTTAAGAATGCAATAATTTAAGTCCAAATATATCCAATTCATGGGTATACTACCCATTCATCAGATGGATACTCAGGTTATAACCATATTTCCATTACATCTGAGGATCAGAAGAAGACGACATTCACATGCCCATATGGTACCTTTGTTTTTCGCAGAATGTCTTTTGGATTATGTAATGCACCGATGACATTTCAACGGTGTATGATGGTTATTTTCTCCGATATGGTCGAAAAAAATCTCGAGGTATTTATGGATGATTTTTTAGTTTTTGGGGATTTGTTTGATTATTGTTTGGAAAATCTCACTCTTGTGCTCAAACGGTGTATGGAAACAAATTTGGTTTTAAACTGGGAGAAATGTCATTTTATGGTGCCAGAGGGGATAATCTTGGGTCATCGAGTGTCATCAAAAGGAATTGAGGTTGATAGAGCTAAGATCGAAACCATTGAGCGCTTCCCGCCACCAGTTTCAGTAAAGGGTATTCGATGTTTTTTGGGACACGCTGGTTTCTATAGAAGATTTATAAATGACTTCTCCAAAAAGGAAACCTTCGTACATGGGAGGCCATGCATCTTAAGTTATGATAGATATCATATGACTCGAGAATTATCCTTGGTTGACCTAATAGACTCCAAAAAAAAACGAGAAGGTTATTGTCATGTTATTTCTAATGGTGAGTCTTATCTTGACATATAATTATCTTTATTGTCTTCAATTGAGAATTATATTCCAACCAAACTCCGATATTATATAGGTAGTGCTCATAGATATAATCAACAAGTGCATGTGCACAACCCTATCTTATGATAATACGAAGTCGTCTGTCATTAGACATCTTGTATGATAGTGGTAAAACGCATTTCTAAAGTTGGGTTCACCTCACCCTATTTGGTTCACCAAAATCAACAGTTAAAATGACGTATAAAATACAACAAACTTATCTAAAATTCTCAAAACATTATTTCAATACTGTTTTAGGGGAAACCTCAACAGCTATAGAGCATCGTTCTATTCCCGTGTTACCACCACTCGACCTAGCTACACTCTTATTACCAGAAAGGAAGTGTGAAGCAAAAGGGTGTGCACAACTAGCCCAATAAAGAATATCATGACTAAAGATAATTAAATTATCAATAGCCTTAGTCAGTAATAAATCAGAGATTTAGAACATATGGTAGATGATAAAAGTTTTCAACCATAGTGGCAGCGAAACGAGCAATCCATTAGATGAGTTAAATAGACCATAAAGTCTATTATCTTCTCCATGTTAAAAGTCTACCCGCAATGGTTTATCCCTGTAACATCAATCAACAATTCATGCCCAGAATCATGTGAATAACTCATAATCATAATCGTGGTTCTAAATTTTTCTTCGTATCCAGGACGAAGATAACTTTCATCACCTATCTTTACCTGAAACATCAAAGCTCATGGTTATACCAAATCACGGTTCCTGTTCATAATTATACCAATAAATTTATCTTTGCACTACGGGCCAAAGATATTCATCAACAGTTCATCTTTGCACTACAGGCCAAAGATATTCAACAACAGGTCATCTTTGCACTACGACCAAAGATATTCAACAACAATTCATCTTTGCACTACAGACCAAAGATATTAATATCTCAAAGAAATATATAATTATTTCAGAAT
The DNA here is from genome assembly GCA_020205505.1 of Panax japonicus. NCBI lineage: Eukaryota > Viridiplantae > Streptophyta > Magnoliopsida > Apiales > Araliaceae > Panax > Panax japonicus. Next base: position 69,147,387 of record CM035091.1, read on the forward strand.
TTATATAAACAATAATTATAACCTTGTTGATCAATTCACCTTTTGCACTTAAGATAAAGATATTCAATTATAAATTCAATGGTCATGATCATACTAGTCAATAATTCATCTTTGCACTACTGGCCAAAGAGAACCCATAGTCACGATCATACCAATAATCTACCAATCTTTACACATAAGTCAAAGAGAAATTTCATCACCAGGATTATAAAAATGTTATATATGATAATAAAAACAATATGAGTAAAACATTGATTTAATTTCAAGAGTAAGATTCATAAATTAACGATAATTTGGTCAGAAAAAGAAACCAATTTTGTTGTGAATAGTACCCCGTAAATTGTAACTCGTATTCGTAAAAAGTAACGTATATGTGAATAGTACTCCATGAATAATACTCATAAAAGGAAAATACAAAAGAAAATGATATTCCATGAAGAGCATAAAAGAAAGGGTTAAGTTCAGATGACCACCTAGGATTTGGGCGGTTTTCTACTTAACCACCTGTAGTCAGTAAACCTATATTTAAACTCCTAACTTTTTGAGTTGAAGTGAAAACGTCACATTTTCCATCCAACTTAACTACGCGTGTATGGCAGATGCCAAAAGCGCGTGAAAAGGTGCTTTAACGATTAAAAAAGACTAAATTACCCTTCTTCCTCTTGACTTTTAAAAGACATCCCTTCAAACTCACTGTCTCCTCTTCCTCTGTTCTTCTTCTCCCTTCAACCTTCAAACCCACTGTCTCCTCTCTCCTCCGCCGCATCTCCGCCCTCGGTCTTTGGAGGAGCGATGACTGAATTCTGGAGCTCAGCTTTGGTCGTATATGGGGTTTGAAGAACTAAGACCCCCACAAAACCCAACAATTTCGGCATAGCTTTAAGCTCCTCCAATGGGGTCTTGCTCGTTAAGGGTTATATGGAGGAATCAAACTTTGTTTCCGGTTTTGCTAATAAGGTAATTGGGGCACTCCCTTTCATCGGCCTTTTTATTCAAATTTTCAGCGATGTAGGTGGTGTCAGCGGTCTGCAATCTCTCATGCTTATGCCCACCTTCCCCCATACTTATGACTTTTGCAATCTCTCTTCAACAATAGTAGAATCGTCCATGTTAACCCTAAACTCAATTCAAATTTTCTAAAAGTGTTTGAATTTCCTTCCTCAATTATCGTCAGAAATCCTGGAATCGTCAGTTGTTATCTTTCCTTTCTAAAGTTTATTCATTTATTGAAGAAACATGTACTCTAATTCTATATATAGACTTCAAATTTTTACTGTAAAGATATGTTTTCATTTCATATGCTTGATTGAAATGAGTCCTTGGCATATAATTCGAATTGGGATTTTTTGCTAGTTAAAATTTCAAGCTTTTGTTTCATTATGTTCCAATTCTAAAGTGCAGAATCTATACTCCAAATGCAGTGGTGTGTACATTACTCAATGACATGAAATTTGATCCAGAGAAGGCTCTCCTCTTGATTGCTTTGGCCAATTATATTGCGTATAGGGATAATTAACATGTAATTTGGGAGAATTGAATCTTCTTGATTTGTAATCCTTGCTTGTGCTTGAGAAAATGGTGTGTGGAGATTGGATAATTTCATGAAATGGTCATTGTTCTTAATTTCTTTGTGCTTCTTGAAAGATATGAAATTTAAAAGTCGAGCATTGTATCAAGTTGGGTGTTATTCTTAAATTGTAATATGGTCTTTCTTGTCCTTCAAAATCTTTAAACTTTATGAAATGATTGTTTTGCATTCATTTTCTATTATTTTTTTGGTTCACACTACTACTACTACTACTACTACTACTACTACTACTACTACTACTACTACTACTACTACTACTACTACTACTACTACTACTACATGTCCCTGGAAGAATCAAATATCCTCGCGAGTGATTTTAATTTTGGGAATGCACTGATCTTTGTGCTTCTTGATAGAGTAACATGAAATTACTCGCATGTTTTTTCATCTGTCATTTATATATAAGGAGGGTAATTAAGTCTTTATCCAACTTAAGTAACAGAGTTATGACAGAAATCAGTTATTCACTTTAACTCAAAAAGTCGGGAGTTTAAATGTAGCTTTACTGACTATAGGTGGTTAAGTGGGAAACCGCCTAAACCCTAGGTGGTTATCTGAACTTAACCCTAAAAGAAATGATATCTCATACGAATATAATAGAATATACAAAAATGTAAATGGATTTTCACCCGTCATGCGGTAATTCACGTATACAGATCATTTCCACAATTTAATAAAGAATGAATATGAAATGTGATTCACCATGCATGCGATAGTCCGCGTAGACATGTTATTCTAACAGAATAATAAAGAATGTAATAACAGAAGAATTTATCCATGCATACGGTAGTCCGCGTAGACAGGTTATTCCAATAAAATGATAAAGAATGGAATAACAACGCTTACGAGTATTGAAAGAAAAGAATTCCCTTCATGAATGAATACGAAAGAAATAATACCCCTTACTAATACAACAAATAATATCCCTTACGAATATTGAACGAAGATAATATTTCTTATGAATACGAAAAATAATCTCTCTTCAGAATATGAAATAAATAATACCCCTTACCTCAGAATATGATTGGATACTAGAATCGTGAAGTAACAGACTTCTCTTCTTCTTTCTCTCTATAGCTTCTCTCTCTATAGCTTCTCTCTCTATAATTTCTCTTGTGAGTCTTAGTGAATTGGTGAGAATGAAAGAAGAATGAGCTTCTATTTATAAGAAAATATAGTTTCGATAATTTCACGTTTTGGGGCTCGAAATATTACAGTATAATACCTTTATCTTTTCATTCATTTTTAATTTAGTCCTGCAAGTATTATCAAATTGCACCACCTCCCCTAATAGTACATCATGCGAATCAATAGTACAATCATGTCAATCAATAGTTTTATACATGTGAAAATATAATTGCAGTATAGTACCTTAATCTATATCTCCATTTTTAATTTAGTCATGCAAGTATTATCAATCTTGCACCACCTCCCCTAATAGTACATGCATGTGAATCAATAGTACACACATGTAAACAAATAGTTATAAACATGTGAATTAATAACAATTAATTGCTCATTTATCCGATTAATTACCTGATTAGTAATATAACATCCAGAAATCAATTATTATCGAAATAAATGTCGATTTCCACTAACACTAATAATCCCAACACAATGGAAATATCAATTTCATCTTTAATCAACACGAACTTATTAATCATTAATATTATAACTCACAATATTTAACAACCAGATCATTCCCAGGAAAGAGGGGGCTTTCCGATAAAGATTTATCCCTATTGGCACGCAATTAGGTGACCAAACCTCTGCTCGACAGAATTTTCTAGACATAGTTAATATTATAGATAATAATATGAATAACTTTGTCGTCTCACTTATTGATTCAATAATAATAAATATTATGTAGATGCTATTGTGACAATAATTGAATCAATAATATGAGAGATATTATGCAGCAATTACTGTAGCAATAATTGAGTACAACTGAGTGACTTCTCATGTAAGTATCAATAATCAATACCGTGTGCTACTATGCAACCACACGTATTACTGTACTTTTACCACCGGGTATTTCAACAGTTTAACGGTAAATATTTCCCCACTACTTTTATAAAAAGGTATTTCTGTTATTTTCTAACTCCGACAGTTATTCCGTTGTGGGGTCCACCAATGACGGTATCGTCGTAGAAATATTCTCTACGCAACGAATATTTTATAACAACTTGCGTACTTTGCAAAATTTTCAAATATCATCCTTAACTTTAAAAATTTATCAATTTAACTATTTACCAAAATAGAGAAATTGAATACTTTTATTTCATAAATTTCGGGGTCTTACAATCTCCCCTCCTTATGAAATTTCGCCCTCGAAATTTACGTACCTGGTAGTTCGAAGAGATGAGAATACCTTGCTTTCTTTTTGAATTGTACCTTCCCAGTTGTTTCCTCTATATCATGATTTTTCCATTGCTCATCTCCTGTATTTCATATATTATTCTAGAATATATCTTCAAAACAAAGGTTAATTGACATATCACAATTTGTTAACTTATCAAGTAAACAATTTCAGCTTAGGTAAGTCACACACTAGCGAAGTATATTACTCGTCCCTCCCCTCCTAGTTCTAGACTCATATCTCTGCCATCGATCATATCCCTAAGCTTTGATACAATTTATGACGCCCCAAAATAGGTATACATCACCCAATCTGAGTCGCCAGATATCACACTACAGAAATCAAATACAAGCTTATTTTATACAATTGTTGAATTGTCGTGCAGAGTATGACATAAGCTGTGAGTTTTAATACAAATATATGTAACTCACATGGTGCCTCGACCACAACACCTTACAATGGTACTTTACATAAAAGTACAATCAATAACTATTTTAGAAATTAAAATTTTTGGAAAATATTCAAGGAAACCTTCGTACATGGGAGGCCATGCATCTAAGTTATGAAAGATATCATATGACTCGAGAATTATCCTTGGTTGACCCAATAGACCCCAAAGAAAAATGAGAAGATTACTGTCATGTTCTTTCTAATGGTGAGTCTTATCTTGACATATAATTATCTCCATTGTCTCCAATTGAGAATTATATTCCAACCAAACTCCGATATTATATAGGTAGTGCTCATAGATATAATCAGCAAGTGCATGTGCACAACCCTGTCTTATGATAACACGAAGTTGTCTGTCATTATACATCTTGTATGATAGTGGCAAAACACCCTTCCAAAGTTGGTTTCACCTCACCCTATTTGGTTCACCAAAATTAACGGTTAAAATGATGTATAAAATACGACACACTTATCTAAAATTCTCGATAAATTATTTACATACAGTTTTAGGGGAAACTTCAATAGCTATAGACCATCGTTCTATTCCCTGTTACCCCTGCTCGACCCAGCTACACTCTTATTACCTAAAAGTAAGTGTGAAGCAAAAGGGTGAGCACAACTAGCCCAGTAAAGAATATCATGACTAAAGATAATTAAATCATCAATAGCCTTCGTCAGTAATAAATCAAAGATTTAAAACATATGGTAGATGATAAAACTTTTCAACCATAGTGACAGCAGAACGAGCAATCCATTAGAAGAGTCAAATAGACCATAAAGTCTATTATATTCTCCATGTTAAAGGTCCACCCGCAATATTTTATCCCGGTAACATCAATCAACAATTCCTGCCCACAATCATGTGAATAACTCATAATCATAATCGTGGTTCTAAATTCCTCTTCGCATCCAGGACGAAGATAATTTTCATCACCCGTCTTTACCTGAAACATCAAAGATCATGGTTACACCAAATCACAGTTCATGTTCATAATCATACCAATAAATTTATCTTTGTACTACGGGCCAAAGATATTCATCAAAAGTTCATCTTTGCACTACAGGCTAAAGATATTCAACAACATGTCATCTTTGAACTATGACCAAAGATATTCAACAACAATTCATCTTTGCACTACAGGCCAAAGATATTCAACAACAGATCATCTTTGCACTACGGGCCAAAGATATTAATATCTGAAAAAAATATTTAATCATTTCAGAATTTATATAAACAATAATTTTAACCATGTTGATCAATTCACCTTTGCACTTAAGCTAAAGATATTCAATTATAAATTCAATGGTCATGATCATACCAGTCAATAATTCATCTTTGCACTACTGGCCAAAGAGAATCCATAGTCACAATTATACCAATAATCTACCCATCTATACACTTAAGTCAAAGAGAAATTTTATCAACATGATTATAAAAATGTTATATATGATAATAAAAACAATATGATCAAAACATGGATTTAATTTCAAAAGTAAGATTCATAAATCAACGATAATTTGGTCAGAAAAAGAAACCAATTTTGTCGTGAATAGTAACTTGTATTCGTAAATAGTACCGTATACATGAATAGTACCCATGAATAGTACTCTGTGAATAGTACTCTGTGAATAGTACTCATAAAAGGAAAATACAAAAGAAAATGATATTCCATGATGAGTACAAAAGAAATGATATCTCATACGGATATAATAGAATTTACAAAACTGCAAATGGATTTTCACCCGTTATGTGATAATTCACGTATACAGATCATTTTCATAATTTAATAAAGAATGAATACGAAAGGTCATTCACCATACATACCATATTCCGCGTAGACATGTTATTCTAACAGAATAATAAAGAATGGAATAACATAAGAATTTCACCATGCGTGCGGTAGTCCGCGTAGACAGGTTATTCCTGTGACACCCCCAAATTCGGATACATCAATTCCACAGATTTGGTGTTCACTGTCCAAATAAATTATAATTAACTACCCATAAACAAAAGATATAATTAAACTTGAAAGCTTAAATAATAAATCTCCCATTAAGGGTTACATAATCTCAAGATAAATCCCAGGTCATCTAACCTTTAATACAATCATCAGCGGAAACTAAAACATGATCATAATTAAATCTATTACAAAAGCTTCATAAATAAAAGATAATTTAAACGTTGTCGTCTAATTAAGCACTTTATCCTTGCCCTTGCTTGTAGAAAACTCTTCAAACTTCTTAACTTCATTTGCATTATTTTGTGCAAGAGTGAGCAAACAATTGCCCACAAGAAGGATAATATACAATAACGGATTATGAATGATAACTCATTGAGTTTTCAATGGTAAAGTATTCTTATCGGAACAATAAAATTTAATTCAACAACTATGAGTTCAAAGGAATAATGAACATTAAATTAACAATAGATATCAACATCAAAGAATACACTGAGGGTCACAAGACCATGAACTATACTCTAGGTTTCAAGTATTTCTACTTTAACTTTTAACAGTCTAAAAGACTATAATCATCATCTATGTCATAGGTTAACATGTGTTTCTATTGTAACCTTTAACAGTCTAAACGACTATATGGACCATCATTCTGTACTCCAAGTGATCAGCCCTTAGTACTATGTATTGCACAAACATTTTAACGCTATTACGTTTTTCTAAACTAATCCCCTAATAATAGGGTTGTTCATCTCAGCTTAGATTATCAGGTTCCGAACCAAATGAAGTTTGGTTGGGAATTAGCTTCCAAGGAATTCTAGATCTTTAGAATGCTCATCAACCAAGTACTGGTTAAATCAGATAGAGGCCAATAACTATTCGAGAGTTGATTAAAATATCTTCATGAACAAGGTATATCGATGAATCAATAAGAGCTAGAGTATTAACAGTTTCTAAATTTAACAAACGTTATCATCGACAACATGCTTTCAAAATTGTGTGAGTACATAAGAAAACCAATGGAAGTTTGGTTTGGGTTGACTTCAAGGTAATTTAGAGTTTAGAACATTCATCAACTAAGGATTAGTTGAATTGGTAAAGAATCGCTAGGCAACTTAGAGTTCGGTACAATAATGTAAGATAGTACAATGATATTGGAGAACGAAGATTAAACAACAGTTATTAGTAGCTGAATAAACACATTTCATACAACAACATTGCAGACTTTGAGTAACCAAAGTAGTCTCGTTTGGAATAAAAAAATAAAGATTAACTAACTTGCTTCAACAATAAATGAGAGTTAAAGAATTCGAATGACAATAAATCGTTAAATAAGAGATTAGAGTTAGAGAATTTGTATAAGTATAACATAATAATGAAAAGTAACCTTGCTGAATAATAAAGTAGTAAAGGTTATGGAACTTGCCTCTTGCGTAATTTATACAATTACAATTCACGTACTCCAATATCCTACACATACCATTAGGAATATCACATCAATTAGCTACATACATTAACCTCATAGATTTATTTCTCATCTTAGTTAAGTTATAACCTTTAGTTTAAGGTCTATCCATAATACTAAACCACATAACACGAATATAAAAACTCACTAACACCTATATAAGACTTTTAACATCCAACTCACATTTTCAATTCTTATTAATCAATACTACACTTCTCCTTAATCGAACTTGAATTTCAACCAAGTATTTAAGTCTTCCTAGGATTCAATGGTTTTATATTAATCATCTTCCATATCTTAGTGCTCATTTCAGAAATCACAAGTGTTAACATCATAAGACTTATTGACCATTCATTGTATACATTAAGTCATAACGCGTTCGTAACTTACTAATCCTTTAAAACCTTGAAATTATCAATGACATGACACGGTACTGAATGAACCTCTTTGATACATGTTTGACACCTTAACACAACCTTAGACCAAGTTATAGTGGTATTTCAAGGTCTGCAGTAGCAGCAAAACTAACTGTCTCAGGACAGGGTATGGCGCAGCACAAGCTTGGGACCGACGCAACTGCTCCGTTTTTTGCCTTGGCACCGGCGTAGCTGCGCCGGTGCACAGACAGAGACGGCTGATGAACAGTAGTCGACTTTAGCCCAACAAACATAAATTTCACCCACCAAATAGTGAAATTAACACGTAAAATAAGTATACAACTATCATAAACATGTTTGCTAACATTTACAACCAATTAGAACAATTTAACACCAACTAAAACTATTTTAATTTCTCAAAATTCATATTTTTCATATAAAACTCCATTTTTGACATCTATTGGAAAAATCATCACTGTAATCTCTATACCTGGCCAAATCACTTCATTCCAATTACGTTATGCTCGTTTCTTAATGAACTAACATAATCAAGCTTCAATTTGCAGTTTAACATAAGAATTGACCATCAAAATTGGTACTTACCTAAGCCATACAAAGAATACATATACTGTCAAAACGAAATTAGCATACAAATTTCTTGTTTTAAACATAACTCTAGGATCATAAGCATGTATCATCAGAATTTACCAATTATATATCCACAATTCACCAATTGATTTCACATAACACAAACACACCATGTCGTGAATTCATATATATATATATATATATATATATAATTAGGGAAAATACCTTCAATTAGTTTGATAATTCCTTGCAAACCCCACTGAATTAGCTTTGAAATCCTTAAGCTTCCTCTCAATTTCTCTCCAATTTCACTGTCAAGTTCTATCAAACTCTCTGAACTCTCTTCTCAATATAGCCAAATACCAAGTCACGTAGCACTTAAGCGCAAAGAAAAAAAACCGATAACCTTAATAATCCTAATAACTAACATCAGTTAAAAGAAACGTATATATTACAAATATATTACATTTACTATTTTAATTATATTTTATTTATTCTATTTATTTTATTTACAAATTCAAAATTAAAAATCCAAAAGCCATAAGGCTTTCTTTGGCAAAAAGTCTTTAAAATAAAGACTTAATATATTTAAGCCTTGTTTGGTCAAAACTAAATTAAACTACTTTAATTTTATTTTAATAAACCATTTAGTTTATAATTTATAACCATATATGCCTTATTTGGATTTCCATATCCAACATTAATCAAATAAAATATTTATACATACTATATTTTAAATAAATACTCCTCTTAAATAAATATTACAAAATTATAATTTTATTTAATAATTTAATATACCACCTTAAATTATTAAATTGAAACAACAATATAACATCTCAAGTTATAATACAATTCTCCAAACTATAAATTTAATTCATAAACATTTAATAACAATAATCACATCAACATCAGTTAAAATATTTATTTAATTTAATAAATATACCATATTAACATAAATTAAAATATTTATTCAACAATAAACACCTCAAATAAATAATTAGATAACTAATTAAAATTTAAAATTTAAATTTGAAATTTCGGATGGTTACATCCTTCCCTCCTTACAAGGATTTTGTCCCTAGAATCACAACTCAAACAAATAAATCCACATAATTCCAGCAAAATAATAAAGAATGGAATAACAACGCTTACGATTATTGAAAGAAAATAATTTCCTTCACGAATACGAAAGAAATAATACCCCTTAGCAATACAACAAATAGTATCCCTTACAAATATTGAACGAAGATAATATTCCTTACGAATATGAAAAATAATATCTCTTCAGAATATGAAATAAATAATACCCCGTACCTCAGAAGAAGATTGGATACTGAAATAGTGAAGTAGCAGATTTCTCTTCTTCTTTCTCTCTATAGCTTCTCTCTCTATAATTGCTCTTGTGAGTCTTAGTGAATTGGTGAGAATGAAAGAAGAATGAACTTCTATTTATAGTAAAATATAGTTTCGATAATTGCAAGTTTTAGGGCTCGAAATATTACAATATAATACCTTTATCTTTTCCTTCATTTTTTATTTAGTCCTGCAAGTATTATCAAACTTGCACCACATCACCTAATAGTAGATCATGTAATCAGTAGTACAATCATGTGAATCAATAGTTCTATACATTTGAAAAAATAATTACAGTATAGTACCTTAATCTATACCTCCATTTTTAATTTAGTCATGCAAGTATTTTCAATCTTGCACCACCTCCCCTAATAGTACATGCATGTGAATCAATAGTATACACATGTGAATTAATAGCAATTAATTGCTCATTTATCCGATTAATTACCCGATTGGTCAATATAACATCCAGAAATCAATTATTATCGAAATAAATGTCGATTTCCACTAACACTAATAATCCTAACACAATGGAAATATTAATTTCATCTTTAATCAACACGAACTTATTCATCATTAATATTATAACTCACAATATTTAACAACCAGATCATTCCCAGGAAAGAGTGGGCTTTCCGATAAGGATTTCTCCCTATTGGCGCGTAATTAGGTGACCAAACCTCTCCTCGACATAACTTTCTAGACATTATCAATATTGTAGATAATAATATGAATAACTTTGTCGTCTCACTTATTGATTTAATAATAATAAATATTATGCAGATGCTACTGTGACAATAATTGAATCAATAATATGAGAGATATTATACAGCAATTACTGTAGCAATAATTGAGTATAATTGAGTGACTTCTTACGTAAGCATCAATAATCAGTACCCTGTGCTACTATGCAACTACGTGTATTACTGTACTTTTACCACCAGATATTTTAGCAGTTTAATTGTAAAACTTTTGCCGTTATTTTTATAAAAAGATATTTCTGTCATTTTCTAGCTTCGATAGTTATTCCGTTGTGGGGTCCACCAATGATGGTGTCATCGTACAAATATTTCCGACACAACGAATATTTTATAACAACTTGCTTACTTTGTAAAATTTTCAAATATCATCCTTAACTTTAAAATTTTATCAATTTAACTATTTACCAAAATAGAAAAATTGATTACTTTTATTTCATAAAATTCAAGGTCTTATAGATTATTCTCGTATGTAGCACATGCTTCTAACTTCCTTTTCTGTTGGCTACTATGTTGGCTTCTAGGACAAACACTCGCATTTCAATTCCTCTTCAGGTTATTATTATTATTTCCACCACTACTACCACCATTCTTAACTTCAATCTCATTCTTCTTCTTTCTTTGTTCTTAATTATACTTTGTCACAGCCTTGCCTCCACCCTCAGCGATAATCGCCTTCTCAAGTACTGCTGCAAACGTCTTCAACTGGAATATGGAGACTCTGCTATACAACCAGAGCTTCAATCCATGCTCAAACCTCCTAGCCGTGCGCTCATATGTGTTGAATTGATATGGCGCAAACCTCGCCAACTCATTGAACATTACTGCATACTTCGACACTGTCATTGTGCCCTGTTTCAGCTCTAAAAATTGCACTTCCATCTGATTCTTTGAACTCTTTGGGAAATAGGTCTCGAAACATATTTCCTTGAACCTTTCCAAAGTCATCACTCCCTGACCTCCTCTATGTCAACGTCGGGATTTTTAGATGTCCCTTTCCGTTATTTGTTCTTTGGTGTTCTCATTTTAGGTGAGATTTGTTTGAAAAAACAAGTGAAAAAGGTCCGACATGTATAATGTCGACGATGGGACTGTTAAGAGTCGTCAGTTGATTTTTAAATGGTTGTACCAACACAATCAAGAAAAGGTTTACACATTGACCCAGTGATGTGACACTGCTAAACGGGTTGGTAAAACTGATATTCATTAGGGTCCGGGGACTTGGTTATGCGGAGGGAAGGTGTTAGGCACCCCTCGACATCCGTGTTACCACGATGACCGCCTCTTTTTAAGAAACTATTATCTAAATGTGTGTGCATGGGGGGGGGGTCAATGTGCTGTTATTTGGAAGTAGTGCGAGGCCTCGTTCGCACCTATATACACATGGTTTAAATTTATGTAAAAATTCAATTTTAAGCAAGATATGGCAGTGATGTTTTATAAAAGAGGTTTTTTAAATCCTGATGCTCAATAGTAATTGAGACCTTTTACACTCTAATTTTATTAAGTGTTCGGCTTGATTGATTTTATTTTACAGATGCGAGGCATCCGTACGAAAATAATATACAAAATAATGCCGACTTCTTCGTGGGTATGAGAACCATCTGGGGAAATTCAGACATCGCAAAATAATTTACAAGCTGCTTACAGCTGAAAATGTCCATCACGGGAACCGAATCTAGATCCAATAGGTTGAATCTGTGATCACATGATTCCTAGGCGCACATGATACCACAATTTGTGTGAAAGCAGTAAGCATGTATATATATATAAAACCTGTATATATATATATATATATATAGACATGATCACAACCACGAAGAACCTCCATGGGGGATCAAAAATATAAATAAATCTGTAAAAGCTATCAACCACCACGGAGGAAACTCCATGCGGAACAAAACGTAAATAAAGTTGTAAATACGGTCAACCGCCACGAAGAAAACTCTAGCTGGGACGATATGTAAATAAAGATGTAAAAGCGATAAACTGCCACGAAGGAAACTCCAGGCAGGACGAAATATAAGTATTTAAGTATATATATATATATATATATATATATATATATATATATATATATATATATATATATATATATATATAAACAAGTAAACGCTCTGGATGTAAAATCCAGGCTCATCGAACAGAGTCCGACACACAGTTAATATATATAAGTATATATATATTAAAGCAAGTAAACGCTCCGGATGTAAAATCTAGGCTCATCGAACAGAGTCCGACACACAATTAATATATATAAGTATGTATATATATATATATATATATATATATATATATATATATATATTAAAGCAATGAACGCACCAGATCGAAGTCTAGGCTCATCGAACAAAGTTCGACACACAGTTCATATATAAAAATATATATATAGAAAAGCAAATAAACGCTCTAGACCGAAATCTAGGCTCAATCGAGGCATAACTCGATAATTTTATTCAATAATATATATATATATATATATATATATATATATATACAAACTGAAACAAAACCACAGACCAAAGTCCGGGCAAAATGCGCGCAACACGACTCTCAACGTGAAGAAGGGTGTGTGCAGAGATGAAGAGAAAAACTCTAAAGTGTGTGAGAAGGCTTACAGTTGACTACCAAAGAAGACTTTTATATCTTTAGAGTGGGCAAACACTGGCTTTTGTAGGTATAAAAGAAGCTATATATGAGCTCACAAGTGTTTAAAATGAGAAAGTACAGTGCATGGAGTGAGTGCAGAGCAAATTGGGCAGGGCTTCCTCGCCGTTTTCTCTTTTAAAATGGGCACCCCAAGCCCTCTATTTATAGACAATTTAGCCGCAGGTGTACCTGTGGCAGAGCCGCAGGTGTACCAGAGGCAACCAGGGTGGGCCCGGGTTTCTCAGGTCGGGTCGTCTCGTAGTATGTGTACTCGGGCACTGTAATGTCCACTCGAACTTTCCGAAGTGCAATCCGGGCATCCGTTTGAGGTATACAGGACCTATTTCAGACCTCCATTGTCAAGAGTTATACGATAGCATGGGATTAGAATTTGTACGAAGTCATTGGAGATGGGACGATGCCTTCCGGTCTTCAAGCTTCAACTTTCATCCGTTACCCCGCACAATAGTCACTCGGGAATGGTTAGTCTTGTGGGACATCGTTGTGTAGAGATGTTGAGACAACGTGGTGTGGCATTGCATTGCCTAGATCACGATTCTGCCCCTCACCGGTGTTATCGTCGGATTGGGTTGATAAAGTAGACGTTGCTTAGAGCTTCACTGAGATTGTACTGCAGCATTTATCAAAAGTCCTCGTTATCATCTTTGAGGTGTGCCTGTCCTCCCAATGTTATTGCCGGGTTGGTACAATGTATCTCGTTGTGAGCGCCGAGATTGAAGCTGGTAACATTTGAAATAAACATTTATGGGGTTATCGCCAAAACTGCAATCCTTGGGGTTATCACCAAGGTTGGTGGCTATTCCCATGGCTGGGACTGAGACTGGATACCTCGGGGTTATCTCCGAGATTAATCGGTCTTCTCTGATGTGTGTTTCGGTGTTGGATCTGCATGCCTCGGGGTTATATCCAAGGTTAGAATTGTTACTTCCAGAGTGCTCTGGGGTTGATGCTGAACTTTCGGTAGTATCCGGTATGGATATGGATTATCTTTCAGGGTTCCTTCTTAAAAGATGAATTTGTCCTCCTACAATGTTAGTGACAGTAGTACAGAAAATTTTGAGTGTCTACAGATTCCCCTCTTTATCATATTCATGCATGGCGATGCATGGGTAGGATAAAGAATCATAGACACTTAAACACAAAAAGACAAACATGGTACTATGGGTAGCAACATGATACAAATGTATGATGCATGTGTACGGGGGTTATAGCCTAACATGCTGTTGCCTAATTTTTTAATAGCACTTTACCACTCAAGTATACGCGTTCAATTGTAATATTCAGCAAGCAAGAGTATCGTTCCCACGAGGAAATAGACTAATATTTATCAATTACTAACTCTAACGCAATTAATCCTATTTTAAACTACGAAAATTTTGTTTATGATTTGAAAATTAAACTTAACAAACTAATAATTAAAAACCAAAATTTCACAAGAATAAATGCAGATTTAACAGATTAAGATTACAACTTCCCTTAGTATTTCATTCAAACTACTTACTTCCCATTTAAAATAAATCAATTAATATGAATTGTTATCCAAGAATGCTTTATAAATATTCACGCTCTTCTTCCAAAGACACGTGAACAAATCCTTCTAAATCCAATCACTAAGATATAGAATTATAAGGAACACCCCAATTAATCAATGCACTATATTCCTATGTGAATCAAGTTAATTAGGATTTATGCACAAATTCTTTCAATGGATACAAAAGACACATAGGTATATTCCTATCCTACATGCTAATCATATTAACCCTATTCAGATTATATGAACAGATGTTATCATCTCCAGATCTTAATCTATACTCCATCTTCCAATTTCATATAGATTATCACAGTAATTGTTGGCCAAACAATTAATCAATAAGCATAAGATATAATAAACAATTCAATAAAAACCAACTTTCATTCAATGGGAAGCTTGCAATTTAAACTACATACCAAGTTCCGTTGCAATCTTAATTAAAATTTAGTTCATGCTAATAATAAAGAAAAACATAATCCAGATAAATAATCCAAACATCCCAGATAGTTACAAAAGATAAAACTAGAGAAGAGAAGAAGAAACTCTGAATTTGCTCCAATACTCTCTCTTAGATCTTCAGCCTTTGCAATTCTCCTTCGTGTTTTTCCTCCTTGTTCTCTCTGCAAATCTCTTGAAAACTTGATTGATTCCTTGCAAAATTCGTTCCCTCTTGCTTTTGTAGAGTCCTCTCCTACTTGTATTGGTCTCAGCCCTTATTCAGACTCCTCTTTGGCTTCAAAAACCCACTTGACAGCTGCAAAACGCACCAATCTACGCATTAGAGCGCCTAGGCGCTCATCATAGTGCAATTCCAAGCGCCTAGGCGCTTGGCCATGTCCTCATATTTACAGAAATGCCACTCAGCTTTAATTTTCATGATTTTTGACCTTTTTCTTCTCCGAAATGACCAATTTGTCCCTCCAACTCCAACCTACAACAAATAAACACAAAACACATAAAAAGATCCTAAAAACAATTAAATATAACAATAATTAAGTTTAATAATACCAGATTCATAGGTATAAAACCTACTCATCAAATACCCCCAAACTTAACCAATTGCTTGTCCCCAAGCAACACAACACAATGCAACAGCTAAATATGCAATGCAAATGCAACTATCTAAATATCTACATTCCAGCAGTCAAACAGAACAAAATCTATTCATCAAGCCTCAGAGAAATCACAATAAACATGATAGTACATCATATCAAAACAGATTTGTAAATTTCATCATCAATCATCAAATCTTAACCTGTTATTATTGATATAATGTGTGTGTGCTTAACATCCGTGCTAACTGATATGATGCTAAATACAACACATAATAAATCTCTTTAAAGAAATCATACAGTGTAAATTCACAAAATTCACGAACAAGCTAAAACCAACTAAAAACAAATATCCACCAAAATTTAAGAGTCCAATCCGGGATACTTATGCTCTTTTCTTTTTTTCTTTTTTTTTCTTTACGGGGGCTTTTTGCTCTTTTCCCGTTTTATTGTTTTTTTTTTTTCATATATATACATATATAAATATTTTTTTTTTTTTAACCATGACTGTGCAATGTCTCATTGCATCAGGCTAACAGTGCTACCCCTTAGCGAGCTTTCGACCAACGACTCCCAGACCATATAAGACCTTAGGGCGCTAGGTTTTAAGATACCCCTTCGGGCGTACTTGCTCAAGTAACAAAGGCCCCGAAACAAAACTAGCCAGAGTATATATATATATATATATATTTTTTTTTTCATTTTTTTTTTAAGCTTATATATCCCAAATTTTTCCCCTAAACTTAAGTTTTTATCTAAATTCAGTCATCTTCGCCTATTCATGTCTTTCATTCATTTAAACTAGCATTATCCTCTAGAAGTCCATTATGTGTCAATTTAAACTCAATCAGTCAACATAGTTGTTTATACTGTGCTATCCTTATTATATCAATTTCAAACAGGCAAAGATTCAAATCTTGACAAGAAATCACGTCAAAGTTTTAACAGACAATACTATACTTGTCTACTCAATTCCAATCTCATCACTGACCAAGACAGATTTAAACTATTTAACAGCTGGAACATGCAAATGCTTGAAATTTTTTTTTTTTTTTTTTTTTTATAACTACATGAGCAACTAAATGCAAAACTATATGCATGAACTGGAGCTGGAAACCTACACCCCCAAACTTAAATTATGCAATGCCCTCATTGTATATAACAAATAAAATTTAAGAAATTAAGCACTGAGGACTTCCCTGAAAGATAGAAGCTTTACTCCTCGTCAGAATCTTCTTCATCTTCTTCATCTGGGGGGTATGCGGACAATGGTGGAAATTGGTAAGGAGCGGCACCTGGATTCATGCGAGCAAACTTTTCAAGGAATGCTGCGCTAAAATTCTGATACACCTCTGTTTGCCGCTGAGCTAAACTATCCTGATTTCTTTCCATTCTGTCAAAACCTTCCTGAACTCGAGTGGCAACCATGTCGATTCTTCTAGTTTGATTTCTCAAATCGCGACGGATATCTTCATAAAAATTAGGAGGTTGCTCTGAACTTCCAGCTACAGGAGGATTCTCGTGGATCTGATGACTAGGCTCAGCTGCAGGCTCGGGAGGAGCAATAATGAATCCTAATCCTCTCGGGTGTGGTATTCCCCCACCCCATACCTTGTACTTCTTTATAAGCGAGTGGTCAATTGCAGCTAAAGGAGGCTGTATAGCTTCCTCGGCATCCCATTTCACCCCAGCTTGTTGGCATAATCCTGTGATCAAAGATGGGTGTGGTAGTCCACCAGAGGTCCCTCCTCGAATTGCTTTGTCAATGGAATCATGAATAACTTGGCCCACATCTATAATTTTTCCTGATGCAATGCAGAAAAGCAGGGCTGCCCTTTGATTTACAACATCACTCATATGCCTACATGGCATCATCTTGGCACAAATAAATGCATGCCATGCCTTCCCATAATTGCTTAATTTGGATGCGGGGAACAACACAGCTTCATGTTGATCTGTTAATTTCCATGTCGTTCCAGGCACACACAAGGCTTGAATAATCTCACTGTAGTCTAGCTCGTGTTGTAGATATTGCATGTATCCATTGTTGGGTATCGTGTTCAAACCATAATACGCATTTATGGACCCAAAACTGACCTCCACAGATTTACCTCGAACCCAAATTACGTTACCAATATGATCTATTGCATTTGCGTAGAATTCCTTAACAATCTTAACAACAGATGCATCCGGTTGAGCTGTGAAGTTCACCCATCTTCTACTCCCAATCATCTGTAATAATTCCCCATCTTCTATATCGGGCAATAGTCCACGCTCGGGAATTAGTGCTTTGTTAGAAAGTACATTGTAGTATCTGTCGGATGCTTTAGCACTGGTGAATCTCTTTTTGTCATACTTTTGGGAAGTGCCCGAAGTCTCTCCTCTTTGTCTTTTACTAGCCATAGTCTTATGTTCTAACTTCTTGCTAACCCAAATGATACTCAAAAACTTAGGAGAGCCAAAATCTTTGTTGTGACAATTTATCAAACACTTTGTGTGCACAAATTTGGAACACTATTAGTATGCACTCCCCCAAACTTAAATTTCACCAATTTTTGCAATTACTAACCACACTATACATCCAAGGTAATTCAAGCAACAATTAAGAGTACCCACACCCAATTGAGCCAACACAATGATAGAAACTAACTTCAAAGTACTAACCTAACTATTATCCAAGTGAATCCAAAGAATTTGCAATACAATCTTGTGTACTTACTTGGGTATAGCCAAATCTTGATGTTCAATCAAAGTTGGATGATCAATTTGAGCCTTGAACCCTTACTTCAAGTAGATGTGGCTTGAATGCAAGTGCAATCCCGAATTGGTGAAGAATGATGATAATATGGAACTTAGTTGCTTTGGTTTGGGTAGGGATTTAGTGTTTGATTTGGATTTGGAAGAGAAAGATTAGTTGTTTAGGCTAGATTAGATGAGGGTTTTGAGTTGTGGAGGGTTAGAGATGGAGTAGGAGAGTAAGAGAGGCTTTGAGTTGGAATGGGAGAGGAGTTGCCCGAATTGGGACTTAAGAAATTTTTTTTTTTTTTAACATTGGAGCGCCTAGGCGCTTGGTGTGTGCACTATTTGGGCGCCTAGGCGCTTGCTTGCAGAAACTTTTGGGCGAGTGGAGCGCCTAGGCGGTTGAAGTGTGCACTATTTGGGCGCCTAGGCGCTTGGTCTGGACAACACATTCTGACTTTGAGCGCCTAGGCGCTTGAAATGACTAGAGAGGGAGCGCCTAGGCGCTTGGCATGGTTTGTAGCTACTGACTTGAAGCGCCTAGGCGGTTAGAATGACTTGAAGTGGAGCGCCTAGGCGCTTGGGGCTTTTCTGAGTTCTCTGCTCTGACGTCCTTTGGGAAAATAGCCATAACTTCTTCGTCCGAACTCCGATTTAGATGATTCAAGATGTTCTGGAAAGAGGAGAAGTAGATCTACCACTTTCATTCTTGAAGTTTCACGAAATAATATCCGGAGCTGTGGTCAAATTGGCTCTGAAGTGACTTCTTTGTAAATGGCAACTCGAAAATGCGAATCTAGCCACTCCAAAGTCGATCCATGTAACTTTTGTCCCAAACCTCGTCAAATATCCCCAATCTTAAACTTGTACGTGTTTTCCTTTCCTGCAATCAATTGAATCTCTGTTAGAGAACAAGGTATGCACAATTCCTTAACTAGCAAAGTTTAACCACTAATTAAAGTAATGGTAAAATAAATTAATAAGAGTAAAAATAGCGAATAATAATAAAACTTCCTGGGTTGCCTCCCAGTTAGCGCTTGGTTTATAGTCTTCAGCCCGACTTTCTCCTCTGTTCTAATCGGCAAGGTTGACCGATGTCTTTTCACGATCAAAGCAACCCCCATAGTAGTGCTTCAATCTTTGACCGTTGACTTTAAAATTACGTTTTGAATACGGGTCTTCCACTTCTACAGCTCCATGAGGATAGACTTTTGAGATTATAAATGGCCCAGACCATCGAGATTTCAACTTTCCAGGAAACAGTTTAAGCCTCGAATTGTATAATAACACTGTTTGACCTGCTTCAAACTTTCTTTCCAGAATTTTCTCATCATGCCACCTCTTAACTTTTTCTTTATATAACTTCGCATTCTCATATGATTGGAGTCTGAACTCATCCATTTGATTCAATTGTAAGAGGCGCTTCTCTCCCGCAGCAGATATATCAAGGTTCAACTTCCGAATTGCCCAATAAGCACTGTGTTCGAGTTCAACTGGAAGATGACATGCCTTCCCATAAACTAACCTATACGGAGACATCCCTATCGGAGTTTTGTAAGCTGTACGGTATGCCCATAGAGCATCGTCCAACTTGCTAGACCAATCTTTCCGACTAGGATTCACTATCTTCTCGAGGATTCGTTTCACTTCTCGGTTAGATACCTCGGCTTGACCACTTGTCTGTGGATGGTAAGCAGTGGCTATCTTATGAGTGACTCCATATTTAGCAAGGATAGCTGAAAACTGCTTATTACAGAAATGTGTTCCTTCATCACTAATGATTGCGCGAGGAGTGCCGAATCTAGAGAAAATGTTCTTCCGAATGAACTTAATCACAACCTTCGCGTCATTGGTAGGTGATGCTATAGCTTCTACCCACTTCGACACGTAGTCCACCGCTAGAAGTATATAGGAGTTACAGAAAGATGGTGGAAATGGTCCCATGAAGTCAATTCCCCAAACATCAAACAATTCGACTTCCAGGATCATATTAAGTGGCATCTCGTGTCGCTTTGATATATTACCAACTCTTTGGCATCTGTCACATTTTAATGAAAACACACGGGCATCTTTGAAGATTGTTGGCCAGAAAAATCCACATTGAAGCACTTTAGCTGCCGTTCTTTCTCCCCCAAAATGTCCACCATAGTCAGATGCATGACATTGGTGTAGAATACTCTCCATTTCAACTTCTGGGATGCACCTTCTTATTACTTGATCGCCACATTGTTTAAATAAGAATGACTCATCCCATAAATACTGTTTCACGTCATGGAGAAATTTCTTCTTCTGTTGGCTTGTCAAATCAGGCGGAAACACCTTACTGACAATGAAATTTACATAATTTGCATACCATGGTGTATCCATCCTTACCGCAAATAGCTGTTCATCCGGAAAAAATTCGTTGATCACTGTTGTGTCATTTTTCTTTAGTTCTGAATTCTCTAACCGTGATAAATGATCAGCAACCTGATTTTCTGTTCCTTTTCGGTCCCGGATCTCCAAGTCAAACTCTTGTAGCAATAATACCCATCTAATTAATCTTGGCTTCGCGTCTTTCTTTGCTATTAAGTACTTAATTGCCGAATGATCCGTAAACACAATCACCTTTGTCCCAATCAAATATGAGCGAAATTTATCAAATGCATAAACAACTGCTAATAGCTCCTTCTCGGTAGTAGTATAATTCAGTTGAGCATCTGTCAATGTTTTACTAGCATAGTATATAGCATGAAAAATTTTATCCTTTCGTTGGCCAAGAACTGCACCAATCGCATAGTCGCTAGCATCACACATTAATTCGAACGGTATAGTCCAATCTGGTGCTATGATTACAGGTGCGGTAACAAGTTTCTTCTTTAACACATCAAACGCTTCTAGGCATGCTTGATCAAAGTTGAATGAGACATCCTTCTCCAACAGATTGCACAGTGGTTTTGTGATTTTGGAGAAGTCTTTTATAAATCGTCTATAGAAACCAGGGTGTCCCAAGAAACTTCGAATACCCTTTACAGAAATTGGTGGTGACAGGTTCTCAATGGTTTCGATTTTTGCTCTATCAACCTCAATTCCTTTTGATGATACTCGGTGACCCAAGATTATCCCTTCTTGCACCATAAAATGGCATTTCTCCCAATTCAAAACCAAATTCGTTTCCATGCAGCGTTTTAGCACAAGTGTGAGATTTTCCAAACAATAATCAAACGAATCCCCAAAAACTGAAAAATCATCCATAAATACCTCAAGATTTTGTTCAACCATATCTGAAAAAATAGCCATCATACACCGTTGAAACGTCGCTGGCGCATTACATAACCCAAAAGACATTCTGCGAAAAGCAAATGTGCCATATGGGCATGTGAATGTTGTTTTCTCCTGATCCTCGGGTGCAATGACAATTTGGTTATAGCCCGAATATCCATCCAGGAGGCAATAATACTCGTACCCTGCAAGCCTGTCCAACATTTGATCTATGAATGGTAGAGGAAAATGGTCTTTACGAGTGGCCTTATTCAACTTCCTGTAATCCATACACACTCGCCAACCAGTAACTGTTCGCGTTGGGATCAATTCATTCTGCTCATTCGCAACTACTGTCATTCCCCCTTTCTTTGGCACGCATTGAACCGGACTTACCCATGAGCTATCTGAGATAGGGTAGATAATTCCAGCATCCAACCATTTAATGATCTCCTTTTTAACGACTTCCTTCATGATTGGATTAAGTCTTCGTTGTTGTTCAATCGTTGGTTTCGTTTCGTCTTCCAACAAAATCTTATGCATACAAATTGATGGGCTTATCCCCTTGATATCTGCAATAGTCCATCCAAGAGCATTCTTATATTGTCGAAGTACCCTTAGTAGCTTTTCTTCTTGAACCTTATCAAGTGATGCAGAAATAATGACTGGCAAGGAAGAAGAACCAAGGTAAGTGTACCGGAGGTGGTTAGGCAATGGCTTAAGTTCCAAGGTAGGAGGTTCTTCTATGGATGATGTCACCTTTTCATCTAGCTTTCCCCGATAATCCAGAGGTTCAAATTTTTGTGGACATCGTGTGAACTTTGGAGCTGAATCTAGCATTTGGACCCATTCTATCACCACTGAATCATCAAATAATTTTTCACTAACCAATGCGGTTTCAAGAGGGTTTTCAATCACAGATTCACCAAATACCTCTTCAGTTGCTTCTTCAATAAGATCAACTCTTAAGCACTCTTCCTCTTCCGTCGGAAATTTCATAGCCTTGAAAACATTAAAAGTTACTTCTTCATCTTGAACTCTCATTGTTAACTCTCCCTTTTGTACATCAATTAATGTCCTTCCAGTGGCTAAAAATGGTCTTCCAAGGATAATGGGTATGTCTTTATCTTCTTCGTAGTCCAACACAATGAAGTCTGCTGGGAATATGAATTTGTCCACCTTCACTAATATGTCTTCCACAATGCCCCTAGGGTATGTCACTGATCTATCGGCGAGCTGTAGAGATATATTTGTGGGCTTTGGGGTTGGTAATCCCAACTGAGTGTAGATCGAAAGTGGCATCAAGTTAATACTTGCCCCCAAATCACACAAACATCTGTTAAAGAACTGGGGCCCAATCGTGCACGGTATTGTAAAGCTACCCGGATCCTTCAACTTCGGTGGTAACTTTCTTTGCAGAATTGCGCTACATTCTTCTGTCAATGCTACTGTTTCGAACTCCCCTAGCTTCCTCTTTCTTGCTAAAATATCTTTCATAAATTTTGCATAACTAGGCATTTGTTCTAAGGCATCTGCGAATGGAATGTTGATTTGCAGCTTTTTGAACACTTCTAAAAATTTTGAAAATTGTCTGTTTAATTTCTGCTTTTGAAGTCTTTGAGGAAACGGCACAGGTGGTACAACTGTTGTTTGCTTGTTTTCTTGTTGTTTTGTCACAACTTTTTCCTCAGATTTACTTTCTGAATCTCCACTCTCTTGTTCACCATCCTCAGCAGAAATTACTTTCTTGTGTCCGTCCAAATCTGTACTCAACTCCTTCCCGCTTCTGAGTGTAAATGCCTTACAGTGCTCATTTTCATCATTCCTTGGATTTTTCTCCGTATCACTAGGTAAAGAACCTGGATTTCTAGTATTCATAGCATTAGCCATTTGCCCTATTTGATTCTCCAGATTCTTTATTGCAGCTGCTTGGGTTTTCGTTATGGTTTCCAACTGAGTTGCAAATCTTGCCATCATTTCTTCCATTTGTGAAAACTTTTCAAGTTGTTGAGTTTGTTGCTGTGGCTGAAATCCAGGTGGATATGTTTGCCTTGGAGCTTGAGCTTGTGACTGATTATTACTCCAAGAAAAATTCGGGTGGTTTCTCACTCCTGAATTGTAGTTGTTTGCATAACTGCCCTGCTGCCTGTTATAATTGGAAACAAAATGGACTGATTCAGGATTTATTGCACATTGATCACTTGAGTGGTTACCCGCACATATTTCACATATCGTTTCCATTTTCTGAACTGGTTGTACCCCAAGTGAATCTATCTTCTTTGTAAGAGCAGACATCTGAGCTGTCATTTGAGCTGACAATGCTGTCATAGCATCCACTTCATACACTCCTACTGTCCTTGTCGGAGTTGTTCTTGCTGTTGGCCATTGATAATTATTAGCTGCCATGGTTTCAAGCAACTCATACCCCTCATCACAATTCTTGGCCATAATAGCTCCTCCTGCTGCAGCATCTATACTCGATCTCACTGTGCCGAATAAACCATTATAAAACGTTTGCACCTGAAGCCATTTAGGAATTCCATGGTGTGGACATTTTCGCAATGAATCCTTGAATCTCTCCCAGGATTCATATAGTGATTCTGAATCGTGCTGAACGAAAGAGAAGATATCGTTCCGCAACTTTGCTGTTTTTGCAGGTGGGAAAAACTTTGCAAGAAATTTCTGGGCTAAATCATTCCATGTAGTGATCGAGCCTGGTGGTAGTGAATGGAGCCAACTCTTAGCCTTATCTCTGAGGGTAAATGGAAATAGCCTTAGCCTTATTGCATCCTCTGACACATTATTATACTTGAAAGTATCGCAGATTTCTATAAAGCTGACTATGTGATCGTTCGGATCATCGTTTGGTAACCCTCCGAACTGACATGAATTTTGAATCATCTGTATTGTCCCCGGTTTTATCTCAAAACTTGTAGCAGTAATGGCAGGTCTCGTAATACTTGACTGAATTTCAGTAACCCGCGGCGTAGCATAATCCCGCAGTGCTTTTTGCTCTTCTTCAGCCATAGTATCTTCCTTATCAAGTGCTTCTTTGGTTTCTTTAACCCACTTACGCAACCGCTGAAATCTTTTCTCGATGTCGTCCTCGTGAGGCAATAAATCTGGCTTCTTCGATCGCGTTTGCATAAACTAGTCAAAAGCACCTGAATAGAACAGAACAGAAAAAGTTTAAATTAAGATTAACGCTATAAAAATCAATAATGACAAAATATTAAACTAATTTCCCCGGCAACGGCGCCAAAAACTTTTGCCTAATTTTTTAATAGCACTTTACCACGCAAGTATACGCGTTCAATTGTAATATTCAGCAAGCAAGAGTATCGTTCCCACGAGGAAATAGACTAATATTTATCAATTACTAACTCTAACGCAATTAATCCTATTTTAAACTACGAAAATTTTGTTTATGATTTGAAAATTAAACTTAACAAACTAATAATTAAAAACCAAAATTTCACAAGAATAAATGCAGATTTAACAGATTAAGATTACAACTTCCCTTAGTATTTCATTCAAACTACTTACTTCCCATTTAAAATAAATCAATTAATATGAATTGTTATCCAAGAATGCTTTATAAATATTCACGCTCTTCTTCCAAAGACACGTGAACAAATCCTTCTAAATCCAATCACTAAGATATAGAATTATAAGGAACACCCCAATTAATCAATGCACTATATTCCTATGTGAATCAAGTTAATTAGGATTTATGCACAAATTCTTTCAATGGATACAAAAGACACATAGGTATATTCCTATCCTACATGCTAATCATATTAACCCTATTCAGATTATATGAACAGATGTTATCATATCCAGATCTTAATCTATACTCCATCTTCCAATTTCATATAGATTATCACAGTAATTGTTGGCCAAACAATTAATCAATAAGCATAAGATATAATAAACAATTCAATAAAAACCAACTTTCATTCAATGGGAAGCTTGCAATTTAAACTACATACCAAGTTCCGTTGCAATCTTAATTAAAATTTAGTTCATGCTAATAATAAAGAAAAACATAATCCAGATAAATAATCCAAACATCCCAGATAGTTACAAAAGATAAAACTAGAGAAGAGAAGAAGAAACTCTGAATTTGCTCCAATACTCTCTCTTAGATCTTCAGCCTTTGCAATTCTCCTTCGTGTTTTTCCTCCTTGTTCTCTCTGCAAATCTCTTGAAAACTTGATTGATTCCTTGCAAAATTCGTTCCCTCTTGCTTTTGTAGAGTCCTCTCCTACTTGTATTGGTCTCAGCCCTCATTCAGACTCCTCTTTGGCTTCAAAAACCCACTTGACAGCTGCAAAACGCACCAATCTATGCATTAGAGCGCCTAGGCGCTCATCATAGTGCAATTCCAAGCGCCTAGGCGCTTGGCCATGTCCTCATATTTACAGAAATGCCACTCAGCTTTAATTTTCATGATTTTTGACCTTTTTCTTCTCCGAAATGACCAATTTGTCCCTCCAACTCCAACCTACAACAAATAAACACAAAACACATAAAAAGATCCTAAAAACAATTAAATATAACAATAATTAAGTTTAATAATACCAGATTCATAGGTATAAAACCTACTCATCACATGCTGGGGATGATTGATGGTTCCCTGTTGCTTCAACTAGGGATTGGAAATGATAACCAAATTTGATGTGTAATCCGAATCTGTTAGGACGTTGATGTTGCAGTTATCACCAAATTCACGTGTCTTCAATTATGACTTGATCCTAAAGATGTATCTCTTATGTGTAAGAGATATGTGGGGATAAAACTTGATCTGTTTGAGGATGTGTATAACATATTCTATCATCAATCCTCTTTGATAACATTAACCTTTCCTGGTTGGTATCGCCAGGACATGTCAAGATTCTGTTGAATTTACTGCCATCAACAAATGCTATCAGGGATGCCTGACCTTCGCTGACTTGTACTTCACCGACATGTGAATCAACGGCTGAAAAAATCCTATGGGATATACTATCAAGGCTGCTTGACCTTCGCTGACGTGTGAATCAATAGAGCATTGCGTTGTGACCCCCACCGGGGATCCGCTGGGGAATATGAGTAATCGAGCATGAAATCCTCGAATAGCTCTAGAGCTCTAATAGGTTTAATCGCTATCGGCTGAGATAATGTCAAGACTGCTTGACCTTCGTTGATATGTGTGTCAATGACTTAAATGTACATTGTAATCCCCTGCTGGGGCTTCACGTTGTAACCCCCGTCGGGGACTCATTTAGGGTAACGACCCGGAGTTGGCGGCATCAGACCTGTACAAGGTATTTCCGTATGTGATTTGTAACAAATGAGATCATTAGCAGAGTATACCTCGTGTCTGGGTGACTACCAATGAGCAATGTACAGACTCAAAGTTTCATCTGAGAAGACCAGAATTGTATGTTTTTTTGCTCAATCGCGTGGCGTTTTTATTCTCGATTTGACCTTTTTAGTCTGCAAAAACTCTTTTACAACTTGAATTGACCTAGACGAAGGGGTGGGACCCATATATGGGTGTCACAGGTGCACCTGCTGTAACCTCTGGTGAGCCTACGGCCAATCGTGGATGATAAAATCCGGCAGGTTGGCAATACAAGTCATTTTTAGCTTGTCTCGCGAAGAGAAATCCATGAGCCTCCTTCAAATCTGCTGAGTTCGGGCTATTTTCTACAAATTCTGTCACCGTACAAGTGTTCTACACTATCCTGGTAACGTATGCATATATTTTTTCCAGTTTTTATCCGTTGGATTATGAGTCATCGCATGAAATGCATCTAAACACATTGTAGTGATTATGTATGCACAAAAGACTTGATAAAAAATATTCAACATAGTAAATGTTAGTATTAAACCATGTTGAACATAATGATGTGAAAATTTTAACTTTTGAGACAGTCAAATTGGCACCTTTTTCTGCTATTTTTTGTCTTATTTGAGGTCCAGTGAGCAAAGGTAGAAAGGAAAAGTACTCCTGATATTGAGGTTAACCTTATGCATGGATGATTTTGATTTTTAATGCATATATTATGTATATGACTTTAGGGCATGTGTCCTACTGAATGGCCACCTAGACATACCTATGTGCATGTGGATAGTCCTATTTTCAAAGGGGACTACGACAAAAAAATTCAAATGTAGGCATTGGGTAGTCATGCATTTTAACTCTATTGTATGTTAAAGTAAATGCATGCATGCATATAGTCATAAATTCATTTTAAAAAGCTCCAAGTAAGGAAATACCACACCCTTTCTGAGGTGATTTGCAGACTTGTTGTCCAGATATTATAGATCCGGATCAGCCGAGTAGTTCCTGTAGGACCACTTCTGCTGTACGGCGGAGGGCTTCTGAAGTGCCTCATCCCCATTCTGTCAGACAGCCTCGTCGATTGGTGGAGACCGTAATTTGTCCAGTCCGGGCAGACATGCCAGACATTGAGAACGAGGATGCGAATATTCCAATTGAGGATCCCGCTCCTGCTTAACATGTTCCTCGTAGGGAACTACCTTGTATTCAGGTGGCAAACCCAGAGCTTCTGGGTGATTTGAGCAGACATCCATCGATGTACTTGCATGCTAACGAGGTATGGCGTTAGACTTTAATCTTCCTTCTTTCCTATTGATGAGGATTAAAGGGTTTTGATGTTGATCTGCATTTCATGCAGGTTCCCAGCTTCACAAAGCCTCGGGGGAATTGGTTTAGTATACACTCCATGTATCATGCTCTTCATCGTGATTACAGAGTTGTAGTGCATGATTGAAGATTCAGGGCATTCTTCTCCATCGTTCCCCATCGTTATCCCCGGGGTTACCTCAAGGCATTGTCTAAGCAATGGTTTCATCAGACTCAGTCACTCCATCTGCTGGATTGCGAGGTGATGATGACGCCGATGGATTGGCAATTTATCACAGGTATGGAGTTTGGAGGGGAGCCAGTGCCTTGCATGGCGAATATTACCCCTACTGCCGTTAGATCCTTGTTAGGAGTTCCAGCAGAGGCGTTCAAAGACAGGACTGTCCGTTTAGGTCCTTTGAGAGTAGATGCTATGAGCGGGCTTTTGAGTGAGCCCATGCCTGGTGATGTCAGAATCAGGGAACGCATTCTACGGCGATTGTTCCTGATGATCATTAGAGGCTGGTTCATAGTAGATAACTCTTCTACGGTGTCTTTCACTTTGATTAGCAACACATGTGTTGTGGAGCGTATTGGAGAGTATGATTTGGGCTCCTACACCTTTGCCTATTTCCTTCGGGGCATGCGTATGCGCTCACAGGGTTTGACCGAGGCTTGGCTAGGCTTTTACCCATTTCTGCTGGTGAGTATTTCTCTTGTCTTTTCCCATTTATAGGTTAAGAGTGTTTACTAATAGCAGATGTTTTACCATTATGTTGGTAGTTTTGGGTCTATGAGAGGATTCTATGTTTGCGCCCTGTGAGTGTGTTAGGTTTAGATACATATCCACGAGGACGACGATGACATCATTCTATTCTGTTGGAGGTCCCTGTAGCTGAGGGCTTCACGCATTACCGTATGCAGCTGGAGTTACTGACAGCTGATACCATCACATGGATTCCCTATTCAGGGGAACACTTGACCATCGGCTTTGAGGATGGATACCCGACTGGAGTCGAGTACGTGATTTCCACCAGGAGAGTTCTTCTCTTCATAGATGGAGGCTGGGAGCTCTATTTAGGAGAGCGTGCTATTAGGAACACCACAGGGGAGATCCGTATACCGATCTTGCTTCCTGCCAGGCGTCATTGGCCAGTATCGCAGTCACCCATCACTGATATCACATTGTTGGGGGTTGACAGTTTTGTATTGTTAGAGGGTTTATGTACTCAGCAGACGTTCCAGCGTTGGTGGTTCCCTCATACTATTGGAACCCAGTCCCGCGCCACAGTTTATGGGGGATATGGTTCCAGGATCCTTGATGATGACGGTTTAGATAGCTTGTGTCTGAGATCCAACTCATATGACCCAGATTGATAGTTTGACCCAGCAGTTAGACTAGGCACACGTATTTATCCGGCATTTGGGCAGAGATCCGACATAGGCGGCTTCATTTGATCCTTCCAGCTCAGGCGCTGGACCCTCAGATGAACCATTTGGTTTTGCCGGTGCAGATCCTCCTCTATATTGGCCTGACATCCCTATTGATAGAGATCCAGTGACTCAGGAGGAGTTACACCAGGTGGACAGGATTGATGATATGGACATCGACACCTTGGTCTTCTTCTGATGAGTATTCTCGTTATATCTTTTGATAGGCCTCTGTTAAATAGTGGGTGGTTGTACCCCATTCTCGCTATATCTTTTGATAGGCCTCTGTTAGTAGTAGGGCGTCTATGCCCCATATCCCTTTATTTGTATATGTACATAGATGATGTATTAGATGATGATATACTTAGGAATGTATGCACATTTTTTTCCATTCCCTATATCATATTGCCATCTTTTATCTGCTATACATATATCATGTTATTCATATATATGTATGTCCAGCAATATTCAGCATTGACCCCTGGATGATCTTATGACACGGTTCGCACAGATGTCTTCTTCGACAGTTAGCCGTATAGATCATACCCCACCGTCATTGGTGGCATTAGGTATGCGATCGTGGTATGATAGCATATCACCACCAGACAGGGTGACAGTAGATCATTTGTTGCAGCATGCCATGACTTTATTGATGTTTCAAGTTCCCGCAGGGTTTGTAGATGGGATGCTAGAGCATTGGATATCGGATAGGTAGGTTTTCTGATTCGGGACCCATGAGTTGACTCCTACTCTGTAGGAGTATGCACGATTGACGAAGCTGCCATTAGACATACCTTGCGTGCACCTGGCTTTGGGAGACATGAGTAGACGATTCATGACTCTCACTGGATTGCGGCGGAAAGTAGTACAGGATGAGCTGACATCTGGCCACGTGATATCGTAGCATTTTCTGTATGACAGATTTGGCTCGGAGGATAGCTATTCACGACATTCCGGGGATTTCATCGCATCGGAGGATCACTGGCGTTTGGCCAGGGTTGATGTACTGTTGTTGTGTGTATTGTCGTATGTCTTTATGCCACAGTACGTGGATGAGATAGACATCAGAGTCATCATGGCGATGAGAGCTCTTAGGGAGGGTCATACCATTGTACCTATGATTATAACAGAGACCCTACAGTCAGCATCCTACTGCTGCACTTATCCAATAAGAGTGTTCACTAGGAGTTCGGTCATGCTATATGTGTGGTTTATGTCACACTTGAGACCTGATTGGTACCTTTAGACGGCATGGATATTGTTTTACCCAAGATGTAGCTTTGTCATACTCATTTCAGCCATCGAAGTGTATATATGCTATGTCCTGGTCCATATTTTTGGCAGATATCAGAGATCCGTTTAGCATATTGCCGTGTTCGGGGCTTAGCTCACCATACAACTTGATTACTCATGTTTCGGGTATGTACTATCTCCCTCTAGCTGGTTTGAGGGGTGTGACTACTTATCACCCACTAACCGTGATGTCACAGTTTGACCAGTTCTAAGACTTTCATCCTTTCGAGGGGGCGATAGGTCAGCGTTTGACTTCTCAATATCTTTCAGTAGAGGACAGATCCCGTGTGTACGCTTGTTGGGATCAGCGTGAGATAGCTGCTTTTTCTGTGAGCCATCTGGGTTGTTCTGCAGAGTATTTCGCCTGGATGGAGACAGAGATTTTATCGACTGAAACAATATCTATAGTACCGGATAGCGAGTCAGATGATGTAGAGCCCATGGAGGACATCGATTCCCACCTCGAGGAAGAGCCCGCTGCTGGGTTGCCAGCATTTATTCCGGATTCGCCTAGTACCAGTACTGTTGTGATTCATCACTCGACACAGTACCCAGAGCAGAGTCTTCATCTAATGACCTTTGAGAGAGATCAGGCTCGATCTATGATGTTGACTGCCCTTGATGGGAGAGACGCAGCTCTATTAGAGAGAGACGTGGCATTAACTCTCAGAGATGTCACTGTTGTTGAGCGGGATGAGGCCAGATCAGTCAGAGATGTAGTGATAGTTGAGCGGGATAGTGCTATATCTCCCCGGGATGTAGCCGTCACAGATAGTACTGCCATGAGGTCCCTTACCACTGGCATAATCACAAAGATTAGCACATATATTGATGAGCATATGGTCAACATGTAGACGGCTGCAGATCTTTTGGGTCGTATGGATATTCTCATATAGGAGACCACAGCTTCACCTCCATCTTCTGATAGAGACGCCATGTTGGGCTTGTTAGTTCGCATATACCCAGACTTGTAGATGAGCTTGTATTTACCTGCACAGACTAGCTTAGCCATTTTGTCATGTACAGTTCACATTGTATATATCAAACAACATTATACATGACAAGGAAATATATTTTTGGATCACTGCCCTTTTAGATATGCTTTGATACTTGCTTAATATTTTGCCTACTGCTTCAGTGCTTGTGATCTTGATGTATTCTGAATTCCTCCTGGGTGGATGGACAATGAGTTGTCTCTGGATAGTTCAGAATGGATCATCGATCTGTATGTATCCCTACCATTTTTGGTGTCTTGGGACTGATTTCTGTATGGAAATGTGGAGAGGAGTGTGGCTTTCCTCTCTGAGATTGACCGCACCACATATGGTTGCCAGTACTTCTATTTAAGAGAAGCCTATTTAATTCCATTTTTTATGGATTGGTGTTGCTCTTTAAGGTATTATCGTAGCTTAGATAGTCGCCAAATCTCCTATTTGGGAGGAGTTCAGGTAATTCCATCCCTTTGGTCTGAAGCCGAATAAAATGTATTGGTTTGAAGGATGATCCCAGCACCAGTTGACAATGGTTTATGTTTTGGTAGGGGGTGAGACCGCACCATGAATGGCTACCTACGTACTCCTATTGAAGAGGAGATCAGGTTTGCATAGTTTGACCGTGGTGTAAGAGGTTCAACGCTGTATATCAGAAATGGTGTAGGAATATTTTTGTTGTTTTTATGAGGAGAACAGGGTAGAAATGTTTTTGTTGTTTTTGTTTTATTGCGACCGGGCCATATGAAATGATTGCCTACGTACTCCTATTGAAGAGGAGATCAGGTCGGCGTAGTTCGCCCCTCAGGGAGAGATGAAAAGTGTAATCCCATGTGCAGGTAAGAGTGCAGGGAGGAGAAAGTTTAATCCTAGGTTGAGGATAAACTGTAGGTAGGAGAAGTTTGATCCCATGTATGGGTAGCCAAACTGTAAACGTGAGAGGTTCAATCCGTAGTGGGATGACCTAAGTCGTAGGAACGTAAAGGGGATAGCCAGGCTGCTGGCTTTGACAAGTATGCTTCCCTGAGGGTCAAAGCATAGAAAAGTTGTATTTGGTAAAGGGTTAAAAAATAGGAATGACTGGTGACCTGATGGTTCTGCACCAGGGTGTATGCGAATTACTTCAGACATAATATTGTTTCACGGTGTCAGAGTTGATGAGTTGTGGAAATTCATCGCCGTCCATTTCTTGAAATCTGAGAGCGCCTCCTGTTAATGCTTCCTTGACAATAAATGCTTCCTTGACAATAAACGGGCCTTCCCAGTTAGGAGCGAATTTTCCCTTAGACTGATCTTGGTTGTCAAGGATTTTCTTCAAATCCAAGTAATGTTGTTTAAACTGCCGTAGCAGGATTTTTTTGTTGTAGGATCTGGCGATCCTTTGCTGATAGAACTGACCATGGGAGATAGCCACGATTCGCCTTTCGTCTATTAGAGACAATTGGTGATACATGTCTTGTACCCATTGGTCTTCATCCAGCTGAGCGTCTATCAACACTCGGAGTGTTTCCATTTCAACTTCTATAGGGAGCACTACTTCCATCCCATAGGTTAAAGCGTAGGGGGTTTCCCCAGTGGAAGTGCGCATTGAGGTTCTGTAGGCTAACGGAGTGAGAGGCAATAGGTCAGGCCAATCTTTGTGGTTGGTGGACATCTTTTGCATAATTGTCTTGATGTTTTTGTTAGCTGCTTCAATAGCACCATTCATCTTTGGACGATAGATGACAGAGTTAAGATGTTTGATGCGGAATTTACTGCATAATTCCTCCATCATTTTGTTGTTGAGGTTCTTAGCATTGTCTGACACAATCACCTCGGGTTTTCCATATCGATAAACAACATTGTTTCTGATGAAAGAAATGATAACTTCTTTAGTAACCCTGGGGAAAGAGGCTTCTTCTACCCACTTGGTGAAGTAGTCGATCATGGTGAAGATAAACTGATGTCCATTACTGGCTTTAGGCTCAATGGGCCCGATAACGTCCATTCCCCACATTGAGAAGGGCCAAGGTGAATCTGGCACTGATAGCATCTCCTGATGTGGTCATTGCAATCAGCTTTGAGAGATAGCCAATAATGTCTTGTCCTAAGTACTTTCTTGACCAGGAGGGGGCCACTCATGTGGGGCCACAGACTCCACCATGGATTTCATCCATAAGCCTTTGGTCTTGATCTTTGTCTATGCATCTGAGGAGGCCTAGTCCTGCATATATTTTGTAGAGCGCATCTCCACTCAGGTAGAATTTCATAGCAAGTTGATGGATCCGCCTTTTCTCAGTCGAGCTCACTTTTGCGGGTGTAGATCCATCTCGTAGGTATTCCTTGATATGTTGATACCAAGGATGTTGGATGAGAGGTAGCTCAACTAATACTTCTCCAGCGTAATTCCCATTGACTGGGGCCTTGTGCAGGGAAATTGTGACGCTTGGCAAGTGTTCCTTGTCTGATATATGTTAATGAAGGGGGCCAAAGTTGTTAATGCATCTGCAAAGTCATTCCTATTATGAGGAATGTGTATAAAGGAGATTTCTTCGAACTCCAAAATCATCCTTAAAACATGCCGATGGTAGGGCAACAAATGTAGTTCCTTGGTTTGATAGATTCTGTTGGATTGTCAGATTACCAACTCTGAATCTCCAAAGACAGTTAACCACCTGATGCCCATTGAACTGGTCATGTTTTAGCCCCATGAGATAGCCTTCATACTCAGCCATATTGTTGGTCCTTACAAACTGTAATTTGACGGCAACGGGATACTGCTCCCCCGCACCAGATACTAGAACTGCTCTAGCTCCAGCACCTTCCATAATAACAGCTCCATCGAAATACATCTTCCATGCTTGGCGTGTATCATACTGATGGTATTGATGAACTTTCATTACTCCTTCATCGGGGAAATAGGATTCCAAGAGTTTGAAATCCCCTGAAGGTGCGGCGGGCAGTTGATCCGCAATTCCTTCACCTTTAATGGACTTTTGAGTCACATATACGATGTCAAATTGTTGTAGGATCAACTGCCATCTGGGCAGCCGACAATTTAACATGGGTTTATTGAACACGTACTTGAGAGGATCCACGCGGGATATGAGATGGGTTTTGTGACCATAAAGATAATGTTGTAATCTCATGGAAGCCCATGCTAAAGCACAACACGTCTTTTCGATCAGAGTGTATTTGTGTTCATTGCTGCTGAATCTTTTGCTGAGGTAATAGATAGCTCGTTCTTGACCTCTATCGTCCTTCTATCCCAGCATGCAACCTATGGCATCGTCACTTATGGACAGGTACATGAACAGGGGAACATCATCCCTGGGTGGTACCAACACAGGAGCTTTGACTAGTTGTTTCTTGATTGTGAGGAAGGCATTTTGACACTCATCATTCCATTTCATGGATGAGTTCTTCCTTAATAGCTTGAAGATTGGCTCACAGGTTGCTGTGAGTTGAGAGATAAACCTGCTAATGAATTTGATTCTTCCCAAAAATTCCCGTATTTCCTTTTCTGTCTGAGGAATAGGCATTTCCGTGATGGCCTGGATTTTGGTAGGATCCAGCTCAATTCCTTTGTGGCTAACTAGAAATCCTAGCAACTTGCCTGATTTAACGCCAAAGGCACACTTGGCTGGATTCAACTTCAAGTTGTACTTACGCAACCTGTTGAACAACTTTCTGAGATGGTCTAGACGGTCATCCTCCTTTCGGGACTTGACAATGATGTCATCCACATAGATCTCGATCTCTCTATGCATTAAGTCATGGAAGAGAGCCATTATAGCTCGTTGATAGGTAGCTCCGACATTGATGAGGCCGAATGACCACCGTTTATAGCAAAAGGTTCCCCAAGGCGTGATGAAAGCAGTTTTCTCACAATCTACCTCAGCAACCATGATCTGATGGTACCCCGCAAAGCAATTAGTAAAGGAGTACATGTCGTATTGAGCAGTATTGTCAATAAGAATGTGGATAAATGGTACGGGAAAGCTATCTTTTAAGCAAGCTTTGTTCTAGTCCCGGTAATCCACGCAAACTCTCACCTTCCCTCCAGGTTTAGGCACGAGCACGATGTTGGATATCCACTCAGGTTATGTGGACACTATGATGATGCCAGCTTGAAATTGTTTCATAATTTCTTCTTTCACCTTTAAACTCCATTCAGGTTTCAATCGCCTGAGCTTTTGCTTAACTGGCTTAAATCCCTCTTTAATAGGAAGGCGATGAAGGACAATGTTAGTGGAAAAACCCACCATGTATTCATGAGACCATGCAAACACATCCTGGAATTGGGTTAATAGCGTTACCATTTCATTCCGTTGGTTTGGTGTAAGGTCTGAACCAATCTGGATTAACCTAGGGCTTTCTAAGGTTTCGAGATTGAAAGAAGTGGTTTGATCAAGGTTAGGGTTTGGGTTTGTCTTTGACCCATTCTTGAATTTCTGAAGGCACCTCAATGTCATCCTATATTTCCATCAAGGCTAAATTCATCTCTACATCAAAGGTACAATCCTTATGGAGAAGAGGCACCGTATCAGCAAGTACATGCACATCAAAATTCAGAGTCCTGAAACAAAATATGCTTTCACTTAATATATATGAAATGTGTTGATCATAAACAATGTTAGCATATACTAGAAAAATAAACTGCTAGTACTGTATAGAAAAGTAAGTAGTTATTATATCGACAGGGCAGAAAGAGTTTCTGCCCACTTTACACTTGACGACCAATGCAAGGAATGTTGTTCCAATTGGCAAGGCCAAAGTCCAGATGGACCGCAGTGATGGAGGGATTGTCATCATCCTACCTGTCCCGAATGATGACCATTACGTCTGGGCAATCATCGTCTGGGGTGTATCTGCTAGTATGCTCATCATGAATGATGATGCGTATGTAGGACATCATTCGAGTGACGTCTTGCTTGATTCTTCGTTCCTCTTCTTCCACTGTAGGATTTGGAACAAAGACTTCTTTCTCCTTCACCGGTACTGGCTTGGGAAAAAACATAGCCATTACATTGGCTGACACCTTTACGGGAGGTTGTGCGGACTCAGAGTTTGAAGGCAAAGATAAACGCCTCACGGTTGCAGCTGAAGGAATCTGTTGATGCTTATGAGGATTCCTATGACTAGAACTGGAAGAATAGCCTAGCCCAGTTGTTCTAGTTTGCTTGGTTAATCGTATTGGGTACTTGATACCCTGGCAATCTTTACCCAAACCTTGTCCCAACTTATGACCCAACGACATTATTTCTTGAGTAGCCAACATTACGTCGGTAGAAATCTTGAGTTCAGGCAATGGCATTCCAATAGCATGGTATTGGGTATTACTTATTTCCTAGGCATGAAAATTGACCGATTCAATATCTGCATTGGCATTGATGAATGGCATGTCTACGTGTTGAGGACACTCTGGTCTAGCGTTGACCGTGACCAAGCTATTATTGATAATGTATTTTAACTGTTGATGAGAGTGGAGGGGACTGCCCCTGCCATATGAATCCATGGTCGCCCCAGGATCAGGTTGTATCCCGAATCTATCTTGAGTACATGGAAAGATACGCAAAATGTGTGAGGACAAATTTCGATTGGCAGCTCAATTACTTCGACCGAATTTTATCAGGCTACATCAAAAGATTTGATGATAGTATGCCTACTCCGAATTCGGTTGAGATTAATATTCATCTTCACCAAGGTAGCGTATGAACAGATATTTAGAGAGGAACCTCCATCTATCAAGACTCCAGCTAATATGTATCCAAAGGACAAGATCAGAATGTGCAACGGCTTGTAATGACCTGTCCCCTCGGGCGGTATGTCACCATCAGTGAAGGATATCACATTTTTACTAAAAATATGATCAACCAAATGTTAAAAATTTTCTATATCAACTGATGTTGGTAGATAGGCTTCTTCTAAAACCTTCAGCAAGACCTTCAGGTGAATCTCAGAAGTTAGGACCAAGTCCAGAATTGATATTTGTTGTCGAGCTTCTTTTGAGCTTAAAACCACCTTAGCTTCGTGATGACCCATAGTGTGGAGGAATTTTTCAATCTTCTCCATGGGTATTTTCCCATTTGATTTGATGGTAGGCTTCATCATCCGTTGGGGAAGATACAGTGGATTTTCCTTCGACACTGTAGCAGTTGTATATGAGGTGGATCCTTCACCTTCTCTATAATTCCACAGAACTTTGCTCAAGCTAACAATGGGATATTGTGCTCTGTACGACAAGTTGATTGGCTCGGGGGCGGCCACTTTCAGAGGATTGTTTCTTCCCTTAAGTTGAATTGTTGGCATTGTGAGTGACTTGTTAACCCCATCAGTTTCAATGGATATGACTGCTACCACACTCTTCTACTTAGTAGGACTTGAATTCTCACTTGCACGTACCATAGTATCGTCGTCTGCTAAGTGCGGGACACCACTGTCAATTAGATTTTGGATAAGGTGGCGGACGTGCCCAACATTCTTCTGTGCTGTGACCGCGAGATTGGGAGTGATATTGACATACTCCATCAGAGTTGTACCGCCCTAAACGGGGGTTGATTAGAGGTAGAAGGGAACTGACCCTTCCTTCATTGATTAACATATGAAGAATTTCCTCCATAGGTTGGCCCAAATATGTAAATTCCCTTTTGTTGGCAAAATCCTGACGGGCCTTGGCATCTACTCTCTTTGTCACTTTGTCTTCTAGCATTTCATTTTCTGAAAGTGACGAGGGAATATTCATGACAAGAGGTAGGAGACTGGCATTCTCCTGCCTGATTAACTAACGTGTCACTTGATACTGATAAGTCACCAGTTCCGCCAATTGCTCAATTTGTTGCATAGAGCTTTCATCTTTCGTTCCATTATGAACTAGAACTTAGGCATTATCCCATTTGTCATCACTGTCTTTGAGGGTTTGGGAGGATTCACAGCTAAAATTGGAATTCTGTCCGCTACTCCAATTTATCATGTTGACCTCTTCTTCTTTGTGTTGAGGAAGACAGTTATCTTGAACATGAGGCTAATATGGTTTGGTGACCACGATCTCCCCATTGTCTATCAGGTCCTGGATCTTGTGTTTCAAGGCCCAACAATCCTGAGTATCATGTCCCGGTGCCCTGGCATGATAAGCACATTTCTGAGCAGCATTGAAACCCCGTCCATTAGGGTTGGCTGGTGGAAGAAGATGCGTAATTTTCTTATGTGTTGTCTGAAGATTGAAAATGTTCTCGAGGGTATCCCCCAAGGGTGTAAACACTCGAGGGCATTTGACTTCTCCACCTTTTGGTATTGGAGGGTTCGCAGACTGTGCTTGAAAGGTAGTGTAGTTTCTCCTTTGAATAGGCATATTTTGAATGCCTTTTTGACCCTGTAGTATCAGGGAAACATCTTCCTCTTTCTTTTTATGGACCCTCTAGGGGTTGTTCCCATAATTTTCAGACTGGTTGCGATCAGTAACAGCTTTGAGTGCAGCTAGGTCTTGAATTTTACCGGACTTCCATCCCATCTCAGCCATCTCCCCATGTTTAACCATTTCAGAAAATGGTTTGCCGATGCCGGCTAAAACTCTTTCATAGAAAGGCGCTTCTGGTATGTCTATGAAAGTCATGACCATCTCTGATTCTGTCATGGAAGGACTAACTTGGGCAGCCAGGCGTCTCCACCTCTGAGCATACTCTCTGAAAGACTCGTTAGACTGTTTCTTGATCTAGGTAATTTGATACCGATCAGGAGCCATTTGAGACTGAAAGATGTATTGAGTGAGGAAAGCATGTGATAGCTCTTCCTAGCTATGGATCTTTGAATTGTCTAATCTTGTGTACCACGAACGGGCTTCTTCATTTAGACTATTTTGGAACAAGTGCATTCTGAGCTTTTCGTCCTCTGCATAAGATCCAAATTCTCCAATAAACACCTTTAAATATGTATAAGAATCTCCTAACTCGTCATATTTTTTGAAGTCAGGAGTCTTAAATTTTTCTGGATAATGAACACCAGGGAAAATACAAAGATCATCATATGAAACACTCCTGTGTGTTCCAATTCCTTTGATAGCACGAAGAGTCTCTTCCATTTGGAGGACTTTCTTTTTGATGTCATCAGTGTCTGGGTCTCCAGTGGGATGGGAAACATCATGAGTTTTGTTGGTCATATCCAATTGCAGTTCAGGTATTGTAATGACCGGGATTCCTCCTTGTGTGGAGGATTCAGCATGTATGGGTATTTTTGGACCCTGATTAGACTGGTGTATTTCTTTGAGTAGAACAACCAAATCTGTAATTTGTTGGCTTAATCTGTCGCATTCTTTGCGAGAAACTGGATTAAGTTCAATTTGGTCAGATGACGACATGATTGACTGTAGGCCTGTTGCATTTTTGGACTTTGACCGGGTAGTAGGTCCGATTGGTTCTTTGCGAAAGACTTGCATAGTTTAGTCTTTAGGGAATGTGTATAATAACATGCTATGTGATGTGTCCATTTTAGGAATTTTATCCTGCAAAACGGATGTCAGCTGTTTGTAGCATGTTAATTAAAATATGTATGTGTACACATTTCTTCATATTTCTCAATACATGGAGATGTATATGGAATGTAATTACAAGTAATTATGTTTACAAATAATTTGAAATGAGAGTATGAATAAACTTTCTTCTGTTTTGGGTTTATCATAGGCTGACCTATCTTAAGTTACTCTCACGGATTTTTGGCACGAAGGTTCCCAAGTCATCGCAATTTACTTTACTGAAAGTTAATCCGATCTTTCAACTGGAGCGAATTTGGGTGGAGCCTTTCCTGAGCCTTGGAGAATTAGTCTTCTCACGAGTCCAGTAATCAAACACCGACGGGATAGCCTTCTGGTGGAGGGACCACACAACATACATTTACATACATCGCGTCTCACCGTATGAAAATGATGACATGTGAGAAGCACTAATATCACAAGCAGTTATGGTGCGAGGCACTAAGTGAAATAAGGAAATGCATTCGTACACATTCATCATAAATGTAAATGCAACATCCATACACAAGCAGATAACAGTCTTGAAAAAGTTGCAATAGCGACTTAAGTCCTCTTACTAGAGTCCCCAGCAGAGTCACCACCTGTCGACATCGGGATTTTTAGATATCTTTTTCCGTTACTTGTTCTTGGTGTTCTCATTTTAGGTGAGATTTATTTGAAAAAACAAGTGAAAAAGGTCCGACATGTATAATGTCGACGATGGGACTGTTAAGAATCGCCAATTGGTTTTTTTAAATGGCTGTACCAACACAACCGAGAAAAGGTTTGCACATTGACCCAGTGATGTGACACTGCTAAATGGGTCGGTGAAATCGAGATTCATTAGGGTCCGGGGACTTGGTTATGCAGAGGGAAGGTGTTAGGCACCCCCCCGACATCCGTGTTACCACAGTGACCGCCTCTTTTCAAGAAACTTTTATCTGAATGTGTGTGTGTGTGTGGGTCAATGTGCTGTTATTTGGAAGTAGTGTGAGGCCTCGTTCGCACCTATATACACATTGTTTGAATTTATGTAAAAATTCAATTTTAAACAAGATATGGCAGTTATGTTTTATAAAAGAGGTTTTTCAAACCCTGATGCTCAATAGTAATTGAGACCTTTTACACTCCCATTTTATTAAGTGTTCGGCTTGATTGATTTTATTTTACAGATGCGAGGCATTCGTATGAAAATAATATACAAAATAATGTCGACTTCCTCGTTGGTATGAAAACCATCTGAGGAAATTTACACATCGCAGAATAATTTACAAGCTGCCTACAGCTGAAAATGTCCATCATGGGAACTAAATCTAGATCCAATAGGTTGAATCTGTGATCACATGATTCCTAGGCGCACATGATACCACAATTTGTATGAATGTAGTAAGCAGATATATATATATATATATATAAGCTATAAATATATATATATATACAGACATGATCACCAACCACGAAGTATCTCCATGTGGGATCAAAAATGTAAATAAAACTGTAAAAGCTATCAACCGCCACAGAGGAAACTCCAGGCGGGACAAAACGTAAATAAAGCTGTAAATACGGTCAACCGCCACGAAGAAAACTCCAGGCGGGACGAAATGTAAATAAAGCTGTAAAAGCGATCAACTGCCACGAAGGAAACTCCAGGCAGGACGATATATATATAAATATATATATATATATATATATATATATATATATATATATATATATATATATATATATATAAGCGATAAACGCACTGGATGTAAAATCAAGGCTCATCGAACATAGTTCGATAACAGTTCATATATATAAGTATATATATATATATATATATATATATATATATATATATATATATATATATATATATATATATATATATATATATATATAAAGCGAATAAACGCACCAGATGTAAAATCTAGGCTCATCGAACAGAGTCCGACACACAATTAATATATATAAGTATATATATATATATATATATATATATATATATATATTAAAGCAAATAAACGTTCCGGATGTAAAATCTAGGCTCATCTAATAGAGTCTGACACACAGTTAATATATATAAGTATATATATATATTAAAGAAGTAAACGCACCAGACCGAAGTCTAGGCTCATCGAAAAAAGTTCGACACACAGTTCATATATTTAAATATATATATTGAAAAGCAAATAAACGCTCCAGACCGAAATCTAGGCTCAATTGAGGCATAACTAGATAATGTTAGTCAATATATATATATATATATATATATATATATATATATATAAACTGAAACAAAACCACAGACCAAAGTCCGGGCAAAATGCGCGTAACGCGACTCTCAACATGAAGAAGGGTGTGTGCAGAGATGAAAAGAGACTCTAAAGTGTGTGAGAAGGCTTACAGTTGACTGCCAAAGAAGACTTCTATATCTTTAGAGTGGGTAAACACTGGCTTTTGTAGGTATAAAAGAGGCTATATATGAGCTCACAGGTGTTTAAAATGAGAAAGTACACTACATGGGGTGAGTGCAGAGCAAATTAGACAAGGCTTTCACGCCGTTTTCTCTTTCAAAATGGGGACCCCAAGCCCTCTATTTATAGAAAATTTAGCCGCAGGTGTACCAGAGGCAACCCGGGTGGGCCCAGGTTTCTCGGGTCTGGTCGTCTCGTAGTATGTGCTTTCGAGAACTTTAATGTCCACTCGAACTTTCAGAAGTGCAATACGGGCATCCGTTTGAGGTATACAGGACTTATTTCGGACCGCCGTTGTCTAGAGTTGTAAGATGGCATGTGAT
Source organism: Panax japonicus (assembly GCA_020205505.1). Classification (NCBI taxonomy): domain Eukaryota; kingdom Viridiplantae; phylum Streptophyta; class Magnoliopsida; order Apiales; family Araliaceae; genus Panax; species Panax japonicus. Next base: position 69,191,123 of record CM035091.1, read on the forward strand.
TAGAGTTTGTATGAAGTTATTGAAGATGGGACGATGCCCTCCGATCTTCAAGCTTCAATTTTCATCCGTTACCCCGCACAATAGTCACTCAGGATTGGTTAGTCTTGTGGGCCATCCTTGTGTAGAGATGTTGAGACGACGTGGCATGGCATTCCGTTGGCTGGATGAAGATGTTGCCCCTTACCGGTGTTATCATCGGATTGGGCCGTTAAAGCTGACGTTGCTCAGAGCTTCACTGAGATTGGACTGCCACATTTTTCGAAGGTCCTCATTATCATCTTTGAGGTGTGCCTGTCCTCCCGATGTTATCGCTGGGTTGGTACAATGTATCTCGTTGTGAGCGCCGAGATTGAAGCTGGTCGCATTTGAAATAAGCATTTATGGGGTTATCGCAGAAACTGCATTCCTTGAGGTTATCTCCAAGGTTGGTGGCTAGTCCCATGGCTGGGACTGAGACTGGATACCTTGGGGTTATCTCCGAGATTAATCAGTCTTCTCTGGTGTTGGATCTGCATGCGTCGGGGTTATATCCGAGGTTGGGATTGTTACTTCCAGAGTGCTCTGGGGTTAATGCTGAAGTTCTGGTAGTATCCGGTATGCATATGGATTGTCTTTCATGGTTCCCTCTTAAAAGACGAATCTGTCCTCCTGCAATGTTAGTGACAATAGTATAGAAAATTTTGAGTGTTTACACTCTAGTTTTATTGGCTTGCCACCAATAATTGGCCTTTACTTTAAACATGAATGTTGCAAAAGCAGTCTTATGGTTCTCAACAACTCTAGCAACATCAAATGCTTTCCATATTTACATGATCCAGGTCTATGCCTCGACCGGATTCACAGTTCCACGAAATTCAGGTGGTCCAACCGCCTTGAAATCTTTGAAAGTTGCAACATAATTCTACAATTGATTCTGCAATGCTCCTGTCAGAAATGTCACCAACTGCTGAACTGGGTTAGCTTCAGTGTGTTGTTGTTGGTAGACCCCTCAGGGGTTTATTTTCGTGGTTGACACCTTCTTGGAGACATTTTTTGATTAAATAAAAATATACTTATTAGATTATTACTCAATCTTTGAATACTTAACTTGTACATCATAAGATATCATCACATAACACAAAACATCTTGAATAAATATTAACATTTTATTAATTCATAATCTTTTGAAAAACATAATAATGATAGCATCCTTGTTATCTACATCACTTTCCTGAACTACTAAAGTTTCAGGATAACATCATCATCGTATCCCATTGGTTACATAGTACTTGGGATTGACATCGTATTTATTATATAATTAATCACATATCAAGTACATTCTCTACGATGACATACTAAAATGCTGCATAGCCTTACGACGCTCCTCTTCCATAATACGAAACATTGTTCTGCGATCTAACATGTACGATGGCAGTGTCTCGAACTGAATTGGATAATACATAACTCGGTCTTGAGCTCGATTTATCACGGTGTTGAAAACGCCATTCATCTCCTCCATCTTGATCTTTTTTGCTTGTAATTCCCCCTCTGCTACGACTGTATGCTGAGAAGCTTTCTCGTACACGTCTTCAACCCTTGCTTTCTTGGTGGATTATTCTTTCAATTTGTTCTTTAGCTCTATAATCTCCTCTGTCAACTGCTCATTCTCCCCCTCGGTGTGAATCATCTTCCATTCGACATTAATCAGATGCTCGTCAAGATCCCGGATCTCATCGTCCTTCTATGCCATCGAAGTATGACGTTCAGCTACTATCTCCTCCAACTCCTCAACTCTATCCTAAAGCACAATGTTGCGGTCGTATACTTTGTCATACATATGAGCTGCGATAGAGTTTAGTGGAAACTCTTCCTCCTCCTCCTCTTCATCCGTATATGGAAGCTTAACGGGGCCTTCCTCATCCGTCGCTACCACATCATCCTCATCAGGTACTCCATCCTCCTGCTCAACCACTGTGCCCAATGGAGATTACTCCCTTGGCACCAATTGTTCCCATACTACTGTTGCCTCTTTTATAGTTCTTATAAAAGAGCTCTAACTCATACAAGTATACACGGATCAACAAGTAATACAGAGTAAGTAAAGTATCGATCCCACAAAGAAAGTTGTTAACTTAGACTGCTATGCATTAATCACTCACTATATTTATATGCTGAGACTTTAGACTAAATTGTCGATTTGAATAAATTATAATTACTAACTACAAATAAGAATATAAACGAATTAAATATGATGTGGAAACAATGGGATCCTAACTTTTTCCATTATTTCATTCAATCACCATATGTCATGCAAGAAGTGTTTACATATCACAGGATAATAGCCAAGGGCTTAAAAGCGAGTTATAACCATTTTCTAATGCACTATAACCAACTCACATATCATCTACAGATTTTAGAATCCATGTAATCACCAATAACACCATAATTACCATATTCCTATGCGCAATTACAATCCTATTGATTTTAAACACAACCCTTATTCTAGCTCATACGGTAAACCAGTATATTCCTATATGTTTCACAAAATATGCAAGACTTACTCTAGCCCCATATTGGCTTGTACGGTCGCGCTGCCGCGCGACCCTGTACTTTGGCAGCTTCAATTTTTGACTTCTGTTTGATCCTGAATGCTTATAGCAATTGGATTGAACCTGAGAGGAGAAACAATCAAACTATTATTAATACTTACCACTATCTAACCTCTACTAAATATGGAAATCTAAATAAGAATTAAACAAGGAGGGAGAAAGATTGGATGTGGTGCCTCCCATCTAGCGCCCGACTTATAGTCTGTTAGCTGGACCCTTTTCTTGACACCGCTATCCAATTCCTCTACGATAAGATAAGAACCTTCCATCCATTAGAACCGCTATGTGCTTTGGTAGGTTCCCCATCATGAGAATTTGTGAATTGAAACCACCTAGCATATTTCCTGTACATGATGTCCCTAGTTCCATTGCAATGCCAGGTGCTTCTCCCGTTGTATTTGTGAATAGATTTTTGCATTGAGGCATGAAAGATTCAACGGGATTTTCTTCTTCTATTATCTCTTCCGTAGCCCACCATGGTTTGTAAGAGGCTTTATAATCGCAGAAATTATTGCTTTGGATGTGACTACCAATGGGACATGGGTGTGCAAAGTTCACTGAATTTTTCATCTCTAATTGAGAAGGCACTTGGGGTATTATACAAGTCAGCTCATGTTCTTTATTTTCCATACCCCCAGTTTTCTCCTCAATGTCCACTCCTTTCAGTTCATTCAGTGGCATGTACACTTCTGGCTCTCCATCGATTTCATCATCCATGTCATAGCACCAATTGTTTGGAGGGCGATTTTTCAAGGCTTCGAACATTTGATCCATATGATTCTGAAGCTTTCGAATTGACCTCTCTTGCTCAATCATCTTCTCCTCAGTTGATGCTAAGACTTTGAACCACAAATCCTCTTATCTTGAATTATATTGTTTAGTTTCAAAATACATATATTGAGGACCATTCACTGAGGAGGTAATGAGTTATTCCATCTGTCTGTTAAGATTTTGGCTTGATAACTCCTTAATCATCATCGTCTCTTCATGGTCTTCTATGCTTTTTGACATGAATTCCTTCAACTCTGCATTTTCTTCTTGTTTCATTGGAGGTGGATATGAGAAATTTGATGGATATGTTGGACTTGAGATGCAGTATTGACCTTGATAGTTATAACCCCTTTCATAATCTGGGTGATACCCCCAACCTTGTTGATAATCAGGATAAACATCGTTGTTGAAGTAATCACCCCCAAAATGCACTTGTCTAACCTTGATGTTGCACTGATAACTCGGATGCTCGCCAGCACAGTATTCACATGTAACTGCTATCTCTCGAATGCGTTGGGCTGCAAGAACATCCAACCTCTCTGAAAGTGTTGCAATATGTGTTGACAATGTTGAAAATACATTGAGTCCTTCAGGTCTTGTGTCCCTTTGTTGAATCCTATTTGCATAAAGCAATTGATAAGCAAAGTCATCCATGGTACCCTCTAACTGTGTTTGTAAATTTATGTGCACTCTTGCTTTCAAACCTTTTCTGTTTATATTATCTTTTGCTGGTGTTAACTCTGAATTGGAAGATCGTGTGTGCATAAAACTTTACAAGTACCTGTAACCAAAAACAAAATAAAAATAGAAATGAGAAATGAACAGAATTGTCTAAGTCATACAATACAACTTTAAACTAATGATAATTATCTAAATTAACGCCTTTCCCCGGCAACGGCGCCAAAAACTTGTTGCCTCTTTTATAATTCTTATAAAAAAGCTCAAACTCATGCAAGTATACACGGGTCAACAAGTAATATAAAGTAAGTAAAGTATCGATCCCACAGAGAAAGTTGTTAACGTAGACTAATATGCATTAATCACTCACTATATTTATATGCTGAGACTTTAGACTAAATTGTCGATTTGAATAAATTATAATTACCAACTACAAATAAGAATATAAACGAATTAAATATAATGTGGAAACAATGGGATCCTAACTTCATTCAATATTTCATTCAATCGCCATATGTCATGCAAGAAGCGTTTACATATCACAGGATAATTGCCAAGGACTTAAAAGCGAGTTATAACCATTTTCCAATGCACTATAACCAACTCATATATCATTACAGATGTTAGAATCCATGTAATCACCAATAACACCACAATTACCATATTCCTATGCGCAATTACAATCCTATTGATTTTAAGCCCAACCCTTACTTTAGCTCATACGGTAAAACAATATATTCATATCTGTTTCACAAAATATGCAAGACTTAATCTAGCCCCATATTCACATGCTATCACGATTTCATCCATATTCATATGTTCATTTCCAATTACATATAAATACTAACATAAAGATTATCAATCATTCATACATGCAAACCAACCATGATAGATAACCTAATGATATGCAAAACAAATCTAACACTTAGATGTGTAACCAAACTACATATTAAAATCCGTTATAATCCCATAATGGAGTTTAGTTCATGGCGGAACCAAAAGCCATTATGGGATCAAGACTAAACAAGATCAATAATCAAGCGAATAAGAGTAAGAGGTAGAGAACAATCAAACCCAAACACTGAATAGTAATCAATGATTAACTATGAAAACCCCAAAGAATTTCATTCAATAATAATAAAAATCCACAATGGTTAAGAACTCCAAGAAGAAGAAGAGAATAAAACGTTGCGGCTTCGTTCTCCATTGGGATCTCCCCCCACTGTGTTAACCCTAATTCTAATATGAAAATACGTAAAATAATGTCAAGTCTGTAGAAGCCCCGAATCCAGGACCCAAATCACCTCGAATCTGGTATACTATTTCTATAACTATTTGCGGAAGATATAAACATAAATTGTTTATACAATACTTTACACACCATTCCCCAAGGTCGAGTAACCTTAACTTATACACAATTCATAAACTTTCTAACATATAACACTTTTATCAAACTATACTATTACAAGATAGCCGCATATTTTATCACAAACTGAACTTGGCCTTAACCTTTTCTTGTATCCAAACGCATTCGCCTTATCTGCAATGTTTTATCATGATATAGCAAGAGTGAGCATGAAAGTTTCCCAGCAAGTTTAAGTTTAACAATATAACGATATATCATGATTGAAGAGTATGAATAATAAGCTGGCTATAATTCATCAATATAATTGAGAACTAGCACGAACAAACTTCTGACTGAACAAGTTTTAAACATGAACAAACATTTCTGAACCAACTGGTAATGAAGGTGATCAACCTTTCATACCTGACTTATACATGCAAGATGTACAGAATACAATTTTCATGGCAATCAAGAATGATTAACCATAAGCTTGAATAAAACACTCTTAGTAGAGTTAAGTACAAAGAAACTTGCCTGAACCGTTGATTACTGCAACGCAATTTATAACGCTTTACCCGAAGACCTAATATTAGTAATATAGATCTCCAATATTAGAATAATATCATCACAGTATAATACTGTTATATTTATATCCACAGAATAACCTAAACACATAGCACATAATCCTATCAGTCTATAATACACATAAGACTTGGCATCAAATTAGACTATTAAGTTTGAGTTGATACCGACACAATTTTATCATCCCGACGGTCTAGTCGGAAAAATATCGAGTTTAAGTTCAATTAAACTCTTCCTAAGCGCTTAACCATGCCATAGAGTCACATTTATATGATTTAACACTCGCTTTTTCATTTCATAAGTATTCATTAACATCTAATAAGTCAAATACTAATCCAGCAACCTGGATTCTAAATCTAGCAACTAAATTACCAACTCAGCAACCTGAATTCCAAATCCAGCAACCTGAATTCCAAATCCAGCAATCTAAACTGCAATCCAGCAAACTGGATTTAACAAATTTTTCAATTCAGCAAACTGTTTTCTATATCCGTATCACGAAAATACCAAATCAATGTATTATTCTCCTATCCTTTGGTCAAACATATATACATGCATTTCATACACAAAAAAAAGTATTTTTTTCATAATTTTCTAACTTCCTTTAGTATTTTTCAAAAATTAATTCTAGTGCGTATCTTAAGAAATTAGCTACCTCGTGCTTAACTCCAGTAATGCCCATCTTTTGACACGATCTTATACGTGTTAACGTGATACTCTATTTTAAATTTCGTGGAAATCGGAGTTGTAGAACTCCGGTTATAGCGATTTACGTCGGAAAATCACAAAAATTGGAACGATCATACTTGGTCGTTTTAACTGGGAATTAGTTCATTTTTGGACACGAGCTACATAATACCATATATTCTCATTTTCCAAAAGCCTGGAATTTTTCTCATTAAATAAATGTCCAAAACAGCCCCCGGAAAATTTTGGACAGCAACTTTTTGTCATTTGGCAGTTTTGGATTCCTTCACCAAAACTTAAATAAAATGAAATATATAACTCCGATTAATGATCCGTCAATTTTGTTGGGTTCGTATCTTTCCGAACTACAGTTTTAATCTATCAAAATCCATATTCGGACATGTTAAACTCCTGGAAATTAGCCTGGAAGTGGCTAGTAAAAACTGTCCTTCTATCAGTTTTTCTTATCTTTGAGTAGTTTGGTAGAAATCCCATAACTCTCTCCTCCGATGTCGGATTTAGTCCATTTCGGAGTCTATGGAAATCTTATTGAGTGTAATATAACATATCACAAGTCCAGAATTTTTATAGTAACCTAACAAATCCGAAATTTTCTGTTTAGGGCAGCAGTCCACTAATTCATTTAAAATAAAAAAAAACTGTTTTGGTTCTTCTTCTTTGCTCAAGCTTATAAACCCTAAAAATGGCAAGATCTAACCATAAAATATCATATATCATGTAGATCTCCCCTCATATGGTTCAAAATCATAAGTTCAACACTTGATCTAAAACACCATATCAAAACTCTTTTTAAAAGTTTAACTTTTCCGGAAAATTTCCATTTTTCTATTCCTTTTAATTCCAACCAAATCAACACCCAATATGGGTAGATATAAACATAAAACTCTCATAAACACATAGATCTAAGGTTTTTGAGTTGATAACTATGGATTCAAGGTTTGATTTACAATCATCAAAAATTAACTAAACAAAAAGGTTTATACATTTTCTTACTTGCTCTCCTTCTTCTTCTTCATAGCTTCTTCCATGGATGAATCTTTGGTGTATTAAGATCAAAAACTCCTCTTCTTCTCATCTTGGAGCTGCCGAAGCCTCCCTTCTCTCAGTCTCTCTTATTGCTTATCCGGCCAAGCTCCTTCATTTTCCACCTTCTCCACTCATTCTCTCTCTTTCTCCCGTTCTCTCTTTCTTTCTCTTGGCTTTCTCTCTTCTCTCTTTCTTCTTTTCTATTTTTTCTTCTATCCCTTTCTCTTTCTCTAGCTTATCTAATTTGGAAAGGAAGAATAAAAGTAACTAAAGTGTTAGTATGATTTTCATGTATATTTGCTATAATGTGTAAGTATACTTCTCCCCTTGCTTCTCTCTCTTATCATATCAATTACCAACTGATGTTGCTTGCAAGTATAAGCATATGTGTTGGTTAAATAAAAATTGGACACCTAAGGAGAGTTGTTGAGAGTTAGTAAATAATTCTTGTCAAATTAAATTAACCATGTGCTCCTCTTTCTCTCCCACTTAATCATTTAATGTTGCTTGAAAGCTATACTAAATGTTGGATAAATAAACAAGTGACACATATGGAGAGTTGGTGACCAACTTAGACAAATAAGAGACCAAAATAAATCTTAGTCACATGCTCAATCTTTCCTCATTTTTCCTCCTACATAAACCGGCCAATGTGGCCCTTATGCACCCACATGTTGGTTTTATTTTATTGCTTACAAGCTTAGTAATATGTGATAGATTTGTTAAAGAATTAACACATGTGGTAGTTGGTGGGAGTGGTTGAACCACTTTATCCACTAAAACAAGTTATCAACAACCCTCACATTCTCTCCTTATCTCCTCTCTAGAACCGACCATGTGGCATAAGATTCTTCCAAGTTTGATTTAATTTCTTTGTCCAAAAATGTCCCTCCTTACTTGGATCAAATTTTGGGCTTTTAAATTATAGATTGGGCCAACTCTTAGGCTTAAACCTTAAGTCTTTTGAGCTTTCTAATAAAAATATTTGGACTTCCTAAATAATTATTTGCACCATTTAAATATCCATAGTCCAACACTTTTTTATTCTATGCTACCCTAACTTATTTAATTAGGGTTTTCATTTCCTCAACTATAACTTAAATCCTTACTCACATGTCCATTCATTTCCTTAACCCACTTCGACTTGCTATAATTAGGTTATAAAATTAATTAACTGAGATGTATAAAATAAATCTCTTAGAATTAGTATATATTCTATATACCAATATTTTCGCAACTCATAACCCTTAAGTTATTCAATCCTCCATTCCTAATATATAATTAAGATTACACTAGTTTCTATTGTTTGTTTATATAATAAGCAAACAAACACATAATATTCATAATCATTGCTCATAACATTTAACCCTTAGGGTTTTATACAAAGAATTAGAGTTTCTAATTTAGGGTTTTTAAACATATCGTTAGGGTTTTTAACAGTTCGTTAGATTTTTCTATCTACTGAACGTTGACGTTCTTAATATATACATAGGGTTTGACACTGATAAAATTTATCTGGCCAACCCTTGACCCTTAACCACATTCTGAACATATACATAACCATATACACAGAGCATATTTACATAAATCCTTAATCCTGAATAATTCACCTATATCCTTCACCGAATTTTGAAATCCTCAAATTTCAATCCCAATAACATCAAACGCATACACTTATTTTATGTCTAGGTCTATTATTTAACCATAAATCAATCATTTAAGATTTTCATAAATTGTCTAAATTCTTGGGTTGTCACAAAGTCCCCTCTCTGAAACATGCCAGAATCATTTTATACAAATTACACATCATCAAATTTGTTTAATTAAAAATAAAACAAATTACAACATCAGCATCGTGCGCGGCCGAGCGCGGCTCTAGTATATCTGTCTCGCGGCCGCAAGACTTACAGTATGCTCAGTACCTCCAGACGTCTTAATGTGCGATCGCGTGCTCCTGCATCACGGGCGCACGATGGGTCTCTCGCAGATGCGCGGTCCTTGCCTCGCGGGCGCTTGACTTGCAGAATGCTCCTTATGTCCAGCCCTGCACTCGCGCGGGCACGCGAGCTTGCCTTTTTATTGCCGCGCGGCTGCGTGGCCTATGTCCTGCAAATCCTGAGTCTGGTTTATGCTTTGCTGCTGCTGCTAATTGTTTGTTCATGCCTTAACCTCTTGCTTGCTTGATTTTTATGCCTCATTATGATCCAATGCCGTGCACATCGTCGCCTTTCCACTAGCCTACACACATACGCTCATCGATGCATCAATTTCCACCAAAATAACGCCGATTCCTGCACTTATTCACTAAAAGGAGTTTTAAGTACATGAAATGCAAAATAACATGAAATGCGACTAAAGCACAATGAAATATATACAAGGTGGGCACACTTCGCATGGATTAATATACAATAAGTGAGTAAAAATATCACTTATCAACTACCTGAATATCTTGAGGCTCCTCCTCTCTAGGTATCTGAGGTCCCTCCTCCCTAGCCTGACTGGATTGTCCCACATTAGCCATCCTGACAACAAAATTTGAAGTGTTTAATTACTAATTGTCACTATTCGACACTCACGAGCACATTAGTTACAGCCTCATAAGCACATAAGTGTTTTATTATTTCTTTCTTAAAACTCAATAGGAGTTGATCACCACTATCTTTTTAATCTTCTGTATGGTTAATTACTCAAGCTTTTCCCCCCACCTAAGGTTCATAACTCAAAGCTCTGATATCAACCTATGACACCCCCAAATCTGGATACTTCCTTCCTACAAGATTTTGTGTTCACTTTCTAATCATACATTTCTAACTACCCAAATATAATAAAATTTAAACAATAAACTTTCCCATTAAAGGATTACATTAATAATTCCAATAAAATCTCCCAGGTTATCTAACATTTAAAACAAACATTAAGTGAGAAAATTAAATAATTACATCTCCACAATTAAAACAAAGCCTGACAATATAAAAATCAACAGATGTATAAGTTTTCAACACTTGTTCATCTTTCCTTTCCTTTTATTGGTGGTAGGTTCATTGACCTTCTCAAATTTAGCTGTAATAGTTATATAAACAAGAGTGAGCAAAACTATTGCTAACTTGAAATGACAATGAATAATAATATCATAATAACTGCCAAATGAATAGGCTAAATAGAACTGAAAAACATTCTCTAACACTGACAATCAAGAACTGAAAACAAAATTTAAAATATATCTGAGGGTCACAAGACCACAAACTATGTCCAAGGTTATAAGTATTCTTTCAACTTAAACCTAAACAGTCATCATGTAAGACCCCAGTTTTTATAAATAAAGATGAATTTTCATAATTATTATTTTTGAATATTATGGAATAAATTTGATAAAATATATAGTTGTGGGTAATATTTATAAATTTTGCAAAGTACGCAAGTTGTTATAAAATATTCGTTTGGTCGGGGAATATTCTTTTTGTCGGGGAATATTCGTACGACGGCACAATCATTAGTGGACCCCACAACGGAAGTATTGTTGTAGTTAGAAAAACGACAAAATTATCTTTCTATAAAATAATGGCGGAGGTGTTACCGTTAAAACTGTTGAACTACTCGGTAGTAAAAGTACAGTAATACGCGTTGTTGCATAGTAGCACACGGTATTGATTATTGATGCTTACGTGAGAAGTCACTCAGCTATACTCAATTAATGCTACAGTAATTGCTGCATCATATCTCTTATATTATTGATTCAATTATTGTCACAGTATCATCTGTATAATATGTTATATTATTTAAACAATAATTGAGATGACAAGTTATAACTGATTAATAATTGTTGAAAGATTAAATATTTGTTGATTAAAAATAAAATGATTTCTGGTAATTTTTATTCAATCCTTGATGTATATAAAGAGTCTATTATTAGACGTTTGTGGTAAGTTTAATTATTTATGGGGGGCCATATGTCATCATCTAAGAGTCTCTTTCATAAATAGTAATTACTTTTGTAAATAATAATTACCTTCGTAAATAGTAATTACCTTCGTAAATAGTAATTACCTTTGTAAATAATACTTACCTTAGTAAATAGTAATTACCTTCGTCAATAGTAATTACCTACGTAAACAGTAAATACTTTCGTAAATAGTAATAAATCTTCTATAAATAGAGGCCTAGGGCTTCATTATTTTTCACGAATTCGTTCAAGCTATAGAGAGAGAAAGTATAGAAAGAATAAGAGAGAAAGAAGAAGAGTATTCGGTTACTACACTACTGCAGTACTCAATCTTTTAATAAGGTAAGGGGTGTTATTCATTCTTCTTGAAGAGAACTTATGTTATTCCATTCTTTGTTATTCTGTTGGAATAACCTGTAAAAGTGGCATACCCTATACATGACCTGTATACGCGGTGTACCCTATACTTGGTGAAATCCTTATGTTATTCCATTTCTTATTATTCTATCGGAATAACCTGTATACGCGGTTTACCCTATACTTGGTGACATTCTTCTATTATTCTGTTGGAATATCCTGTTTGTGTGTTTTACACCGGACCTGGTTCCATTCCTTATTATTCTGTTGGAATATCCTATCTGTGTGTTTTACACCGGATCTGGTTCCGTCTTTATTATTATTCTGTTGGAATATCCTATCTGTGTGTTTTACACCGGATCTGGTTCCGTCTTTATTATTCTGTTGGGACATCCTGTCGGTGTGAATTTCACCTGACCTGGTTCCGTTATTTATTATTTTGTTGGAATAACCTGCCTGTGCGGTCTATCGCATGCATGGTGATTTCTTTTGTTATTTCATTCTTTATTGTACTCAGTTGGTTAAAACTTTAACTTCTATACTCCATGAAATTAGTAGAATATCCTTGATATTTGCGCTTCATCCAGTATCCTTTCATGAAAATATTCTTCTGATCATTCTTGAATTTTACACCACAAAACAGTATCGTGTTGACAATTTGGACGTTAATAATTCCTGGATAAAATAATTCTTGAACTTGTTTTATTGAATTCTTATATCATTGTCATCATCCTCATGTTTATATTTTGTTGAAAGTCATATGTGGCATGTAGTGCATAGATGGACTTGGTGTGATTATGACCAGGGATTATTCGGTGTAATCATGACCGTAATATTACAAATGATGTAAAAATTAAAAATCCTCATTGGCCCGTAGTGCATTGATGGACAGTTGTTGGCATGATCATGACCACTAATGAATACACAAATATTCTTGGTCGTAGTGCATGAATAATTGTGGTCGTGATACTAAAGAATATCCTTGGCCGTAGTGCGGGGGTGATTCGATGATGTGGAATATTTATTAAGCTGAGTCTCAGCTATAACGATGATGAAAAACCTTTTAAATCATAAAAGATAGTAGTTTTATTTTCTACTTGACTCTTTTAATGGATTGTTGGTTCCGCTGCAGTTAAACTTGATGGTTATTGTATTTTATCAGTTTAACACTGTTGAAGGCTAATGATAATTTATTCTGCATTATCTTAGTCATAATATTTCTTACTGGGCTAATTGAGCTCACCCTTTCTTCCACTGTTCTCTTCAGGAAATGATAATATAGCTGGGACGAGTTGGGGAACGGAGTGATGGACCAGAGAATAGTATTAGTAGTCCTCATTATTCTGTTAAATAGTGTGACAATAATTGTATTGAGGACTCCTTTTGAGTTTGTATGATCTCTAGTAGACAGTTATTGTATTCAAACTCACAGTTGTATTTTGTCGTATTATACACGACAGTGATATTAGTAAGTTGTATTTGAATTCTGTACCATGTATCTGACGACTCAAGATGGGTGATGTATACCTAATTTTGGGGGCGTCACAGTTGGTATCAGAGCTTAGGGATATGATCCCTGGCTAAGATGTGAGACTAGAACTAGGAGGGGAGAGACGGGGAATTCCTCCGCTAGTATGACCTACCTAAGTTTATGTGCTATTTTATTGGTCGGTCAGAATATAGGGATAATATATTACATGTCAATTAACCTTTTGTTTTGTGGCAGTATCTGAAAATGACATCTGAGAATGTTGAGAATAGAAATGGAGCACAGGCGATCGTTGATTCACCACATATCAATAATCAGGATAATGTGCATCAGGAAGGCGAAAATCCTCATGCAAACAACAATACTGACCAAATGACAAATGATCAAATGTTCAGAGGTTTTATGCAAATCATGCAACAGCAGGCGAGAGTGACTCCTGTCCAAAACGTAGATGGAAACACGGGAAACTCTCGGGCGGTCACCGCTAAACAGTTCAAGGAGCTGGGACCACCGGAGTTTAAGGGGGAGCCAAAACCACTTATGGCGGAAACATGGATAAAGCAGATGACCAAGATATTTGAAGTCTTGGGATGCTCCGAGGAGCAAAAGGTTCCCTTTGCAGCTTTTATGTTGCGCGGAGAGGCAGATTACTGGTGGGAATCGGTAAAACGTACTCAACCTGCTGTACTGAAGATATCTTGGGAGAAGTTCCAGGAGCTGTTCAACGATAAATACTTTCCCGAAAGTATTCGCCACATGAAGGAGGTGGAGTTTATTAAGTTGGAACAAAATAATATGACCGTGTCGCAATACGAGGCAAAATTTGCGGAGTTATCACGGTTTGCGTCCCACTTGGTGGATAATGAAGAGAGAATGGCGCGAATGTTTTTAAGAGGTTTGAGGCCGAAAATACGTCAACATCTTATTTCTCATAAACTGTGTTTGTATTCAGATGTTGTAAATAGGGCTCAGTTAGTGGAGCGCGATAACGAGTCAACTCAACTAAAAGAGAGCAGCCGGCAAAATTATAATACCAGCGAGAGTGGTCATCAAAGCGGTGACAACAAGCGTGGAGGAAATCAGCAAGCCAAAAATGGTAACCACTTCAGTGGTAATCAGGGCCAAAACAATAAGAATGGACATTTCAAGAAGAGGAGATTCAACAATGATGGAAAGACGTCAGCACCAGCACCCGTTGTTAAGGAAGGAGAAAGACCACCTATCATATGCTTCAAATGCGGAGGGGAGGGACATATTAGTCCAAATTGCGCGATGCCGTCCAAAGCATGTTATAATTGTGGAAGAGAAGGTCACTTAGCCCGATTTTGTCGTTTACCGAAGACAAATTCAGCTAGGATGGAGGCACCAAAGGCCGTCCCAGAAAGGTCAAAGGCCGGTAGTGCAAGGGAGAGCGTTTGTTGTGACCTCCCAAAAAGCAAGGAACCCGAATGAGGTCATCACGGGTAAGCTTATCATAAACTCTAACGAAATATATACTTTATTTGATACCGGTTCTACCCATTCTTTTATTTCTCCTACTTGCGCTCATCGATTAAATTTGACTCCGGAGAAATTAGACTTTGACTTATCTGTGGAAACTCCATTGGGAGAAACCTTCATTACATCCACTGTTTATAAGTCTTGTTTGGTTCAAATCGGTACCCTCACATTACCTGTAGATCTTATTTCATTGAAAATACTTGCATTTGACGTGATTCTAGGGATTGATTGGTTAACTACTCATCATGCAAAAATTGATTGTTTCCATAAGGTTGTTAGCTTTCATATTCCTAATCAACCTATTATGCGAATTCAAGCGACCAAACCATTAAAATCAATCACGGTCATCTCAAGCCATAAAGCTATTCGTTTATTGAAAAACGGATGTCAAGCTTTCTTAGCTCATGTCACAGATTTAAACAAAAATACGTCAGTTTTGAACGATATTTCTATTGTTAATGAATTTCCTGACGTATTCCCCGAAGAACTTCCTGGCCTACCCCCAGAGCGTGAGATTGAATTTTGTATCGACCTTGAACCCGGTACAAAACCCATTTCTAAAGCCCCATATCGAATGGCTCCTATTGAACTTCAGGAGTTAAAAACCCAACTACAGGAATTGTTAGACATTGGCTTTATTCGTCCTAGTACTTCTCCTTGGGGTGCTCCTGTTCTATTCGTGAAGAAGAAAGATGGGAGTATGCGACTTTGTATTGATTATCGGGAGTTGAATCATGTCACCATCAAAAATAGGTATCCATTGCCACGAATTGATGACTTGTTTGACCAGTTGCAAGGAGCCAAATTCTTTTCAAAGATTGATCTTCGTTCCGGGTATCACCAATTGAAGATTAGAATCGATGACATTCCAAAGAAGGCTTTCAGAACTCGGTACGGGCATTATGAATTCCTAGTCATATCCTTTGGATTGACTAATGCTCCTGTTGCCTTCATGGATATGATGAACCGAGTATTCAAGGAATATTTGGATCACTTTGTGGTCGTCTTTATTGATGACATCCTTATTTATTCCAAAAGCCGTGAAGATCATGAGCAACACTTGAGGCTGACACTCCAAAAGCTTCGTGAATATAAGCTTTATGCTAAGTTGAAGAAATGCGAGTTCTGGCTTGAGGAAGTAGCATTCCTTGGGCACGTGGTATCAAGTCATGGAATATCTGTTGACCCAACAAAGATTGAATCTATTCAAAGCTGGGAGCAACCTAAATCAGTGACCGAAGTACGTAGCTTTCTCGGTTTAGCTGGTTATTATCGGAGATTCGTGGAAGGATTTTCTCGAATCGCTACTCCATTGACTCAGCTGACTCGGAAAGATACAAAGTTCGATTGGAGCAAAGAATGTGAGAAGAGTTTTCAAAAACTCAAGAGGAGACTCATTTCAGCACCTGTTCTGACAATACCATCTGGCTCGGAGGGTTTTGTCATCTACAGTGATGCTTCGGGCAAAGGGTTGGGATGTGTTCTCATGCAACATGGAAAAGTCATAGCCTATGCCTCGCGACAACTCAAAGAATATGAGAAGAATTATCCTACTCATGATCTAGAGTTGGCAACTGTTGTCTTTGCACTTAAAATTTGGAGGCATTACTTGTATGGGGAGAAAGTAGAGATCTTTACTGATCATAAAAGCCTCAAATATTTCTTCACTCAAAAGGAACTCAACATGCGACAACGACGTTGGCTTGAACTGTTGAAAGATTATGATCATACCATCCAATACCATCCTGGAAAAGCAAACGTGGTAGCTGACGCATTGAGTAGAAGATCACATGCAAGTACGAGTGCGCTATTGTCAACGCAAGGGCCCATTTTGTGTGACTTGCAAAGGATGGAGATAGAGTTAAAGACTCCGGGGACGCATGTGACCATGGCAAATATACGAGTAAAACAGACTTTAATCGATAAAGTTAAAGTTGCTCAAGCTACAGACCTGGAGCTGATGCGTATGAGGAAGAAAGTGCAAGAAGGTGCTATGCCGGAAGCAAGAATCGATGAAGAAGGAATACTTCGAGTCAACTCCAGACTTTGTGTTCCTAATGACCCTGATTTAAAGTATAAAATCATGATGGAGGCGCACAATACACCGTTTGCAATCCATCCTGGGAGTACTAAAATGTATCATGATATTCGTCATACATTTTGGTGGAGCAATATGAAGATAGAGATAGCGTTGTTTATCTCAAGGTGTCTAACTTGTCAACGAGTTAAAGCGGAGCATCAAGTACCAAAAGGTCCATTGCAACCACTTGAAATTCCAGAATGGAAGTGGGAGCACATAACCATGGATTTCATTACCGGTCTTCCTAAGGTTTCTCAAGGCATAGATGCGATTTGGGTCATTGTTGATAGATTGACCAAGTCTGCTCATTTCTTATCGATACGAGAAACTTATACACTTGAACGTCTTGCTCGTATGTACATAAATGAGATTGTAAGACTGCATGGTATGCCGGTATCCATAGTTTCTGATCGAGACCCAAGATTTACTTCACGATTTTGGGTTAGTTTGCAAAAAGCTATGGGCACAGACTTACGATTTAGCTCGGCATATCATCCTCAGACGGACGGACAGTCGGAGAGAACTATTCAAACACTTGAAGATCTATTAAGACTCTGTGTCCTTGATTTCAAGGGAAGTTGGGACAAGTTCTTACCATTGGTGGAGTTTTCCTACAAAAACAGTTATCAAGCAAGTATTGGCATGGCTCCATTTGAAGCGTTGTATGGAAGAAAGTGTCGTTCTCCAGTATGCTGGGATGAGGTGGGTGAAACAACGTTGTTGGGACCGGAGTTGGTACGTATGACTACGGAAAAGATTCAAACGATCCGACAACGTATAAAAACCTCACAAAGTCGACAAAAGAGTTATGTTGATCTTCATCGAAAGGACGTGGAATTCAATATAGGAGATCATGTGTTGTTACGTGTTACTCCGTGGAAAGGAGTTACAAGATTTGGAAAGAGAGGAAAACTCAATCCTCGATTCATCGGTCCATTTTTAATCCTCGATCGAATAGGAACTGTGGCCTATAGACTCTCTTTACCGCCAAGTATGTCTCGTGTTCATAACGTTTTTCACATATCCATGTTACGTAAATATGTGAAAGACCCGAACCACATTATTGAGTTAGAACCGGACGAAATAGCGGAAGATTTGACGTATGAAGAGGTTCCTGTTCAAATCTTGGATAAGAAGGAACATATTCTACGCTCCAAGGTTATACCTCAAGTCAAAGTTTTGTGGAGAAACCACGATGTTGAGGAAATGACTTGGGAATTAGAATCTGAAATGAAATCAAGGTATCCTTACCTCTTTGACATACCAGGTACGTACCCTAATTTCGAGGGCGAAATTTCATAAGAAGGGGAGGTTGTAAGACCCCAGTTTTTATAAATAAAGATGAATTTTCATAATTATTATTTTTGAATATTATGGAATAAATTTGATAAAATATATAGTTGTGGGTAATATTTATAAATTTTGCAAAGTACGCAAGTTGTTATAAAATATTCGTTTGGTCGGGGAATATTCTTTTTGTCGGGGAATATTCGTACGACGGCACAATCATTGGTGGACCCCACAACGGAAATATTGTTGTAGTTAGAAAAACGACAAAATTATCTTTCTATAAAATAATGGCGGAGGTGTTACCGTTAAAACTGTTGAACTACTCGGTAGTAAAAGTACAGTAATACGCGTTGTTGCATAGTAGCACACGGTATTGATTATTGATGCTTACGTGAGAAGTCACTCAGCTATACTCAATTATTGCTACAGTAATTGCTGCATCATATCTCTTATATTATTGATTCAATTATTGTCACAGTATCATCTGTATAATATGTTATATTATTTAAACAATAATTGAGATGACAAGTTATAACTGATTAATAATTGTTGAAAGATTAAATATTTGTTGATTAAAAATAAAATGATTTCTAGTAATTTTTATTCAATCCTTGATGTATATAAAGAGTCTATTATTAGACGTTTGTGGTAAGTTTAATTATTTATGGGGGGCCATATGTCATCATCTAAGAGTCTCTTTCATAAATAGTAATTACTTTTGTAAATAATAATTACCTTCGTAAATAGTAATTACCTTCGTAAATAGTAATTACCTTTGTAAATAATAATTACCTTAGTAAATAGTAATTACCTTCGTCAATAGTAATTACCTTCGTCAATAGTAATTACCTTCGTAAATAGTAAATACTTTCGTAAATAGTAATAAATCTTCTATAAATAGAGGCCTAGGGCTTCATTATTTTTCACGAATTCGTTCAAGCTATAGAGAGAGAAAGTATAGAAAGAATAAGAGAGAAAGAAGAAGAGTATTCGGTTACTACACTACTGCAGTATTCAATCTTTTAATAAGGTAAGGGGTGTTATTCTTTCTTCTTGAAGAGAACTTATGTTATTCCATTCTTTGTTATTCTGTTGGAATAACCTGTAAAAGTGGCATACCCTATACATGACCTGTATACGCGGTGTACCCTATACTTGGTGAAATCCTTATGTTATTCCATTTCTTATTATTCTATCGGAATAACCTGTATACGCGGTTTACCCTATACTTGGTGACATTCTTCTATTATTTTGTTGGAATATCCTGTCTGTGTGTTTTACACCGGACCTGGTTCCATTCCTTATTATTCTGTTGGAATATCCTATCTGTGTGTTTTACACCGGATCTAGTTCCGTCTTTATTATTATTCTGTTGGAATATCCTATCTGTGTGTTTTACACCGGATCTGGTTCCGTCTTTATTATTCTGTTGGGACATCCTGTCGGTGTGAATTTCACCTGACCTGGTTCCGTTATTTATTATTTTGTTGGAATAACCTGCCTGTGCGGTCTATTGCATGCATTGTGATTTCTTTTGTTATTTCATTCTTTATTATACTAAGTTGGTTAAAACTTTAACTTCTATACTCCATGAAATTAGTCGAATATCCTTGATATTTGCGCTTCATCCAGTATCCTTTCATGAAAATATTCTTCTGATCATTCTTGAATTTTACACCACAAAACAGTATCGTGTTGACAATTTGGACGTTAATAATTCCTGGATAAAATAATTCTTGAACTTGTTTTATTGAATTCTTATATCATTGTCATCATCCTAATGTTTATATTTTGTTGAAAGTCATCTGTGGCCTGTAGTGCATAGATGGACTTGGTGTGATTATGACCAGGGATTATTCGGTGTAATCATGACCGTAATATTACAAATGATGTAAAAATTAAAAATCCTCATTGGCCCGTAGTGCATTGATGGACAGTTGTTGGCATGATCATGACCACTAATGAATACACAAATATTCTTGGCCGTAGTGCATGAATAATTATGGTCGTGATACTAAAGAATATCCTTGGCCGTAGTGCGGGGGTGATTCGATGATGTGGAATATTTATTAAGCTGAGTCTCAGCTATAACGATGATGAAAAACCTTTTAAATCATAAAAGATAGTAGTTTTATTTTCTACTTGACTCTTTTAATGGATTGCTGGTTCCGCTGCAGTTAAACTTGATGGTTATTGTATTTTATCAGTTTAACACTGTTGAAGGCTAATGATAATTTATTCTGCATTATCTTAGTCATAATATTTCTTACTGGGCTAGTTGAGCTCACCCTTTCTTCCACTGTTCTCTTCAGGAAATGATAATATAGTTGGGACGAGTCGGGGAACGGAGTGATGGACCAGAGAATAGTATTAGTAGTCCTCATTATTCTGTTAAATAATGTGAAAATAATTGTATTGAGGACTCCTTTTGAGTTTGTATGATCTCTAGTAGACAGTTATTGTATTCAAACTCACAGTTGTATTTTATCGTATTATACACGACAGTGATATTAGTAAGTTGTATTTGAATTCTGTACCATGTATCTGACGACTCAAGATGGGTGATGTATACCTAATTTTGGGGGCGTCACACATAAGACTGTATGGACTTCTCGTACTTAGGGGGATCAGCCCTTCGAACCATATATTGTGCATAAAAATCTAAACGCTTCGCGTAAATTATCCCCTGTAATAGGGTTGTTCATCTCAGTATTTATAATATAAGTCCGCATCAAAGTAATTTTGGTTTAGATAAGCTTTAAGTGTAATTTAGAGTTTAATGAACATCAACAAAGGATTAGTTGAATCAAAAATGTAATAACAATAAGATTTGGAATGAGTCATAAATGAATTAACATTGTATATTGAAGTCATGCTTATAAAAGAACTAAAAAGCATAAGCATTGAATGATATAACAAACTTTGCTTGAATAATATTAAGCTAATGCTAAAATTTTGTTTAGTAAATTGAGTTATTGAACATGCATAATTGATAGCAAATTAAACAATAAAACTTGTTCATCAAAAGAATAACAACATTTAGAAACTTGCATAATAAGAAACAAGTTAAAGATAGGATACCTTCTCAAAGTAAGAGTTAGGGTAAAGAGCTTGCATGAATATAATTAAGTTGTATAAGTAGGATTAGTGATAAATGCATATTATTCATTTATTTTGATTCCATTATATTTAGTTTTATTGCAGGTTTCATGTGTATATAAGCTTATTAAGGTGTTTAATGATTTCAGGAAGAATTGGAGCTTAAATGAGGAAAAATAGAAAATTGTAGGTTTTTAGCATTAAGTTGGATGCATGGTCTAGGCTTGGGACTTGAATTTTATTGTAGACCTCTTCTTTAGCTTTCCGGATAATTTTGAACCGTCCCAATCGGAGTTCTTATGAAAAAGTTATGATCTTTTTAATAAACAAACGTTGAACCTCAAAGTTTGGAAGTTGCAATTTACACAGCAGTCACTTAGAGCCTGATTTCGACTTTGATGCGGCCATAATCTATTAATTCTCAAAGCATGAAAGTTGTAAATCTCGTCGATATCTTCGTTTTGATATGTAGAAGGCCCAATAACTCCTCCAAGATCAAAAGTTATGATTGTTTTACCGAACAACATCGCAGCGAGAAATAGAAATTCGCCCCAGCGAATTTGAGCAGGAAAATTGGGAAATCTTGGATTTTTGGAAATTTTCTAAATGCAGATTTTGGCAGACTTCTACGTGGAATTGGATTGATATTTCTATTAGCTTTAGGATTTCCTTTATACTGAGATTTATTTTCAAATTAGATTCTATTTCTTTATGAAAACTAGTTATGAATTGTAATTCCTTTTAGGATTTGGATTTTTACTTCCTATAGGATTTAGGACTTTGTCTAGCACTATAAATAGAGGATGCTAGTCAGGGTTTTATACATTAAATCATCTACTACATTCTCTCATCTACAATATTGGAGGTTTGAAGACACGAGCTAAGTTCTTTTTATTCAGTTCTAAGGGATGTTGAACCTTATTTATAATTAATGGTTAATTGAGTATTCATTATTTATTCCTTCTCACTTGAAATTCATTCTTGATAATCTGATTTAATTTCTGAATGCTATTTGGCTTATCTGATTTGATTTCTATAGCATTGAGTTGGTTAAAAAATATCATATGCTAGATCAAGAAATAATATTACGTGTAATTGATATTGTTTCTAATCACAAGTAGTAATTAGTAATACATGATTGTGGACAAGCTTTTGAGTATTGCTATGATTATCAGAAGATAAGTTAAACAATCCGAGCTTATGTGTTTGTTGCTTGGAATAGTCTAATTCTCTAGTTCTTAATGCTGCTATTATATTAAATCTAGAGAGCTTGTTCTAGGTTATATAATTGTTAGAATCTTGTGAAGAGCTTGTTTCATTGAGTGACAATCTTAGGGGAGTTTCGGATAGCAGAGCTTGTTATCACCTAGGGCTATTAGTTTCATTGAAGGGTAAATAATGTTACACTTTATTAATCTAATATTGTAAAAAGGTGATACTGAACTGAAGAACTGAA
Organism: Panax japonicus; assembly: GCA_020205505.1. NCBI lineage: Eukaryota > Viridiplantae > Streptophyta > Magnoliopsida > Apiales > Araliaceae > Panax > Panax japonicus. The sequence goes on from CM035091.1 coordinate 69,214,032, forward strand.
GCTTTTTATTCATTGTTTATTTTTATTAGTTTATTCTTGTTAATTTCATTAATTAATTCAAAATCCTCTTTTCATTAGAAATCATAGGATAAATATAAACCAAATCACTCTCTGTGGGATCGATCTTTGCTTACTATTGTGTTAATTGTTTAAATTTGTAAAGTGAAAGTGAGGTTAATTTAGGAGTGTAAATGACAGCTCCCAAATTTTGGCGCCGTTGCCGGGTAGTATTAGTTGTTTTGTTTATTCTTTGTTTTCGGTTATTTTTATTATTTTGTTTTTGTTTTTATTTTATAACTTAATCCTCTCACTCTATTGACTTAAATTTTGTTCAAGAGATAGAGAAAACTGCAGATATAGAAGAAACTCTTGTTTCATCACTTGAAGAGAAAAAGATGGTAGTGCCAAACAAAAATAGGACTTTAAAAGAACTGGATACTCTCTATCTTGATCAATCATCATTTTGTATTGAGTATCCTACTTTAGATGTTGTTTTTGAACTTAACTCTAGACTAATTCATCTTTTGCCTACTTTTCGTGGTCTTACAGGTGAAAATCCATATAAGCATCTAAAGGAGTTCCATGTGGTGTGTTCCACGATTAAAGCACAAGGAGTGGCAGAGGAGCAGATCAAACTTAGACTTTTTCCATTCTCATTAGTAGATTTAGCTAAAGACTGGTTATACTATCTACCTTCTGGATCAATATGATAATGGACTGATATGCAATGGTTATTATTAAAGGGGTATTTTCCAGCATCAAGAGTTACAGATATAAGAAAGGAGATATGTGGAATCTGGTAGTTCAATGGAGAGAATCTCTATTAGTATTGGGAAAGGTTCAAGAAGTTATGTTCCAGCTGTCCACCTGATGGAATTGATGAACATTACTTGATCCAGTACTCTTATGAGGGGTTGCTACCAATGGAAAGAATCATGATTGATGCAGCATGCGGAGGAACACTGGTAGACAAGATTCCAGAAGTAGCAAAGAACTTAATTGCAAACATGGCAGCTAGCTCACAGCAGTATGAAACTAAGATGGATAACACACCACAAAGGGTAAATGGGGTAAGCACAAGAGACTTGGAGCAGCAGATTTCTGATTTAACTACTTTGGTTCGACAAATGGCTGCAAGGAATACACAAGTTATTCAGCAAGCTCAACCTCAGTACCACACAGAAAAAATCAAGAAGTACCTTTTAATTCTGGGACGTCTGTGGAGGATATGTTCAAGGCATTCATGAACCAAACACAACAGTTTATGTGTCAGACACAACAATTCCAGCAGGAGACAAGAACTTTTGTTCAAGATCTGAGGGACCAAGTTGGTCATCTTGCAACCACAGTAGGAAGGTCACTTTCTCAAACTATTGAAAATGTAAGTGCCATAACATTGAGATGTGGTGCAGAGGATTAGCAGCAAGAAAAGTTAATATAAAGCAAGTCCGACAATAGTGAAATAGGCAGCAATGATGTACTCAGGCACAAATTTCTACCTCTTTCTGCTTATGAACCGAAACTACCATTTCCCCAAGTTCTAACAAGGAATTGGAAAGTTAGAAAGAATTCAACGTGGTATAGAGAATCTAATGAAAAATTCCTAGAAAAAATGGCGAATAGGGAACAAGAACTTAAAGATGATGAGGTTTTCACTAGTAGAAACCATTTGGACTTGCTCGAGACTACTGCTAAATTTGACGAAGAAATCAGGTATTCAAAGTCTGAAAAGGATGACCAAGAGGTAGAGATGGAAGAATTAATAATTCCTGTAGATTTCTATAAGGATGACATAGATGATTATACTTTCCTTGTACCAGTAACAACACAGAATGATAAACTCCATGGGTCCTTACACATGGAATTAGACGACGCACATGTCCAGTTCGGCATATATGAAGTTAAGAGGTATCTTGGTAACGTTAATTCTATTTTTGTTATTGATGTTGTTGAGTCTATAGTGCAGGAATCTCTTGAGCAAATATACGAGAAGGATTTGAGGGTTGGAATGGAGAAAAATCAGGATCTTAAGGATGCTCCTAATGAAGAATTGAAATTGTTACCAGTCCACTTGAAGTACACAAGTCCAATTACATAGGATGAGAAGGATGATGTCAAGCCAATGACAATAAATAAGGGCAGCTTCTTCGGAGGCAACCCAAAATCTCAGATTTGATTTTTCTATTCCTTCACTTTTTAGTTTTTTTTTTGCATATTAGCTAGTAGTATTTTCTTCTTTGCATGATTTTCTTACATTGGGAACAATGTAAGGTTTGAGTGTGGGGGGGAAGATTTAGGTTTTTATTTTATTTAGGAATATTGATCCGTTTTTTATGGGGAATTTAAAAAAAAGTAATGCTTTTAAAAAAATTTGAAAATTTTGATTTCATGATTCTATCTGGCTATGTGTTAAAAAGATTAAAGTCAAAGATTAAAAATTAATGCTAAATTTCAAAATCTATTTAATGCTTAGTTGGTTAATGAATGATGAAGACTAACCCATGATCTAGAGTAATTGATTTAAATTAAATTTGTGATACATGAGTACTTGAATATGAAAAATATGTTTATTTGGCTATGCTATTTGTGGAGTTGTCTATGTGCACTGATTTCAAGACTTAGAACTGTTTAACTTGCTTATGTTGTTGCAGAACAACGTGAAAAATGATGAATGAAAATAAAAGAAAAAAAAGAAAGAAAAAAAGAAAAATAAAAATCTGCTTCAATGTCCATTGTGCGAAATAACTGGGTATCCAAGCCTCGGGAAGCATCGATATTCAGGCTAAAAAGTGTGATGGATAAAAGAAGCTTGACTAGTCGAATTTTGTGGCCTTTGTTACTTGAATAAGTAAGCCTTAGGAGTGTCTCTACACCTAGCGCCCTAAGATCATCTGGTTTGGGAGTCGTTGGTGGAAAGTTCGCTAATGGGTAACTCTGAAAAGCCTAAGAAAAGGAGACATTGCACATGTCAAGAAAAGAAAAAAATATACGAAAAGAAGCATGAAAATACATTCATCTGTGCTAAAAAGAAGGTTCTATAAAAAAACTTAAAAAGCAAGAAAAATTTGTTCTTGGTTGTCAGTTAGTGTTAGCGGTTTTTGCTCCATGATAACTAAGTTAAGTAAGTATGATGATTTTGGAAAAGTTACTTAAGTGGTTATAGTTTGATTTAATGAAATTCATTGGTGAAATGGTAAGGTTGGTAATTGTGAGTTGATTGATCAGGCATTGATTAGATTTTTGCAACTTTAGTGTTGATAATCAGGATTTGTACCTTGAAATCTTTTGACATGATGGTTGAATAGAATTTTTTTGGAAATCAAACATTTGGTTTACACGAGGACGTATAAAGGCTAAGTGTGGTGGAATTTGATAAGTGCATATTATTCATTTATTTTGATTCCATTATATTTAGTTTTATTGCAGGTTTCATGTGTATATAAGCTTATTAAGGTGTTTAATGATTTCAGGAAAAATTGGAGCTGAAATGAGGAAAAATAGAAAATTGCAGGGTTTTTAGCATTAAGTTGGATGCATGGTCTAGGCTTGGGACTTTAATTTTATTGTAGAGCTCTTCTTTAGCTTTCCGAAACATTTTGAATCATCCCAATTAGAGTTCATATGAAAAAGTTATGATCTTTTTAATAAACGAACGTTGAACCTCAAAGTTTGGAAGTTGCAATTTAAACAGCAGTCACTTGGAGGCTGATTTTGACCTTGATGCAGCTAGAATCTGTTAATAGTCAATTTAACTCATAAATTATTTATTTAACAAATAAATAATCAAATCAAATAATATTAAACAATTATTTATTCAACAATAACACTTCAATTAAAATATTTATTTACTTCAATAAATATTTGAAATTACAATTAAAATTCTAGATAGTTACAGTGCTTATCGGAAAGCCCCATCTTTCCTGAGAATGATTTGGTTGTTAATATTGTGAGTTATAATATGAATAATGAATAAATTTGTGTTAATTAAATATAAGAATAATAATTGATGAGTGGAAGATGTTTGTTCAATTATCCTTTTAAATTGGTGTTTGTTCATTTAGTTTTTTTATGGTACAAAATTCTTCTTTATGTTATGATAATTGGCCAACTTTTCAAATAATACAGCTACTGTTCACTGCCTTATGAATGAGGGTGCTCCCTCATTGGTCCATGTATCCCCATTTGTTAGTTACCTTCAAAAGAGGGCGCTCCCGCATTGGTCCTTATCTCCCACTTTGTTAGTTACCTCCTCAGGAGGGCACTCACTTATTGGTGGTCTCAAATATATGCTGATGAAATTGCATCTGAATATTTTTACTGTGCGTCTGTGATTATTTTCCTAAATAGTATTTTGTCATTCTCCTATAAATATGATGCTTAGTTTAGAAATGAAAATCACACCAGAATCTGAGAATTTTTCTTCTATAATATTGAGTGTATTTCTTTTGAGTTAAGGAAGCTTTGAGTGTAGAAAACAGTGCAAGTTTTATTCAAGAATATCTCCACTATACTTATCGAAATTACTCTCATAATAAGGTAAGAGATATTATTTTTGTTCAATATTCGTAAAAAATAATATATTCTTCCATACTCTATAATATGTAAGTAATATTATTTCATTTCATATTCATAATTCTACACTTATTTTGATAAGTATTGCTTCTATACTCCTTGAAATTAGTAGAATATCCTTGAGATTTGGGCTTCATCTAGTATCGTTTCACAAGAATATTTTTTTGAACATTCTTGTTAAATTTTAATCTTTTCATGTCGGGGTACTATTAATGGGGTATTATTCGCGAAGTACTATTCACGAGATACTATTCACCCTGGGCACTATTCACGATAAAAATTGACTTCTTTTCTGTCCAAATTATTTTTACATGAATATTTTTCTTGAATTTTACTCGACAAAGCAATTATCATGTTGACAATTTGGACATTCTTAAACTCTGGATAAATTGAATTATAAATCTTTAATATTTAACCTTAATCTCGTCTGATTGAATTCTTATATCATTGTCATCATCCTCATGCTTATATTGTGATGAAAGTCATCTTTGGCCCGTGGTGCATAGATAGACTGTTGATTGGTATGATTATGACCAGGATTTATGTATCGGTATAATCATGACCTATAATGTTACAAAGGATGTGGTAAAAGTCCTCATTAGCCCGTAGTGCATTGATGGACAGTTGTTTGGCATGATCATGACTATTGGCGATAATACGAATATCTTTGGCCCGTAGTGCATGGATAATTCGTGGATGTGATACTAATGAATATCCTTGGCCTGTAGTGCATTGATAATTTAGTGACGTGGATTATTTATTGAGCTGTGTTACAACAATAAAATATTGATGATGAACTTTTAAATCATAGAAGATAGTAGATATCATGTTATACTTAACTCTTCTAATGGATTTTTTGTTCCACTACAGTTAGACTTGTTGTCTATTGTATTATATCAGTTTAACACTGTTGAAGGCTAACGATAATTTATTCTGCATTATCTTAGTCATAATATTCTTTATTGGGCTAGTTGAGCTCACCCTTTGTTTTCATTGTTTTCTTTAGGAAATGAGAATATAGTTGGGACTAGTATGGGAATAGAGTGATGGTCCAGATGGTTGTTATAGTAGTCCTCACTATTATGTGAAATAGTGTGATAATAATTGTAATGAGAACTTCATTTGAGTTTGGATATTGTCTACGAGATAATATTCGTGTTAAAACTCTCAGCTACGTTTTTGTCGTATTGTATAAATGAAGTTGTATTTAAATTATGTACCATGTATTTGGCAACTCAGAATGGGTTGTGTATACCTATTTTGGAGGCGTCACACTAAAAGTCCATCTTTATGCAACTTGGATAATCTTGTTTCATTATATGACCGTGTCTACAGTGCCACATAAAGGTATAATTAACATCATCTCTTTTCCTTTTATTAGTTTGTTCAATTTGAAGTATATTTTCATGCAAGTCAAATATGTAAAGTCCATTTCTTAAATTACCAACACCATATAAAATATTATTCTTATAAATAGAACAACTGTTGTTTTTTTATTGTAATGTCAAAACCATCCATATCTAATAAAGAAATTTAAATATTATTTCTAATAAGTGTTGGAACAAAATAACAATTATTTAAACTAATGGACTTGCCTGTAGGCAGTGTCAAATATTAAGTCCCTACAGCTAATGTAACAACCTTTGTTCCATTTTTCACTCGTAGGACAACTTTATCCTTGTTCATCTTTCTACTTCTGACTAGTCCTTGTATTGTATTACATATATGAGAACCACAGTCGGTGTCCAATACCCAAGTAGAAGATTGACTTTCAGAAAAATTAATTTCAATCATGAACAAACATTGATTAGGATTCGAAGCTTCTCCAAGCTTCTTCTGCTTTTGTTCCGCAAGAAATTCCTTACAGTTCCTCTTCCAGTGACCCGGCTTGTTTTAATGGAAGCAGATTACTTTGCTAGTTGGATCTGGTTTCTTTTGGTCCTTCACTTTCGCATTTCCCTTAGCCTTCTTGGATTTCTTCTTTTCAGAAGATACCTTGGGCCTCTTCCTTTTCTTGGAAGAATCATCCACCATTAAGACATGATACTTTTTGGATGGAAAGTGACCTTCAGTTGTTTTCAACATACCATTATCAGAAATGATTAAACACAGAGAAATGGCTAAAATGGGGTTAAAGTCTGGAAAGATTAAAGACCTTACGGCTTTAGAAGTCATGGCTGAGCACACTCAGGCTGGAAGCTATGGCAATAACCCTTGGAAGGTTAATAAAAAGAAGGAAGAGGATGTATCCTTGATACTGCAAGAATAAAATTAGAGAGGCAATCAAAACTTGCCCATTCAAAAGAGAAATTATTCCCCTTTCCAAACTTGTGCACAATCATCAAATCCTCCGTTAAAAAATCAGAGAAGTTAAACGTCGCAGAACATTCACACCCTTAGGGGACTCATTGGAAAATATACTAAAACTTCTGACAGCACAGAAGAAAATTGTTGAGCTCCTTCCCCTAGCCAATCGAAGTGGAAGGAATTTTGACTCAAATAAGAAATGTGCTTATCATTCTAGAGCTCTAGGCTATGATACCCAAGATTGTTGGTCTCTCAAGCACAAAATTTAGGATCTGATAGACAATGGGGAAATTGTGGTGACAACACAAGAACAACCACATGTTCAAGATAATCCTCTACCTTAACACAATGAAGAAGGCATTAATATGATCGGTATGGAAAATGGAGATGGTTCCAAATACCTCCAGTACATAGGTATGTCCTCTTAATTAAACAAGGATAGCTCTGGCAACTGGGAGTATTCCGAAATTTAATTTTTGATAGAATGGGAAATAAAATCTATCAAGGAACAGATGGGTCAACTGGAAGAATTGATGGTACATCAGCACCAAGTAACTAGATAGCTGATCAGTCATGGACAAACAAATATCTTCTCCATCATAACAAGGGATCAACAACGATTCCAAGAGAATGAAACTTGAGAAGAAAAACTTACAAGGAAAGTTAGATGCCAAGCTTGTCGAGAGTATGCTGATAAAAGAAAGTTTACTCCTTTGGGTCAACCGATCAAGGAGATCCTACAGATGTTGATCAATGAAAAGAAGATCACAGAACTGTTGCCCCCAATGAATCCCTATTCCAAGAGATTTGATGCTACTAGACTATGCCAGTACCACTTCAACACTCATGGCCATAGCACAGAAAGTTGTTGGGCACTTCGTCACCTGATCCAAAATATTATCGATAACGATGACCTGCAAATGGTAAATATTCGTAATACCCTGCCTGGAGAAGAAGATATATTTCCCCCTAGAACACAGAGATGGGGGAAAGTTATAGCAGTCGTGTCCTATAAAGGAGCCTTGCCTACGATGCCCCTGAAAATCTAAGGAATGAAGGTCAAAGGAGTAAAGAATCATGTGAAAGAGTTTGCGCCTGAGCCTCTGATGTTGCCATTCAGACCGCAGTATCCTATAATCAGCTTGAAGAGAGTCCCATGGAACTATGGGAAATATGAGGGATTGACTTCAAATCAAAATGATGCTATATTGAAGTAAAACTCGATGTATCTACCTCAATGAGTAATGAAGCCAGTCATTAAATCCACGGGAAGAGTGTTCGAAGAGAAAATTGAAGAATTCCCCAGCAAGATGGGGCATATTGAAGACAAAGTGGTGAAAAGATTAAAAGAAGATCCCCAACAGATATCCATTCTTGATTTGGTTTTATCTTCGGAAGATCATCACAAGGTCTTAATGAAAGTACTGGAAGAAGCTCACCTGCCAAAAATGATTGATACCGAGAAGTTTTATCATTTGATAGATCACATTTTCAATAGTAATATGATATCTTTCACTGATGATGTCATACCATCGGAAGGGACGGGTCATTGCAAGTCATTGCATATAGCAGTGATGTCCTCGAGATTTGTGGTAGGAGGTGTGTTGATAGATGGAGGATCATCCTTGAACATCTGTCCATATGCCACATTGGAAAGAATGAAGATCACTCTAAATTGAATCCGGACTAGTCATATAGTCATAAGGGCTTTTGATGGATCTCGACGAGAGGTTGTAAGAAAAATCCAAACTACCCTTCATCAACAAGTCAAGTACATCATTACTGGAAATCTGGTTACTATTAATGCTGAACTAGAATATTCTATCCATGTACAGAGCGATACGGATGTGATTAGTCTCGATGAAAGAGTTGAGCCTGTCAGTTTTTAAGCCCTTGAGGTGAGCAACATTCGGTACCAACCTATTGGGGCACCAGCTTTAAAACCCAGAGTTTCCACTGAAGTAATGTCGACTAGTTGAGAAATGATATCCTTGGGTTTCTGGCATGGACAAGGGTTAAGGAAGAGTCAACAAGGAATCAGAAGTCCAGTTCAAATTCCTAGCCAGACAAAGAAGGCTGGATTAGGTTATTCCTCTGGATTAAACCATCGAAACCCGCACAAGCATCCACCGGTTATTCCTCTACCATTCTATAAACAAACCTTACGGATGCAGGATTCATGAAACCAACAAGGAAAATCTCTATGGCTTTATCAAGAATGCTAATTCCTAAGGTTAATCCAACCAATGAAAAGGAAATCCATATTCCTGTTAAGGAAAATAAGGAAAGAAATGAAAGGTTCCTACAAAAAGTGTAAGATCAATTTGCAAAGATGCAATTTTTGTCACATACTGAGGGTCTAAACGAGGATATCCCAGATGATGACTATCCAGAAGATCAAATCCTAATCCCTCGTATAAATAGGGCTAAGGAGAACCGTTCAAAGAAAAGTATTTACCCTGATGTGAATTCAATCATGGTCATCATCAAAGAAGAGGAAGATATCAACTATCCCTTCATCACAGTTGTCAACAAACACTTAATCCTGGACAATTGGAGCAACACTCCTTACATCTGCCGAAAAGGGTAAAAGGGGCAGATAGTTCATCTGCCCTGGATTGTAGAAATTATATATTGCTTATTTTTGTTTCACAACGCTAGCAGTTACTTTTGTCATGCTTTTGCTAATGCTTTGTATGATTAAATAGTTTCATATATTAAGAGAAAGCATTTTATTTTCAGGTCCCTATAGTTGGATCTGTGTGGCCTTGCTAATGAGATGCAAAATTTTCATAGTAACTACAACTTTGATATAGAAATGGACTTTGACTTGATGGGGATTAATCAAGAGGAGATAGATGACTATGAAGTGCTAGAGGAGATCAAAGAATGGGTTGAAGACGAACCCAAACCAAACCTTGAACAAACCACCATTGTCAATATCGAAACCTTAGAAAATCCTAAAGATATCCAGATAGGCATGGACCTTACCCCAAACCAAAGAAAAGACTTGATTACTCTATTAACTCAATTCTAGGATATGTTTGCATGGTCACATGAGGACATGATTAGTTTGTCTACTAATATTGTCATTCATCAACTGTCCATTAAACAAGTATTCAAGCCACTCAAACAGAAGTTTAGGCGACTAAAACTTGAGTGGAGTCTGAAAGTCAAAGAGGAAATTATTAAACAATTCAAAGCCGGCATCATCATGGTATCAACCTACCCTAAGTGGTTGTCCAATATAGTTCATGTGCCCAATCCCGGAGGAAAGGTACTAGTATGCGTGGATTATTGAGATTTGAACAAAGCTTGTCTCAAGGAAAACTTTACAGTACCTTTTATCCACATACTAATAGACAACACAACGCAGTATGGAATATATTCTTTTGGTTACTGCTTCGCCGGGTATCATCAGATCATGGTTGCTGAAGATAACAGGGAGAAAATAGTCTTCATTACTCCCTAAGGAACCTTTTGTTATAGACGCTTATCTTTTGGCCTTATCAATGCCGGTGGCACTAATCAGCAAGCCATGATGACCCTTTTTCATGACATAATGCATAAAGAAATAGAGATCTATATGGATGATATCATCATCGAATCCCAAAAGGAATATGATCATATCAACCATCTCAAGAATCTTTTCAACCGATTGCGCAAATACAACTTAAAGCTGAATCGGGCCAAATGTGCCTTTGGTGTCAAATCAGGCAAGTTATTGGGATTTTCAGTAAGCAACAGAGGCATCAAACTAGATCCCGCCAAAATTAAAGCAATCACTGAGATGTCCGTGCCCCGAATAGAAAATGAAATACATGGATTTCTGGGGAGAATTAATTTCATAAGCAGGATCATCTCTCAACTCACAGCAACGTGTGAGCCCATCTTTAAGCTGTTAAGGAAAAATTCCTCCATGAAGTGGAATGAAGAGTGTCAAAAAGCTTTCCTTTCCATTAAGAAGTAGTTGATCAAAGCCCCTATCTTAATACCCCCAAGGGATAAGGTTCCCATGTTCATATATCTGTCAGCCAATGCCAATGTTATGGACTGCATGCTGGGGCAAAAAGATTATAGAGGCAAGGAAAGTGATATCGATTACCTTAGTAAAAGATTCAGTAACGGCAAGTAGAAGTAAACTTTGATTGAAAAGACCTGTTGTGCATTAGCATGGGTCGCCATAAGGTTACAACATTATCTTCATGGTCACACAACCTATCTCATATTCTGCATGGATCCTCTAAAGTACGTATTCAACAAACCCATATTGAATTGTCGATTGTCCAAATGGCAGTTTATCTTCCAACAGTTCGATATCATCTTTGTGACTCAAAAGTCCATCAATGGTAAAGACTTGCTGATCAATTGGTCGAAGCACCATCAGGAAATTTTGAACCCTTGGAAACGTATGTCCCAGATGATGGAATAATGACAATTCAACAAATCCATCGAGAAAACACAGTCCAATCACAGAAATTTTATTTTGACATAGTCGTAAACATGGAAGGTGTCGGAGCAGGGGCAGTTCTCGTATCTCTTACATGAGAACAATATCCTATGGCCATCAACTGTGGTTTCTTAACACCAACAACACAACCAAGTATGAAGGTTGTATAATGGGATAGAAAATCGGCCAATCCATGGATATCAAACGGTTGTTGGTCTTTGGGGATTCCGAGTTGGTTATTAAACAAACCACCGGGAAGTATTATACTAAAGAATTGCATTTGCTTCCATATAATCGACAAGTTATCAAGATGGCTATAGAGTTTGGGGAAATAACCTTCATCTATATCCCTCGAAGTAGGAATGAATTTGTTGATGCATTGGAAACATTGACTTCCTTAATCCACATATCTTATAGGATGGGAATTCTTGATATCAGATTTATAACCCAAAAGGCACAAGCCTATGGAAATTACATTAGAGAAGTATCAGATGAATTGACTCCCATAAAACAGCCCTGGTGTCATGACATCAAAGAATATATTCGAGATAGATCTACGCCCGTTGAGGCAAGTTAAGCTGAAAGAAAGAGAATCCATAAAATGGCCTTGAAATTCTATTTGAGCGGAGACGTAGTTTACAAAAGGGATGCTGGAATAGGCCTTCTAAGATGCCTGGACAAAGATCAAGCCCAAAAACTCATGGATGAAGTCCATCATGGAGTTTGTTGTCCATATATGAGCGGTCCTTTACTTTCCAAGAAGATATTAAAAACGGGACATTATTGGATTTCCCTTGAAGCTGACTGTGATGATTAAGTCAAGAGATGCTATCAATGCCAAGTCTATGGAAATTCCATCACACTCCTCCAAACGAATTGCATTGTATAATTTTTTTGTGGCCTTTTTTAATGTGGGGAATGGAAGTGATTGGGCCAATAGAACCCAAAGCCAGTAATGGTCATCAATTCATCTTTACCATGATTAATTACTTCACCAAATGGGTAGAAGCTACCTCTTTTCTCAGAGTCACTAAGGAAGTAATCATTGGTTTCATAAGAAACAATATCATCTGTCGATATGGACAACCGGAGGTGATTGTGTCAGACAATGCCAAGATTTTGAACAACCAGATGATGAAAGAACTATGCAGCAAGTTCCACATCAAACATCTTAATTTTGTCATCTATCATCCTAAGATGAATGGTGTTGTCGAAGAAGCCAACAAGAATATCAAGAAAATTATCCAAAAAATGTTCGCCAATCACAAGGGATGGCCTGACTTATTACCTCTAACTCAGATGCTCAGATGGAGGAAAAACATTGGTTGCAAGAGTCGTACCACAAGTTATCTTTGATAGATAAGAAAAGGGCTATAACTATCTTTCATGGGCAATTATATCAGTAAAGGATTTGTCGGTCATACAAAAAGAAAAGTCTGACTCTGGAAATTCAAATAAAATGACTTGGTATTGAAGAAAGTTCGGCTCCGAAAATTCAAAGAAAATGACTTGGTATTGAAGAAAGTCCATGACAATCAAGATCAATCTAAAGGAAAGTTCACCCTGGATTGGGAAGGCACTTTCATTGTCAATGAAGTATTGACAGGAGGAGCCCTCAGATTGCAAGAATTGATGGGGAAAAATTCTCCTAGTTCATCAATTCAGACGTCGTGAAAAGGTATTATGTCTAAATTACATGTAAACCAACATCCTGGTTCTAAAAAAAATCAATCAATTAAGTTAATTCAAGTTTTCAATACAAAGCTTGAACTATGAAAGACCTGATTTCCCCTCATCAATGGGAGTACTAGGCATCCATCTATGGTGTGTTCAAACCAAACAAAAATCAAAACACCCCTCAAACCAAATAAACACTTTCCAACCATTCAGGCCAAACTTGAACTACGAAAGACCTGATCTCCCCCAATCAATAGGAGTACGTAGGCATCCATCTATGGTGTAGTCGAACCAAACAAAAAATCCAAATCAAACTAATCTCAAGACACCAAATCTTATATAAAACCCCAAATACTATTAAGCCTTCCTAATCGACGAACCATTCTAAGGTACTCTCCGACGTTTCAATGTCAATCCATTAAGAAAAAGTTTGTGATATATCAAGACAGTAAGGCATGAAAAAAGTTGTAATCATCCAGCAATGACAAAACATATCCAAAAGGAAAGTTAATCAAAATATATTTCTTTGCCATATAATATTGTTTAATATATACAATGTATCATGTACATGACAAAAATGGCTAATCTATTTTGTGTAGGAAAATCAAAGCTAGTCTATAACCCCGCAGATAAATGGGATAACAAGTCCAACATGGTGTCTATAAGACCCCAACTTTTATGAATAAAGATGAATTTTCAATAAATATTATTTTTAAATATTAAGGTGTGAATTTGTTATAATGTTATAGTTGTGGGTAATATTTATAAATTTTGCAAAGTAAGCAAGTCGTTATATAATATTCGATTGGTCGGGGAATATTCATTTTAATAGGGAATATTCGTACAACAACACAATCATTGGTGGACCCCACAACGGAATTATTGTCGGATTGAGAAAATGACAAAAATAATTTATGAAAATAACGGCAGAACTTTTACCGTTAACTGTTGAAACACCCAATGTTAAAAGTACAGTAATACGCATGGTTGCATTGTAGCACACGGTATTGATTATTAATGCTTACGTGAGAAGTCACTGAGTTTTGTTCAATTATTGCTACAGTAATTATTACATAGTATCTCAAGTTATTTGATTCAATTATTGTCAATATTTTATATATTATTAAATCAATAATTGAGATGACAAAGTTACTAATATTATTATTTGCAATATTAACGATGTCTAGAAGTTCTGTCAAGGAGAGGTTTTGTCACCTAATTGCGCGCCAATGGGGAGAAATATTTATTGGAAAGCCCCCTCTTTCCTGAGAACGACCTGGTCGATTAATATTATGAATAATAATAATGATGATAAATTTTGTTTTATTAGTATTATTAATGTAATAAAACAGAAAAGCTTTTTATATAAAACAAAATACTTTTATAAAGTTATCTGTTTTATTAGACTATAAATAAAATATATTATATTCTATTATGTATAGTGTTTTGCATAGTAAAATCTTTTTATATAAAACAAAATACTTTTATAAAGTTATTTATTTTATTAGATTATAAATAGAATATATTATATTTTATTTTGCATAGTGCCTGCATAGTATTTGCATAATAAAAACTTTTTATATAAAATAAAATACTTTTTATTCGAGAGTCATCCCTATCAGCAAATGTGACATCGTGGCCAGAAAGTGTTTTCAACATCAGGGCCTTAACTAGATCCCTCTCAAATTTCATAAGATATAGCCTTTGCTCTAAATACTCTACAAGAGGGGTAACAATAGGGCTAGGGTGTCACTGACCATAGTTGTTATCAAACCAACAAATAGCTCATCATCGGTAGGAGAATCATGGTCATCCATAAGCTCCTCATCATTAGAATCAATACTCAGCTCTTAGTGAACAACCATAGTCGATGTAATATCTGCCTCTAGCCATACAGAATACTCTAAAGAATGACCCGGATGAATAGTAGAAAAATCAGCCTCCTCGCGACAAGTCCAATAATTATAAATCCTAGTTAAGTCATCTGCTGACAGAGACGAAGCTGATAGACGCTGACCCAAAGCCCCATCAAAGGGTTGAATGTCCTGAAATTGATCAAATTGTCCCATGATGGCCAGTGGATGGTATGTGGTCACCCCCCCTCAAAAGATTCAGGGGTAGATAGTTCATGCCAACCGCATGAGTAATAAAGCTATAAGGAGAGCTATGTTCTGAATAGGGAAATATCGCAAATGGATCCTCAATCATGATCAGAAAAGCCAACCAAGATGTTGCATCTGTACAATCAGTCGACTGAAAAGAATAAGACATGGCTATCTCATTAGTAAAATAGAACCCATGATGTCTAAAAGTGTCAATCAGTCTCAATGTGTCATAAACCACACGTATAACAAGACAGCACTGCCCCTGAAAAACCCCATAGGATGGGTATGGCAAAATATGGCCGACCTAAAAGTGGACCAATATCATGGGCAAGATAGTGCAACCCTCCTTAAGAGCATGGACTACTGTGATTGGGCCAATATCCAGATGGTTTGTGTATAGCGGCATGTACAAATATGCCATGACGCACATCAATAAAATATCTATGCGGGCAGCCTGCCACTCACCCTCAGCAATGGTGAAGTCTTCTGAATGTCGTAAATAGCTGTCCAGCGATCCAAATTGATCAATCAAGAAATCCAAGGGCACAACATGCCCTGAAGTTATCTCATCCATGATAACTCTGTGTTGTAAGCCAATCAGTGTCATAAATTTTTGTCTTATATTGCCAATAGCCATCCTAGCATAAGGTCGATCCAATGGAAAATTAGTAATACGCTCATACTCTTCTAACGTATAAGTCGACTCGTGTATTTCAAACCTGAAGACCTGTCTCTCAGGTATCCAACAAGATAGCAAGTCTTCTACAAAACCCAATGGTACGTGGAATGTCAGAATGGTCATGGATTGTCTCAACATCTGATCAATTATCACCCGATCTATGGGAGGTAAACTATCATACCAAGATCTCAAAGAAGATGTTATCAATATGGGTGGTTTGTGCTCAATATGTCTGTCAGTAGATAAAGACATCTATAGAATCGTATCATAAGACCATCCAAGGGTCAATGCTAAACTCACCCATATGGATGCATATCCATGACACAATGCATGCATCATGATAAATGACAATGTTAAATGATAATAAGATGCAATAGATAGGAGATATTACACATACATTCCTAAATACATCATCTAATAAGGATTAAATACATCATCTCTGTCTAAAATTAAAAATAAAAAGTACAGAAAATGGGGCACAGTCGCCCAATATCTAACAAATGCCTATCAAAAGATATAACGAGAAATGGGACATAGCCGCCCAATGACTAGCAGAGGCCTATCAAAAGAGATAACGAGAAATCTATCTAAAGAAATCTATGATGTCTACATCATCCAGCCGAACAACCTGCTGTAACTTCGCCTAAGTCATTGTATCTCTGCCAGAAGGAACATCGGGTCGATACAGAGGGGGATCTGCTCTGGTGAAACTGTTAAAGTATGGGCCACCTGAAGGACCAGTGCTAAGGCTGGATGGATAAAAAGAACCTTTCTCTGATGGATCTCTACCCAAATATGTAATGAAAAAGTGTGCGCAGTCCAACCTCTGGGTCAAGCTATCAATATGCTCCAGATAAGTGGGTTCTCTAACACAGGCGATATAGTCTGTCATCATCACGGACCCAGGAACCATATCCCCCATGAACTGAGTGGCACAAGTCTGCGCTCTAATAGTGCGAGGAGTTCACCAGCGATGGAAGGCATCCTGACTATAAGGACCCTCTAATAGTGTGAATCCATCTAAGCCCGTCATGGGAATCTCTATGACTGTCTTAGAGAAGGACCAATGTTGTCTAGCAAGAGGAAAGAATAAAATACGAATCTCTCCTTTGATGCTCCTGATAGCACACTCTCCCAAGTAGAGCTCTAAGCCTCCATCAGTCAAGAGAGGGATCCGAGGAGTGGATAATACATACTCTACCCCGGTCAGAAAAAAAGCCACCCTCAAAACCTACTGTCAAATGATCCTTGGCATAGGGAACCTACATGATGACATCGGTAGTCAGCAACTCCAACTATAATCGAGAATGGATAAACCCCTCTACTACGAGAACCTCTACCAAAGTGGAGTAGTGCCAGCGTCGTCCCCATGGATAGGTCTCTAGACCTAATGTAGTAACTAGGCAAAGGTAAGGAAGCTTCTCATAGGCCCAAAATAGAAATTGCAAAGATTAAATGTCATTAGTTATGAAGATTGATTGCCTAAATAGAGGAAACTCGGAGATAAAGAAAAGTTACTCACCAGCAAAAATGGGTAAAAGCCTAACCAAGCCTCTGTCACGCCTTTTAACTGTAGGCGCATCCCACAAAGAAAATAGGCAAGGGTGAATGAGCCCTAGTTAAGATCCCTGATGCGATCCACATTACGAGTAGCGCTTACCAAAGAAAAAGAGATCATCGAGGAGTTATCTACTATGAAACAACCCCTGATGATGATCAAGAACAACCGCTAAAGAATGCGATCTCTAACCCTCCGATCATCAGGTAGAGGCTTAGTGAAAGCCCCACTTGTGGCATTCACACTTAAGGGCCAAAAATGGACCGTCCGACCATTGAGGATCATGGTAGGAACTCCCAAAAGGGATCGAACTACAACAGATGAAATGTCAGCGACCAAAGGTACCAACGCCCCTGATAAGTAGACTTTATACCTACTTATTCGGTATCTATTACTTGAATTAGTTGCTTAAACTCATGTTTCTTAGTTACTTTTCATGCATTTTGTGTTTATTTTGTAGATTATACGCTTGGGAGATGTGTGAGCGACTATTGGTATGAAATCGCAAAGAATTGGTATGAAATCGCAAAGAAAAGCAATCCGGACATTGTTTAGGCTTTCATATTTATTTCATGTTCTTGGCTTGGAACTTAGATTATATTGTAGAACTTCTTCTTAGCTTTTCGGAACATCTTAAATTATTCCAATCGGAGTTCGGATGCAAGAGTTATGACCTTTGTACCAACAGACGTTGAACTTCACTGTTTTGGATGGCCATTTCCATAGCAGTCACTTCCAGCCCCATTTCAACCTTCATCCGTACATTATTTCTCAATTCTTAAAGAATGAAAGTTGTATAGATCGTCAATATCTTCGATTTGATAGGTGGTGAGCTTCGTAACTCTTCCTGGACCAAATGTTATGGCCATTTTACCAGAGGACACTGCAATAGAAAAAGGATGCCCGTCGGGGCGGGCCTCACTATACAAAACACACGCTAGGGCGGGGGTACAAGCTAAAAAATAGTGGGTATGCCAGCCGGGGCGGGCTCTTTAAGCCTTTTACCCCCCGCCGGGGCGGGGCTATGCCCATAAAAAGTTATTTTTGTCCGAATTTGAGTTGGAGATGGATTGGTTCAATCCGATTGATTCAAGGACTTCCAAGAGAACTTAAAGACATATAAAGAGGCATATAAAAGGAGGAGAATCACAAGGATTAGAAGGGAGAGAGCATTCCATTAGATTAGATTATAGTAGATTAGATCAAAATCCTAGTTCTTATTAGTTTTGGATATTAAAGCAACTTAAAGACCATTGAATATTCAAAGTAGGAGCAAGGAGGGAGCTTTAAATATGCAGACAATAGATTATATCTTCTTATCTTCTTCTATCTTTGTATTTTAATGATTATTTAATTGTGGATTTTTAGTTTTAATTCAATAATCATGAACTAATTCTTTGTTTGAGATTGCAATGGATCTTATTGTGTAGTTTATTTTAATATGTTTCGCTATCAATTATTATGTTCTATTGTGAGGATTGTCTATTATGATTTGGACTTAATTGTTTAATTGATTGGCCATCAATTACCGTGATAGTCTATATGAACTCGAGAGCTGAAGTTTTGGTTTAGATCTGATTATGATAGCATGTGTTTATGATTTTTGCATAGATGGAATTCATGATTCGTGTTTAAGATAGAGATATGCCTTTATGCCATATGTAATCTTATAGAGAACTTGTGTTTTAAATCCTTTTTAGTTGTAATTCACATAGAGATATAGTGAATTAGTTAATTAGGGTGTCTTGCTTAATTCTATCATCTGTGGATTTAAGTGAGTATGGGTATTATGCATCGAGAGATGGTTTTATCTGCTGTAGTGTTCTTGATTAACAATTCGGGATATAAAATAATTGATGAGAAGTGCGTTTACCTAAATAAAGTAATAAGTGAAGTTGTGATCTTAAATGTCCGTAATATGATTTTTAATTAGTGGTAATTAGAATTAGTGTAATTAAATAATTTAATTCATAATCTTTAAATTGATTGTTTAAATAAAATTAGTTTGATTAAGAGTTAATATTTGGTAATTTGTATTAACAATTCCTCCTGGGAACGATACTCTACTTTCACTTTATTACTTGTTGACCACGCATACTTGCGTGTTGTGCGTAATTAAATTTTACCCAACAAGTTTTTGGCGTCGTTGCTGAGGGATTAATTTAATAATTATTTATCAATATTAATTTCAATTAAATTATTCTTAATTGAAACATTTTTCTTTTTATTTTTAATTCTCTTACTATATTTCTCTCTTTTCAGGTACCATGGATAAATTTCCGTATCAATGGCCAAACACGAACATGACTCAACCAAGGGAAACATGGATTAATGGACTTAATACATTTTCTATAGAGGCAGTACAAATTGAGGTAAATTCGAAGATGTTAGAGGTTATCGTAGCCCAACGGAGTCGAAGGATGGCAAACATGACTCAACTAAGGGAAACAGGGATTGATGGACTTAATGCATTTTCCGCAATATCATCACAGATTGAAGAACTTTCGAGGGCGTTGGATGTTATTGCAGCCCAAAGGAGTCGAAGAATGGCAGTTACGTGTGACTATTGTGCTGGAAACCATCAAAGTCCTCAATGCACCGTCAGTTTTGAACCGGTACAATATAGTGGTGATTACCTCAACAACTATGTTGATCCTTTCTATCACCAAGATTGGGGGTATCACCCGAATTTTTCATGGAGCTACAATTTTGATGACCACCATTACGCTCTAAATCCATCATACACACCGGAATTTTCATGTCCACCTTCAGTGCCACAAGAAGAAGATAGTTCAAGGCTGGAGGAAGCGTTGTCTGAGATCAGAACGACAAATGAGGAGTGGCAGATTAATCAAGAGAGGTCAAATCAAAATCTTAGAACAAAAATTCAAAATCTTGAGAATCAGATGAAGCAAATAACCAGAGCCTTAAACAACCACCATCCAAGCACTAGGCTTTATGACATGGATGACGAAACTGATGGAGAACCCGAACCAAATCTACGACTCGATGAGCCACAAGATATCGAAAGCCCACTTGGTAGTCATGTCGTCGGAAAGGCTCTTTATGACATGAGAGCTAGTACAAATGTAAAGCCATGG